>CM073731.1:109449459-110049459 GCA_037113605.1 Calophaca sinica
CCCAATAATTTTTATTTTGACCCCCTGATTATACTATTTTGCGCCACGAGCCTACATCATTCTCCATCCACTCAGGGTTATTTTGACGACCACTTACTGATTATACCATTAAATTTCAAAAGGTTCAAGTTATCTTAATAGAGCATCACTATCATTATTGAGTTATTTTAAATTGTTGTGCCAGACATGTAACACGGACCATAATGATCGTTTACTGAGACAAATTACTCAGTTTGCTCCCTTTATGAGGTCCAACCAATTTGTTCTCTACTTTTTGATAAAGGAAATCTTGATTGAATTTCTTGAGTTTTATCCATGAATTTTCTTCAAATGATTTGGTGATGTGATAATCAACTTAGAGACATATCATTGATATGCGTATGCAATATTGAATTTGCTTTGTCTTTGAAAGGAATCATTGATCTTTCGGAAGTTAGTTAAAGCTATGGAAGACATATTGTTTATCCATTAGTTAATCTTCTTTTGAAGTTAACAGCGATTTTGTCCATTCTGCCACAACAACACGTTGAAAAGGCAATAATACACCACTTGTCTTCTATGAAGATTGTGAAAAATAGGTTTGCGTAATCAAAATGAGAGATATATGGATGAAGATAGATTGTTTAGTGAAACTTATATTGGAAAAGAAGTGTTCATGAAGCATTGTGCCCCTTTGAGGTTGATCATTTAATGATTTCAGAAATCTGAGACAGTTCGCGTATAGAACAATTATAAGTATGTAATTTATTTGATTTGATTAGATATATTAAAAATTTTATGATTTTAACATTTATGTCTTAATTTTTATATATTATGATTTAAAATTTTATGAAATTAAATAAGTCGACCCATGACCTTTCGAGGGACACATATGGATCGTCACTTTGGTCGGAGGCAAGCGTACCGAATCCATTTTCTCTTCTATGAAAATATTGTAAGATTATTTTCTTGCACTCTGCGCTAAAGAAAATTTGTAGATGCGCTACCGACATGATATTGTGTGAAGTTATAAAATTAAGAAGTAGATAGAAGAGAACAGAATATATCAGATATACACATGGCCATGGGAATCCCTTCTTTTCATCTTTTTTTCCTCTCTTTTATATTATTTTTAACAAAGCACAATTATGCAAGAGTATAAAAAACCTGAGGCAATCAAAGAAAGGAAAAAAAGCAAGAGACAAAGTAACAATATATAAGAAAAAAACAAGAGAATCCCAGATCATCTCCTGTGAAATTTGCCAACCATGCAACAAAGAAGGGGACAAAACAACTTGCATCATTAAATCACACTACTTCCCCGTGTCTTTCCATTGCAAAAGAAGGACACACCAATCTGTGCCAGGAATCAATTTTTTCTTTTTCACGTTTCTTCAGAACATGTTTGTTTACCCAATTTCTAAATTTTTCAAATGGCTTTCTTGAATGCCAAGAAAGGATCGAATTAAGCTAGTACACATATAAAATAATTTTTAATTTTCACATGAAAAGTAACACGTTCAATTTCAAATGTGATGATCGTGTGAGAAGCGCGAAAAGAAACTTACCAAAGAAGCCATTGGCATTATATATATGAAGCCAGTGATAATCAAAACCAATCTCAATATCACATATATATTAATTTTTTCTTCACATACCCTGTTGAGAGAGAAAAGGATTAAGAAAGCTTAATTAACTCAGAAGTGCTTCTATGGCTACCCTTCTTACAAAAAAAATCATCTCAATTAGAAGACTCTGAAGGAGGCTCTTCAAAAGGCTTTTAAAGGAGTACCATTCTAATTTACTCATCTTCAAATTATTGGTTTTATTTTTTTATTTTTTTGGTACAAGAATTATTTAGGATTTATATACGACATATTACTATGATTATTAATGTAGTTTGTCAACTTCATGTGTTTGCATTCTGTGATCAATTTTATTAATCTTCCTGATTCTGGGGCATGAATGTAAGGGTGATCTCATTTCATTCTTTGTTTTATTTGATTTTTATCATGTTAGAAAATACATATATAGTTGAACCACTCCTGAATCTTTTTTTTTGGGTGAAAAATCCTCCTGAATCTCTAATGTTCTTGTAGTTTATTTGTATTTTTTCAAGCCAGCAGATATGTAAAATACTTATTGGCTATTCTTCAAATTAAAAAAAATTTAGCTAAGGGGAATTATACACAACAAAGTTGTGAAAGAAGAGAGAAGAAGTAAAGTGGAAGTCCCACTTGCAGGTGGTCGATGTGATTCAGATTCATTGCACGATCGCCCATGAGCTCTCGCTACATTCAACTTGCCTTTGACCACTATCTCAACACCGTTCGAGTCAAAAGATCCCAGTCGGTTCGGATTTTGAGAAAGCATTTTTAAACATTTTTAATGCACACAGATTTTATGTGATTGAAATCGAGCGCCGTCAAGGATCAAAGATCGGAGGGGCAGTACCAAGCAAAATTGGTGATTGCATGAATTTTAGGGAGTCTCGTGAGCTGCCGGTGAATTTGTTTTAAATCGATGACCGAGGAGTTTCATAAATATTTTTAGCATAGATGATACTTTCAACTTGTAGAATCATTTAATCCCTAATGGGAATCCACCTATATATATCAGTAGTATTTTTCCTAAAAAATATTAAATAGCTAATAATATATACCATTTTTCTTAAAAAATAATAAGAATTATTTATTAAAATAAATAAATAAATAAAAATGATGACCTTAATGTTTTTTATGTAGCAAAAAAATGTCTCATTATGCGAAACTCGGGCAATATCTCACATAGAGAAAAGCCTATGAAGGCCAAGAAAATGCCCCCTAAAGTCATATGGACTATGGACAGGCCATAGGCTTTGTATTTGTAAAAAACTTACCAACTAATGCAACTATGAACTAAATTTATGTGAGGGCTACACCAGAAGGTAGGTGAGCTGAGACCAGCAGCTTAACCACTAAGGAATTTTTCCGTGTGGAAAATTTTTTTATTATTAATTTGGGTTTTCCCACAGGTAAAGTAATGTACATAACAGTATTAAAAGTTTAAATATTTATTTTATATATATGATTCTTAATTTATTTACAAGTCTAATATGTTGATAGAGGACCCGGGTTTAATGTAGTAAAGAAAATAACTTGCTACTGTAATTAGCAAAATGGAGTCGTTTTCAACCTCAACGAATCAGATTCAAAATTCAAACTCGATATATGAACTTTGACCCAAAAAAAAAAAAAAAAAACTCGACATATGAACCATATGATTTTTATCTAAAGCCCCAATTTATCGACTATAGTAACTGCATTATTTTTAACAAAATTTATATTTATCTTCTTTAGAGTGAGATTTGGTGAGACATTTAAATCATGCCTATATATTGTGTATACGTGCAATTATATTTTTGTCTTCTTTTGTAGATGGTTACCTACAAAATCCATTAATCCATAGGAATGTATAGTGCTGTTCATTGTTCAATCTAAATAAAAATATCAGTAAATAAAATATACATTGTTATTTCCTATCCATTCAATTCTTACTAAAACAACTTATGTAAAGCCTTGGAATTGATAACTCATTCATTTTTGTGAAGGGGAAAAACAACTCAGCACTCGTTTCTTACCAATAAAGGAACAATTAGCTACAGATTCTTCAATTTCCTACTGATATAAATGTCAAAACTCCAAAACTGACAGTGACTATTGAAGATTTTAGCATTTGCTCTGAAGTCTGAACAAACTTGTACCTGCTCTAAGCAAATTTGGACAAGTGAAAGCATAGTTCATAGCTGTAATTAAAGGTCCAAATTGGCAGTGGTAAAACTCTTGGCATTGTTAAAACTGGAACACTGTAAAAGCATAGTTCATAGCTGTATAGGTTATTAATTGTACTATATATTGAAGAGCTAGGAAATTATAGTTCCACATAACCAGCACCTTAGTGAGGAAAATATAATAATAAACTATGGCTACCCTTATTGCTCCCAGCCACCATTCACCTATTGAAGATGCAGAAGCTCTTCACAAAGCTTTCCAAGGTGTTGCATCATTTATCTACTCATTTCTTCAAAAAAAAATTTTTAAATTGATTTGATTTATTTGGCTTATGAATTTTCTCTGTTTTTCCTACCATCTTGATAACCCATTAAGAAAATTGATTCTGTGCCAGATATTTTGAGGAAGTCAGTGTCAATTTAAGTGCTTTTTTCTATTAAAAAAAAATGAATACTTGATAAATATGACATGCATCCTTGTCCCTTGATAGTGTAAAATGTTATATAGCAATTTATGTTTTAATTTTTTTGAACTGTGCAGGATGGGGAACTGATGAGAAGAGTGTTATAACAATATTGAGTCATAGAAATGTTTATCAGAGGCAACAAATCAGAAAGGCATATGAGGAATTATACCAAGAGGATCTCATCAAACGCCTTGAGTCTGAGCTCTCTGGCGACTTTGAGGTAACATAATACTACCAGAAAAAAAAAAGGATTAACGACTAAAATTAGAGATGAAAAAAAAAATCCGTCTCTAATTCCCTCGCACTAAATTTAGTGACGAAATTAGAGATAGGTTTCATGTTTCCTCTTTCTAAATTTCTGTCGTTAATATAATTTTTCTGGAAGTGATATTTTGCGAACAATTTTATATAGTTTTGTAACATTTTTTTGTGAGTCATGATTTTGAATTGTGGGGTTTAATAAAAACAGACAGAGAGCTATGTACCGGTGGATGCTGGAACCTGCAGATCGTGATGCTGTTTTGGCCAATGTAGCCATCAAGGATGGAAGCAAAGGTTACCATGTGATTGTGGAAATTGTTTGTGTCCTTTCTCCTGAAGAGGTATTGGCAATGAGACGTGCCTATCACAACCGTTTCAAGCATTCCTTAGAAGAAGATGTAGCTGCTCATACCACTGGTCATCTTCGCCAGGCAAGTCATTTTAATTATCATGTATTTTCCATTCCTTAAGGAGTAAATAATCAAAATTATGAACCTAAGGTGCTCGGATGAGATAGCAGGGGTCTCTTCTAACTTAACCAGAGTCTCGGGTTTGAATATGAGCCTGAGAATGCGGCAGTGTTAAAACTCTTGAAGGAGAACTTTGTCAACCATGTGGTCCTACATGTCTCAAGAGATTAGTCTTTCTGATTCTGTATGAGAGGATACCTGATTTATGTAAATAAAAAAAGCAATTTTTTTTATGGGATAATCAAAATTATGTTAAAAGGCCACAAAATGACATTTTATATGTTAATTTAATCCGTAGATATACATTTCATTGGTTAAATTTATCTCTTAAATGCTCGAGAATTAATGGAAACAGATTCTCTGTAGTTAGCGGTCATTGCAATTAGTGATCTTAGCCATTGATCAAAATTGGGCCGGTTGAAATTCGCATTTCTGATTTTCTATATTAGTCACGATGTGAGCCATCCGACCCCATTCAATGGCTTAAATAGACTAAGCTGCGGTGGCGACGAAACTACAAGTAGAGAATGCAGGTCGAAACTAATATATTCGACATTATTATTTTTAGAAACTAATTTGATTATTTACACCACCATTAACTCTTTTATGAACATAGTAAGGCATGAATGGATGATAATATATAAAAAAATGTTTCCCTTTTAAGTGAGAATGAAGCAAAGTTACATGGTTAATGAAGTGTTAAGAGGTATACTAAGTTATGGTCTGAGTCTGTACTTGGTTTTTGGCTCTATGCAGTTGTTAGTTGGGTTGGTGAGTTCCATATAGGTATGGTGGTGATGAGATCAATGCAAGATTGGCAAAAACAAGCTGATATTCTTCATGAATCTATCAAGGAGAAAAAAGGAAACCATGAAGAAGCCATCAGAATCCTTACTACAAGGAGCAAGACTCAGCTTTTGGCAACTTTCAATCGTTACAGAGATGACCATGGCACTTCCATAACTAAGGTTCAAAGATAAATAAAAAGTTCACTCTTTCTTTAATTTTTGTCTCTATAATTTTTGCCTCATTGTAATGTTCCACAAAAGGAAAAAAAGAAAAGATATATATTTTGATGTGTATATATATTTTGATTACAGAAACTGTTGGATAATGCATCTGATGAATTCCACAAGGCATTGCACACTGCTATTCGCTGCATCAATGACCATAAGAAGTACTATGAAAAGGTTAGCTTCTCACTTTCAATTTGCAAAATTAAACATCATTTACAAAAGAATCATGTTATCAGGAAACTAATTTGACCCACATTTGTGATTCTTAAGGATCAAATTGATATTTTTCATTTTTAGGGACTAAATTGGTCTCCGTAACTTTTGACGGGGACTAATTTAAGTATTTATTCTATTTTTTAGTAGTTGAACGTAACTTAACAAGCCTAAAATTCAGTGGGACTTTCTGTGTGATCTAGAACTCCAGACCTTTCACAATTGTACGAATAATCAAAGTCATCTTATTCATATGTTTGAATCTGAACTTAAATGATTCCAAATTTGATTACAGGGTTAAACATGTTATTAATCCCTATAAAATTACCACTTTTAAAGTTTAGTCCCTAAAAAAATTATTCATTTTTAGTCCCTATTTTGAAAATTTTTTACAAAAAAAGGGTGCTTTTAGTCTTTCTATGGACTAAGAAAAATAGTCCCTATAAAAGCAAAATAGGGACTAAAAATGAATAAACTTTATTTAGAGACTTGAAGATTCGTAATTTTATAGGGAGTAAAAACATATTTAACCCTAAATTATATGCTTAACAATTAGAATGTCATCTAGAGGATAGAATAGTAACATTTATTAATCAATGATAATTTACCCTTTATTTATATTATTATATTTTTTATTTTTTTTTTATTTTTACTATGACGCATATAGGTTCTGCGCAATGCACTGAAAAGGGTTGGAACTGATGAGGATGAGACTGACTCGTGTGTGGTGGTCACAAGGGCTGAGAAGGGTCTGAAGCACATCAAAGATCTCTATTATAAGAGAAACAGTGTTCACCTTGAGGATGCAGTGGCCAAGGAAATCTCAGGGGACTACAAGAAATTCATCCTCACTCTGTTGGGGAAGCAAGCTTGAAGTGATTGCTCAAGCTGAGGGCATATCTTGTAATGGATTTTGGTTGTGTTGGTTTCTTGTGGTGTGATTTGGTTAATTTTGCTACTTACAGTATGTTGTCCTGAGTCATGTCTTTATAATCCTTCTTGTGAGAAATAATATGTACTTCTTTCTTAATAAATTACCATATTTGATGTTTGAATATATAATAATGGACCGTAAATGCCTGTGTAAACTGAGTCCTTTATTTTAAGCATAGTCCTTAATTTACTGTTTAGAAAGCTAAACTATGCCCTACAGAAAAGTAATGTAATTAAGATCTGATTTTATTTTAACAAAGGTGCCTAGGTTTGGTTGGTTCAGGCTTGTAATTTTTTCCAGGGTCATCCTTCTGCTGCCCTGGTTTTCTCTGTATATTTGGATAAACATATTCTGAATTCATAAAAGGTTATGAAGGCGATTAGTTTCTCAAAATTCATCAAATTCAAACATATTATAGTGGTTTCAAATAGGATTGATAACTCTTAAAAAAAAAAAAAGCTGGGATTGATAACTGCATCAGCATCTATTTTAAACGAGAAGTCGGCACTAGTAGCATTAACATTTTGGACTACTATTCTAGTGAGTTTTGGATTTGGAAATTTACAGAAAGAACTAAAGTCGATAAATACCATAAATAATTATCCAATTTTCTAAGAAAGCCCGTCCTTCTTAAGGTTGGTTTGGGACTGACTTGCTCCGCCAATATATGGAAATGGATTCCTCGCAATCAAATAGTGACCGCAAGAAAGATCTTGGCCATTGATAAAAATTGAGTTGCCTGATCTTGAATGAAAGGTGATGATTTATTTGACTGCATGTGTTCCGGGCAAGGAACTTAGAAATGGTCGGAGTCGCTGAGGTCGCCGCGTGCAGTGGTGATAACGACGGAGAACAGTGGTGGGGTACCTACAAAAGGCACTCTAACGCTCAAATCAGTATCGTTCTGATGAGGTCAATCTGATGTAATCAATGCGTACCTTATTTCTTCGTGGGCCCTCCATATATTCGACTCCTTTAGGGTTTAGAGTGAATGGACGGTGATGGGACGACTAAGTCCCTCGTGATTGCTGTGGTCCGTTGATTAGATCGACGGTCCTAGTTCGGTAGCGTAAAGGCAACGTGAATCAGGGACTGTTGATCCATCGGATGTTCCAGATCGGTAACCATTAGTCGGTCATGGTCAGTTGTAGTATTGGGCCACGGAGATAAGTTTCTCGAAGGAGTTGGCCTTGGCCCAGTCCGGAACAGTTGCCCCCTAAGTCGATGTCTGGATATTAGAGGATTTCGACTTAATGTGGCGATTTGTGCGGATTGTGACTTCGACTTGTGCAAGAGTAGCGAGTTCGCAACGTGACTCGTCTTAGGAAGTACCAGGATGTTCCGAAGTGTGATTTCTGACGCGTCATCGAAATATGCCTTCAGACATACCTGTGAAGTGTAACGCAAGATGCTTTCGAAGTGTGACTTCAGAAAAGGCATCGAAGCGTGATTTCGAACAGGTTTTTGAAGCGCAACTCTTGATGCGTGAGTGAAGTATGACTTCGGACATGTAGAGGAATTGACTTCGAGAAGCATTCTTGCCGTACATGGACACACGTTGTCGCGGTGGCGGTTTCTAGGGCATTCTATGCCGAAACCTGTCGGCCAGCGTTACTTGATCATTTCAAAATTGAAAGGGCGTGGCATTGGTTCACACATGGCGGCGTGTCAGTTCTCTTTCTTAGGCGATGCTTAGAAGAGCGTGCCATTTAATGCGGATCATCATTACCACCTCTATAAATAAGGAGGGAAGTCGTTCATTTGGCACTTTGGCTGCCTTCTTCTCTTCTACGCACTTGGTTCTACGAAACTTCAAGAGTTCTCCCCTTTCTCTGTTTGCATTCCTGCGCTCGTGGTTCTTTTTTCTTAATCTTAAGGTATGTTCTTTTCCTTCACTATTTTTATTCTTTGTTTGTTTCTGGGCATGGCCATCGTGAAGGTTGGCCAGGATCCCTTTTCCCTTGCGGCGACTTCTAGTTTTGCCTGGGTTTACACGTTACGCTGCCTTTGTTTTACTCTTTTTATGAGTTTTTCGGCATTAACTATGAGTTTTCCGGTGAAGCTATGATTTTTCCGGCAAGGTTATGAATTTTTCGGCTAGGGTTATGAGTTTTTTGATGAGAGTGGAGTTTTCTGGGTTCTGGGTAACTTGTTGGTTCGAAGTGCAGTATTTAAACGACTCCTTTCTTTGGACAGGCCGGAGATGGGCAAAGCCATAGACCTCCAAAGAAAAAGGGGTTATCAACTACCTTCCAATGCCAGCAAGTACTCATGGGTGGCCGAAGATGCCCTCTATGCCTAATCGATATATAGCAACGAAGCGACCCTTACAGCGTTCTTACCGTACCTCGGCATCGGAAAGGGGAAAGGAGTGTTAGACGGCTGGGAGGTCATTTCGGCCGGTGCCAATGATCGGATTTGCTCGTGTCCAGTTGACAGAGAAGATTTCTTTCTTCGATGCATAAGATGTATTTCACGGGTGGGTATTCGGCTTCCCTTTTGGAGTTCGAGATCGGTGTGCTCAACCACATGAGAGTAGCCCCATCTCAGCTTCATCCGAACTCATGGGCGTTCATAAAGTGTTTTGAGCTTGTGTGCTCTCATTTAGGTATCCTGCCCTTGGTTAGGGTATTCTTTCACTTATTCAGTCCCGTCGTTTAGCGAGATAAGCGATTCTCATAGCGTTGGTTATCGCTGAAACCGAAGACTAGGCTTATTGAGGCGTATAGTGATTCTGTTCGAGGTTTCAAACGAGAATACTTCTACCTCAAACCTCAGAGCGAAGACCCGAAGAAGTGCCTAGTTAGGAACCAAGGGGGACGTACTGAGAAGCTCTTTTGACTCTACTGGAGTTAGGATCACTACCTTGTCAAACGCAAGGAGTTTGGGTTTCCGAAAAGTGCCCTGAGTGTTCAAGACATGGGATACGTGACCCGGCTGAAAGAATATGTCGGTGTATTTCAAGCCGAAGTGAGGGAGACTCCAAAAGGGGTGAAAAACATTACTCGATTCGTGAGCTACCATCTATTGTTTAATTGCTCTTCGGTGGATGAGGCCAAAGAGTGTTTAGGTATATATGTGTGTATATATGCATAAGTTTTGTTTTCCTTGTGCATGAATTCCGATCTCCCTATATTCCTTTTCTTTCAGGTGCAATGGCAGATATCGAAGCTTTGAACGCGTTTCTCAAGAAGAAGAAAAAGGCTATTTCGGGGAGCACTTCGTCAGTAGGACCTTTGGGTAGTTCCTCGACGGGTTCACCTTCACTAGTTGTGGCTATCTCATCTCCCATTTCTCACCAGGTGCAAGCGTTGACCTCAGAGCATCTTGCAAGACACGGGCGTTGAAGAAATTCAAGCTCACCTTCCCGGGGTGAGAAAGGGGCGGATGTCGACACCGAACAAGGTATCCGCCCTCCCAAACGGCAAAGGAAGGATACTGGGAAGAAGCAGAACCAGTTGGAGGGGGTCACTGGGAGTGGCGACTTCTCTGGGAGCGATGGTCCCGAGGTGTGGACACACAGTAATGCTCTATCTTCGGAGGAACTACGTCATTATACTTCAGCTGTGGATAAGGTCTACCTGTCGAACTTATCCAGTTCCACTCGCGAGGACTCAATGCTGGAGTATTCCAGTTGGATGGTTCGTAGTTTGAACCTCTTGGTGCATCTGATGGCGCAATCTTTGCTTATTTGGAGAGGAAGAACTGAGTTTAAGAGTGCATCGAAAAAGTTGAAAGCTTCATGTTGAAGAGTTGCGAAGAGGAAGCCAAGATGGCCGATCTTGAGAATAACCTCCTAGATAGAGACAGGACAAGTTAAATAATGCAAGGAGCGAGGTTGCGGTGAATCACAAGGTCCTCGACCCTCGCAAGAAACGTGATCGACTCCTCTCCAGAAGAAGACTCTCTAAACTAAGAAGGATGAGGAAAAAGAAATTTGAGAAGGACCTAGAAGAGGCTAGGGCTGGCTCTTTGCTTGACGAGGCGGAGGAAGGAAAGTGGAAGAAGATTGCCGGTGAGTTTGGGAATCGGCAATTTAAGCTTGGTCGACCAAATCCGTGATGTTTGGACCATTGATGTCGATGTTTCTCATTTATTGATGAGGGCATTGTCGACAAAGTCGAATCGTCAATCCCAAAACCATGGAAGTCCTTTATGGCGGCGCCTACAATGGGCGAGGATGTGGTGCCTTCATCGGAAGCCATGGAGAAGAATCTTAGGAGGCTGGAGTGAAGACACAGGATGCCAGGGTTTTCTTTGTAACTTGTATAAATTTTTGAACAATGTGATTTTGGGCCTCTTCGGAGGCTTATTTTGTAACCAAAAATTAGCTTGTTATCTTGCAATGCTTTTTGCGATTTTTATGCTTGTGCCCATTTCTCGGAGTTGGTTCCAATTTAGGTGCTTTGAGTTGGGCAGAGCTTAGATTTTCAAAGTTAGGTCAGATTTTTGTTTTTTGGGAGTTAGTTCCAATTTGGATTTTTGAGTTGGATTGATTTGGTTTCTCGAAGGTCCATTAGGCCAGGAATGGTCCTCCTGCCCGATCTCGGGGAGTTTATTCCGCCAGATGGGTGAATGCTACCCGGCGTGACTTGTCTGGAAAGGCGGCTGGAGTCGATCAGCGATCTCTCGCGTGTTCCTCGAGCCTTGCTTTTGAGGATCCTCGGGAGTGTCATTTACTTCCTGATGTTATACCCCAATTTTGTCCACTCATTTTTATTTGTTTTATCTACTATTTTACTTTTGGGCTAAAATGACAAAAGAAATTGTTGTTGAGCCCATTCTTGCCTTTACTAAGTTTTAGTCCTTTTGGGTCTGATTTGGGCCCAATAGTGATTAAAAGGAGGGAAAAGAAAAAGCACAAAACTGATGACAAATTGAGTGTCCATTAGAAGCCCAAAATACAAATGTCTATTACATTTCCAAAAAATTGCAAAAAATACAAAAAAAAGTGCAACAGCTGCGTACAACACATGCCAAAACCCTAAAAAAGGTTCTAAAAATGGAACAAATAATCAGCCTTTAAGCTGATTAGAATTCAATCAACCCCCCCCAAAAAAAAGAGTTTTAAATAAATTTCAAATTAGATCAATCAGCTTCATGCTGATTGATTCCATTTCCCATTTAGCAGCTCCATAGTCAATCTTCCAGATTTGTTCCTTCGCTCTCTGTACTCCACCTACACCACATAAGATTCCCTATAAATACCAGAAATATAATTCACAGAAGGGGAGAATTTTTTTGAGGAATTTCTAAGTGTCTTTCTACCACCGAACAGAGAATTAGAGGCCCTACATTGGGGTCCTAATTCAATTGAGTTTAATCAAAGAGAGAAAAAGAGAGAGTTGGGTTTTAAGGAAGGCAACAAGACAGTAGCAGGGAAGAGGGGATCGCAGTAGCAGAGAAGAAATAATTAGTGTCATTACCTTCTGCTGCAATCACATTCCTTGCCACTCTAAAGAGCTTGGAATCCAGGTAGGTCCATCGAAATTTTTGTGCTGCGAATGTTGTATGAGTAAGATGTAGCAGCCATGTCCATAGCCTGTTAATAAGTTCCAGAACAAGATTGAGTAATAGATGAGGATAGGAAAAAACGAAAATGGAAAAGAAACTTGGAGGGCAAAAATGGTGATTTTTAGTATAATCAGAAATAAAAATAAAGATAAACAAATAAGAGGACCTGATAAAGAAGAAGGTGGAGCCGCCGCCCATTGCCGCGCCGGTGAATGATCACCACCGTGCACGCGGCCCTCTTCAGTCGCCCCCCACGAGCCACCGCAAGCCGCCGCAAACCACCACGTTTATGGCGTCGGCCTTCCAGTTCGTGACCAAAACCCATCGCGAAAACTCCCCACGCGGTCAACGCCACCTTTCCCCTCTGTCATGCTCGCGGCCGCATGTGGCCAAGGACGGCACGCACCGGCTGCTCTCTTTTTTTCCTCCTTGCTCTCTCTCTCAGCGTCGGTCGCCTTCGTTTCTCCTCCCCTGCAGACTTTCCTTTTTTCCCCCCTTCTGTCTCATGCGGCTGCTCCCTATGCAATGTTCCAATTTAGGGTTTCTGAATGAAGCCTGTGCTTTTAGCCCCTTCCCTTTTTTTATTTATCCAGCTTTTTTTATTTTTATCCTTGTTGTCTTATAGCAAGTAGTGGTATTATCATTATTATTATTATTATTATTATTATTAGTCAAATTAGGAAAATAAGTCTGACCTCATTTCATTGAATGGGGACAATTTCTACTTAACTAAATTTCAATTTATAACAAAAATTTTGAGACATTGTTTCTTGAAAAATGCATAATAAAATTATGAAGATTAATTACTAGTAATGGTCACTCGAGATTGCTTCCCGTTTGATCATTACGAACACTTTAATTTTCTAAATAAAAATAGGTTGTTAGTGAGGACCACTCTCGATTGCTTCCAGTTTGGTTCCCACGAAAACCTATCTTCTTTATAAAAATAAAATCAAGTTATTTTACTAGTAATGATCACTCAAAGGCTAACTAAGTTTGATCATTACGAACACCTTAATTTTCTAAAACGAAATAGGTTGTTAGTGAGGACCACTTTCGATTGCTTCCTGTTCGGTCCCCACGGAAACTACCTTTTTTTATAAAAAAATATACAATTAAAATCAACCAACACACAACCATTTTCTACCCAAGAACTAGCCTTTGATTTCTCCACTGCACCTGAGATACGTATGAGCACGAGTCCACTCCTATCAAGTGCAAAAATAAACAACTTTTATTAAATCATCTTTTTTTATCTTCGTTAATTCTTGTCCTTTTTTTAATAAAAGAGAAATATATATTTTTAGAAGTTAATTTAATTTTATACAATTAGTTAGAGGTAACCTTTCTCGAAAGGATGTCATAGGGTGCTAATACATTTCCTATGCATAATCGACTCCCGAACCCAAACCTGGTCTCAAGGACCATTTTCTTCAAAAAAGGTTGTTTTCCAATATTTTTCCTAAAAAATAAATTATTGGTGGCGGCTCCATTTAACCTGGAATAATCCCATCCGGATTTTTTCGATCGCTACAGCTAGCGACTCCACTGGGGATTTTTAGAGAGTTAGGCCTAACATGATTAACTGTGCTAAGTGGTTAACTTTAATTTAATTCCCCTTCTTTTTTTATTTTTATTTTATTTTACTTACTTGTTCTTTTGTAAATAATTATTTATTATTTATTATGTATTTTTAATTTGTTGTGAATATTATGTATATGTTAAACTTTAAGATAGACGAAAATATTTGTATGTTTATTTGTTTTGTAGCTTGGGTAGTGTTAGGGTGTTGCCCCTCTCACACACCGCACCTACATGTTTGCACACACATATGAGTGAGACCCTATACCCGGGTCAGAGCAAAGCTTAAGTTGAGTGGAGGTTTGGTGATAGTCAATCAGAATTTGCTTTCCTTCTGGCTATTGCGAGAATCTCATTTAGAGTGTGCTTCTTCTGGGTATTCCGCACCAGATAGTTATCTATCGTTGTGGTTAATATTCTGGAGGAGACTTTAGCTCTAGAGGCCTTTGGTGAGAATGTGATTAGAGCCACCTGTGAGATCTATCACTCAATACAAGACTATAGACCCTTAGGTTAGAAAATCTCTAACTTTAGGTGTAACCCATATAATACACAAGGGGCATCATGTCATTTTTGTTCTTCCACCAAAAATCTGTTATATCATGTCCGTGCATGAAAAAAAGGATTTATTAAATCATATATCTTCATGCATGCTATACAAATCATCATCATCATCATCCAACATTATATCTTCATGCATTCATACTTCAAAAAAGCATGTTGAATTTAATATATATATATCATTCATTCATTCCCATTTCATTTTAGGTCGCCAGAGAATCGTAGGAACTCAAAAGTTTGGCTGCAAGTATTTTTGTGAGGTAATATGGGATCAAATTGTGAAACCGTCCCCATGAAGAAGCACATACATCTGAGAATAAAGAGGCCTGAGGTAGAAAGCCTGAAGAAGTGTGCCAGCTTAATGACGACAAGCATTCAGCGTATAACCTTCATTGGAAAGTATGGGAATATTCTCAAATTGCTAGAGGTGGACGTACAAGTAGATGCCATTTCTGAACTTATCCAGTTCTATGATTCTCCCATGAGATGCTTTACTTTTCGGAATTTTCAAATGGCTCCCACATTGGAAGAATTTGCCCGGATTTTAGGATACTCGACAGAAAACATGAAACCCTATTAACGCATTCGAGATCTTGATCTCCTGCAAGAAATTGCTATAATTCTGAAAGACAAGGAGGAAGAATTAAGGAAAAAGAAGCTAAACCGAAATAGTGTCGAACGGTTCCCTCTAGAGTATTTTGAAGAGAAGATGAGTCATTTGGCTAATGTTTAGGATTAGGCGTCTTTCATGGAAGTGTTGGCTATTACGATTTTTGGAATTCTGTTATTTCCACGCATTGATGGTTATGTAGACTTGGCCTCGATTGATGTGTTCCTAGCCTTTAAAAAGGGAAAAGAGAGCCCAGTATAAGCCATTCTCGCGGATACTTATTGTACCCTCACTCATTGTCTTGAAAAGAAAGGGAAGAAGTTGTTATGCTGCTTATCCACTCTCTATGTGTGACTTATCACCCATGTATTCAAAAATAGGAAAAATATCATGTCCCATTGCAGACTTTAATACACGCGATGTGGGGATCAAATATGGAGATCAGTGGCCTGTAACTTTGGCAGATCTTGATGAGAAGATAGTCCGATGGCATCCAGGGTGGATGGATATACATGAAGTGATCTATCAATATGGGAATTTCCCTAATGTTCCACTTATAGGAACAAGATGGTGCATTAACTATAATCCTTCTCTGCTACTAAGACAACTTGGCTACCCTATGATGAATCCACCGTTAGATCAGATGATAATCCCCTTTGTGTTATACGAGATGGATCTAGGAAATAGCGGAATGCTTAAAAAGGTCCGACATGCTTGAGATCAAGTCGCTCGAAAAGGAAAAGTTCTCGGAAAAAAGAGCATTGGTGCTACGGATAGCTATCGCCAATGGATCGAAGATAGGGTCGGGAAATCAAATTACCATTCCATGGTACACCCCTTTGGAGCAAGAAGCTTTGAACCTACCACATTACTAATGAAGAGATGGAAGAGCTTAAAGTGGCATTGTCGAAATCTAATGAGGAAAAGGAAGAATTGGAAGTAAGGTTAGAAAAGGTACCTCAAGATAACAAGTACTTGCATTCGGAAAACATTCTAAAGGGGAAGTTCATCGAGTGGAACAACAAAAGGGCCAAAGTAGAAGAAAAGAGTAAGCGTGATATACAACTTTGTCTGAGAGGGGCAAATGAAGAGCTAGAGCTACGTAATCAAGAAAGGGATAAGGCTATTGATGATGCCTATATGTGGAAGGAGTTGTGGACAAAATCCATGATTGCTGAAAAGAATGTGCAAAAAGAGCTTGAAGGTTTAAAACAACAGCTTAGGGAAGTGGTAGTTGAATATGAGAACCAAGTCAAGAATGAGAAGCATGACAAGGAAGAAATAGAGGAAATAATTGTGAAGTATCAGGATGCATTGAAAAAGAGCAAGAAGACACAAGCGGTGAAAAATTATATTGGCTACCAAGAGAAGATTTATGATGACTGAAGCATATGCAGGAGGATAGTTCCAAAATTGGTCAATCGGTTGGAGAATCATGAGATCGATGAGGCGAGAAATGAAGAATACATTGGAGGGAATTTGTTTTCAAAGTTAGCAAGGTTAGCCAATCTAGCGATCATAGATATACAAAGGCGTCTAGAGGAGAGGCGATCGACCAATGCACCCACTAAACACTCCGATCAATGTTTATGAATTTGTTGAATTTTGTAAGAATCGATAGAAGAGTTGAGAGAAAAGGTCAATTTGTTCTATTAAGAAGAAAAAAAAGCGGCTAATTGATGAAGTTTTAGTTTGAATAAATTGTACTCTTTTCCTTCTCATCGATAAAGTTTATTACTTTGCTTATTGATCCCATTTATTCTCCAAAGACTTAATGCTTTTAAAGAAATAAAGGGATGACTATAACAAAGCAATGAGGCCTCTGGTTCCACTGGCACAAAATAAATAGATTCATGCATCCACATCCATTAGTTTTCTTTTCTTACATACTCATGTCATTTTTACCAAAAAATAATTGAACAAAGCTGGTTCATCGGCACCACTTATCGAACTTCGCTCTCAATCAAAGATCATGGATGACGAGAGATAAAGATAGCGTCAACCAGGTGAAGGAGCAGATGAGTAAAGTTTTGGAGCTTTTACGGTCTCTGGACAAAGACAAGCCAGTAGATGGGGTATCTTGATAGTGAATAATGAAGATCAGTGCATCTTCCCACCCACCTGGCTTCAGTCCAATGCAGTTGCAATATGGTCTCAATGCTCAAGGAATGATGATACCTTTTACAGTTTACCCACAGGGCTCTACACATTCACCTGCTAGCAACCCTCAGAATTAAATATTGCAATTACCACTTTATGGTCTCCCACTTTGGTTATCGCCACTTGTGGCGATGATGATCTGTGAACCGTAATCCTCGAGGCTCCCGGACACAGCGATTCCGCTATTTGGTCTCCCACCCGTTTACACACTGGCAGGCGTTAACAATAACTTTATAGAGTGTGATACCCAAGCACATGTTGGACAAGGTGTAGCTCAGCCTCAAGGATTCGGTTCAGGAACTAAAACCATTCTTGTCGGCTCAGACTCCTGCCTTCATGACATACACATTTCCACCTGGTTATGTTCCACCCCATGTCAGGAATACTCAAGGAGTCAGTGCGCCTGTAGTGACCCCCATGGTGAATCTTTGACCATTTGATCACTCCTATTATGTTCAAGGAAACCCATTAAATCCCCAGGACTAGCATTTGCACTGGCCTCCGACTATAGGGGATCGATCTGGCGTCGATAGAGAATCAATGGTCTGATACAAAGTTGCAAGTCCTTGAAGATAGACTAAGAGCTGTAGAAGGAGTGAGTTATCTCGGTTCAAGTAATGCTTCGGATCTTTGTCTCGTACCAGATATGGTCATACTGCCAAAGTCCAAGGTGCCAGACTTTGACAAGTATAAAGGGACAACTTGCTAGAAAAACCACTTGATCATGTATAGTAGGAAGATGGCGTCTTATGCACATGATGACAAACTTCTGGTTCACTTTTTCCATGATAGTTTAACAGGGGCAGCGTCAAGTTGGTATACACACCTTGAGCGATCTCATATGTGCTGTTGGAAGGATTTGGCGGATGCTTTCTTGAAGCAGTATAAGTATAACATTGATATGGCTCTGATAGAATGCGGTTGGAAAATGTGGCAAGAGAGGACAATGAGACTTTTAAGGAATATGCCCAGCGGTGGAAGGATTAGCGACCCCAGTGGAACCACCTGCGATTGAAAAAGAAATGGTGACTATGTTCATGGATACTCTCCAATCACCCTTCTATGACAAAATGATCGGAAGTGTATCATCAAACTTTTCAGATATGGTCATCATAGGAGAAAGAGTTGAAGGAGGAATGAGAAATGGAAAGATTGTCCACAATTCTGCTGGAGCAAACAATGCCAAGAGACCTCCTACCAACTTCATAAAGAAGAAGGAAGGGGAAACCAATGTTGTGATAACAGGCCAGGGAGGACAGACCCAAGGAAAACCCTCGCACTTTTTTGCCAATTTCCCGCAGCCTTTCCTATATCCCTACTTGCCACCTCTATACATTGTTGTCGCTTCTCATAATCCATCCCCTCGACCAAACTAACCAATAGTGCCACTTTGCGCGCTTTCCCTGTCGATCACAAGCCTGACCATTTACACCCACCTGACGACCAAAACCGAAACAACCAAATGACCAAGAAAAGCGATCCAATTTGACCCTTTTCCCATGACATATACAGATTTGTTCCATTACCTCATCATCAACTCCTTGGTCTCCCCATGCTCAATGAAACCACTTTAACCTCCCTTCCCAAGAGGGTATGACAAAAATGTCAAGTGTGAGTTTCATGCAGGGGCAGTAGGTCACAATTGAAAATTACAAGGCCTTGAAGTACGTGGTTCAGGATCTGATCAATGCCAAATGGTTGAGTTTTAAGGAGGATGGTCCTAATATGGGTAATAATCCCCTTCCAGGTCACGGAGGTTCAGCAGTTAATGCCATTACTGAAGAGTTTGGGGACCAGCTCCTAATAATGAAAGTGGAAGATATCCGTACTCCCTTGAGGATCATTTACGCCGAACTCTGTAAGTTCGGTATAATTGAGATGAAATATGATGAGAGACTCGTGTAGCTTTCATCCTGATGGCAGTTGATACAGGTGAGCCATGTGAAGAAAGATGAAAACATATTGACCATTTAATCAAGTGAAGATGAGAACATGATCTTCCCAAAGCCGTTAGAGAATCGCTACAACAAAGGGAATCTGAAGCCAGTTCTAGGCGTGCCTAAACCGATAACTATTCATGTACCGACTCCTTTCCTTTTCAAAAGCATTAATGCAGTGCCATGGGATTACAGTATGAAGGTCTTTGTGGATAATTCAGGGGATGACCAGCCAAAAGCGGTGTCTAGCCCTGACAACTCTGCTATCATTAACATCTCGGGAATCGGTGGGATGACCCGAAGTGGACGAATCTATACCCCTATGGGAGAAAAGTCTCAAGAAGAAGAGAATGCTCGTAAAGGAAAGGATAAAGAAAAAGAGTCTATTGATAAGGATGTGGGTAAAAAGGCAAAAAAAGAAGAAGAAAACAAGAAACTGGTGTCTGAAGAAGAGGCTTGTGAGTTCTTGAAATTTATGAAGCAAAGTGAATACAAGGTAGTGGATCAATTGAACCACACTCCTGCGAAGATATCTGTGTTATCACTACTACTGAATTCTGAACGTCATAGGGAATCATTGATGAAAGTGCTAAATGAAGCCCATGTGACCCTTGACATCACAGTTAACTAATTTGACGAAATTGTGGGTAATATTGCTACTAGTAACTACCTTACCTTCACTGATGAGGAAATTCCGGCCGAAGAAATGGGGCATAACAAAGCACTGCACATTTCTGTGAAGTGTGGAGACTATAACCTTGCCAAGGTACTCGTCGATAATGGGTCATCTCTGAATGTTATGCCAAAATCTACCTTGGCAAAATTGTCCGTTGATGGATCGTATATGAAGCCCAGTGCCATGGTAGTAAGTTCCTTCGATGGGTCTAGAAGAGATGTTATCAGAGAAATCGAGCTACCTATACAAGTCAGCCCTCGCATTTTTCAGGTAGTCTTTCAAGTGATGGAAATCGTGCCAGCATACAGCTACCTCCTAGGGAGGCCGTGGATCCATACAGCAGGAGTTGTGCCTTCCACCTTGCACCAGAAGCTAAAATTTATAGTGGACAATAAGTTGGTGATTGTCTCTGGGGAAGAAGAAATGCTACTAAGCAAGCCATCCTCCATGCGCAATATCGAGGCTGCCGAAGAAGCTCTTGTGATGTCTTTTCAAATGTTGGAGATTGTGAATGCCACCTTTATGGGGGAGGGAGCCCTAATGATGAAGCCGAAACTGTCTGAAACCTCCATGATGATCGCTAAAGTTATGACGAAAGGAGGGTATCAAGCCGGATGTGGATTGGGAAGATATGAACAAGGGATTGTGATGCCAGTAGAACTTTCAGGTAACAGAAACAGATATGGGTTGGGATACAAACCTAGCAGGTTTGATAAAAGGAGGATTGCCAAAGAAAGCAAGGAAAAGAGGATAAGCTAGATTAGAAAGCGAGAGCCAAAGATGAGAATATCCACATCTTGATATCGAGGCAAAGCTTTGAGTGTTGGAATGTTGAATTGAATCAAATAGCAGCTATCAAAGATGATCGCAGTGCAGAAAACAACAATGTCAACCTTGTCCACCCTTGCCCACCGAATGAAGAACTTGGAAATTGAGAGATTTTTGAGTTTCCCGTGATTTTTGATTCAAAGTAATTATGTAATGCAAATTCTATTGCTCTGCCCAAGGCTTTAGGATAATTTATTGTCAAAAGGGCGCACATGTTTCATTTCAGTGTCATTATCAATAAAATGCATTTTAAATTTTCCAATCATTTCCTTTTTTTTCCTTTTTCATCTTTTCCATCTCTTTTCATCTTTTCTGCTTTTCATTTTGTTATTTTTAACTAATGCAGATCCAAAAATATTGTCTTTGAAAATAATGATGTCAGTGACTCATACTATAATTTTGAATACCCCATTAATCATACTGAGGAAAATAATGAGGATGATTGGGAAACCCCTCCTGAATTAACGAGATTGATGGAACAAGAGGCTAAAGTGATTCAACCCCTTGAGGAATAGACTGAAGTAATCAATCTGGGCACTGAAAATGACAAAAAAGAGGTTAAGATTGGCACCACGATGAAAAGCAGTGAGCGTGAAAAGTTGGTTAAACTCCTATTTGAATATGTTGATATTTTCGCATGGACATCTGAGAGATATGCAGATTAGATACTAGCATAGTCGAGCCTGTTGCCATTGAAACCTGAATGCCCGCCGGTCAAGCAGAAGTTGAGAAGAATGAAACCAGAGATGTCACTCAAGATTAGAGATGAGGTTAAAAACAGTTCGATGTCGGCTTTCTAGCTGTAGCAAAATACCCTCAATGGGTAGCTAACATTGTTCCAGTCCCGAAGAAGGATGGAAAGGTCCGAATGTGTGTTGACTATCGAGATCTAAACTGGGCCAGCCCTAAGGATGACTTTCCATTGCCGCATGCTCGATGTCTTAGTAGATAGCCTTTGCTCGACCTATTGTGTTCTCTTTCATGGATGGATATTCTGGGTATAACCAAATCAAGATGCCTCCCGAAGATATGGAGGAAACTACGTTTATCACCTTGTGGGGAACTTTCTGTTACAAATTAATGCCTTTTGGGTTGCGAAATGTTGGGGCAACATATCTAAGAGCAATGGTGACCTTGTTCCATGACATGATGCACAAAGAGGTGGAGGTTTATGTGGATGACATGATTGTAAAGTCCAAAACAGAGGAATATCATGTTATTAACCTACAGAAGCTTTTTGAACAACTGAGGAATATCAAATTGGTCCTCTATCATGATCATATCAAAGAATTGATGGAGCAGTTTGATGAAATTACTTTCCATCACATTCCCCGTGAAGATAATCAGCTAGTTGACGCCTTAGCTACTCTGTCGTCAATGTTCAAAATTAGTAACAGGAAGAACCTACCACTCATCAAAATACAAAGATGTGATCGACTAGCACATTGCCTAGTAATAGAAGGGGAGCCTGATGGCAAGCCCTGGTATTACGATATCAAACGATACATCACAAGTAGAGAATATCCTCCAAATGCCTCAGAAAATGACAAGAGGGCATTAAGGCGGTTGTGATATGGGTTTCTTTTTAAATGGTGAAGTACTTTACAAGAGAAACCATGACATGGTACTTCTTAGGTGTGTTGATAAAACTGAGGCAAAAAAGATTATGCAAGATGTTCATGAAGGTTCCTTTGGGACTCATGCGAACCGACATGCAATGGCAAGAAAGATCTTGAGGGCCGGCTAGTATTGGTTATCTATGGAGACTAATTGTTTTGGTTATGTGAAGAAATGCCACAAATGTTAGATTTATGCCGATAACATCCACGTGCCACCAGTCTCTTTGAACGTCTTAACAGCACCATGGCCATTCTCAATGTGGGGATTGGATGTCATTGGACCCATTGAACCTAAGGCATTAAATGGACATCGCTTCATTCTCGTTACAATTGACTATTTCACTAAATGGGTTGAAGCTGCTTCATATGTGAGTGTGACAAGAAATGTGGTTGTCAAATTCATCAAAAAAGATCTAATTTGTCGCTATGGTTTGCCAAACAAGATCATCACTAATAATGAGACTAACTTGAATAACAAGATGATGAAAGAGCTGTGTAATGACTTCAAGATCCAACATCAAAATTTCTCACCATATCGCCCAAAGATGAATGGGTCAGTTGAGGCTGCAAACAAGAACACCAAGAAGATTGTCCAGAAGATGGTTGTAACATTTAGAGACTGGCATGAAATGCTCCCTTTTACCTTGCACGGTTATCGAACTTCGGTTCGCACCTCAACGGGGGCAACCCCTTTCTCACTGGTGTATGAAATGGAAGCAGTACTTCCCATTGAAGTCGAGATCCCCTCGTTAAGGGTATTGATGGAGACAAAACTGGAAGAGGCAGAATGGGTTCAAGCTCGGCTGGATCAATTAAACCTCATTGAAGAAAAGAGAGTGATGGCCTTATGTCACGGACATCTATATCAGCAAAGGATGAAGAGGGCTTATGAAAAGAAAGTTTGCCCTCGGGAATTTCAAGAAGGAGACCTAGTACTCAAGAAGATTTTGCCCATCCAAAAGGATTCTCGTGGAAAATGGACCCCGAATTATGAAGGCCTATATGTTGTGAAGAAAGCTTTCTCTGGAGGAGCCTTAATCCTCACAAGGATGGACAGTGAAAATCTCCCACTCCTAGTGAACTCTGATGCAGTCAAAAAATATTATGCCTAAAAAAACATATAAAGAGCCAAGCAAAAATGAGCTCGCTAAGTTGAAAACCTGAAAGGGCGACCTAGGCAAAATTTAGAGCGACCCGTTGGATTGAAAACTTGAAAGAGCAATCCATGCAAAAGTTAGGGTCTGGAAATTGGACATTAAAGTCGGCTGATGCATCAAGAGGCTCACGTTACCCAATCGGGGTAGTTTTATATATTTCCAGAAGCTGAGTAATGAGTATTCAAAGTTATGGTTATGGGGAGCTGGCATTGTTCCTACAAAGACACAAACTATAAAAAAATCTACCTAGTTATTCTCTTTTCTTTGTTTTCTTCCTTCTTCCTTCAATTTTCTTGACCAAATTCTCAATGTACCTTCAAGTCTGTGTGACTTCAGTCCTAGTACACATGACTCTTCTTTGAACATCAAAACACCTCCATTTTCTCCTTTAATCTCATGTTTCAAAATGTTGTTTTACGATATTAGGCATTGGATTGTGAAACATATGATGATACTGAAAAGCATTACAATTATTACACACATTCTAAGAATCACGAGGAACGCAAAAATCTCAACAAATAAGCAATGACAAAGGGATTAACTGTAAAAAAAAAATGACAAGCACTGCATCGATAACTTACACTTCCTCCCAGTCGAAAGCATAGTATGAATGAACCCAATGAACCTCGGTCCGTCCCATATCTTTAACCACTAGAGATCATACGGGCTGAGGAACCGGTGCAATATAAATAGGAGTCACATTGCCATCTATTCATGCATCATCTCCATATCACCACCTTTTAGCCGCTTTATTACACTTGGTCCATGCACCGAGTGTCGATCCTTCACTATTGTTTTCAAAACAACGCGCCAAGTATTGGTCCTTTATTTTGCTTTCCAAGCGACGCGCCAAGTATCACTCCCCCTTTATTTCTTTAAGATTACCGCGTCAGTACCCGACCTAGTGGTAATCCCTCATTATTGCTTTTTGACCAACATATCAGTTTAGAACCTGATGTTGATCCTTCTTTATTGCTCCCCATCAACGCGTCAATACCCTACTTGGCGTCGAACCCTCATTATCGCTTTTTGATCACCGCGTCGATTGCAGGCTTGGGGAGATCCTTCTTTATAGTTTTCGATAAGCAGTAGGCGTTAATCCCTCTTTATTGCTTTTTGATCACCGCGTCGATGCAGGCCTGGCGGAGATCCTTCTTTATAGTTTTTGATAAGCGTCTGAGTATTAATCCCTCGTTATTGCTTTTGATCAACTGCGTCGATGCACGACCTGGCGAGAGATCATTCTTTATAATTTTCTGATAAACGTAACGAGCGTTAATCCCTCGTTATTGCTTTCCGATCACCGCGTCCGTACTCGACCTAGAGGTAATCCTTCCTTATTCCCTTTCCGATTAAATGCACCAAGCGTTGAACCCTCACTGTTATTCCTCACCTTGTCTTTTGCTTATCCTGATTCAGGACAAAATTAGTGTCTTTATCTTTACTTATATTTTATAGCAAAAATTTGACAACCATTGTTGTTCACATTTTCTAATAAAATATAACTAAAGAGGGGCAACTGTTGTACCCCAGTTTTGTCCACTCATTTTATTTGTTTTATCTATTATTTTACTTTTGGGCTAGAATGACAAAAGAAATTGTTGCTGAGCCCATTCTTGCCTTTACCAAGTTTTAGTCCTTTTGGATCTGATTTGGGCCCAATAGTGATTAAAAGGAGGGAAAAGAAAAAGCACAAAATTGATGACAAATTGAGTGTCCATTAGAAGCCCAAAATACAAATGTCCATTACATGTCCAAAAAAATTGCAAAAAAAAAAAAGAGTGCAACAGTTGCATACAACACATGTTAAAACCTTAAAAAAGGTTCTAAAAATGGAACAAATAATCAGCCTTTAAGCTGGTAGAATTCAATCAACCCAAAAAAAAAAGTCTTAAATAGATTTCAAATTAGATCAATCAGCTTCATGCTGATTGATTCCATTTCCCATTTAGCAACTCCATAGTCAAACTTCCAGATTTGTTCCTTTGCTCTCTTCGTTAATTCTTGTCCTTTTTTTAATAAAAGGGAAATAGATATTTTTAGAAGTTAATTTAATTTTGCACAATTAGTTAGAGGTAACCTTTTTTGAAAGGATGTCATAGGGTGCTAATACATTTCCTACGCATAATTGACTCCCGAACCCAAACCTGGTCTCAAGGACAATTTTCTTCAAAAAAGGTTTTTTCCCAATATTTGAACGTGAACACAAGAAGGGGTTGAATTGTGTTGAAAACTTTTCTTAACTTTAAGTTAAAAACACTTAGAACACAGGTTTTCAAAGCAGTTTGTTAAGCGGGCGTTGGAAATAAGCGGAGATATTTGGAAGCGATTTGTGAAAACTTGTTTTTAACGAGCAAGATAAAGATAAATAAGCGATAAAGCGAGAACCAGAGATTTATACTAGTTCACTACCAAAATGGTAGCTATGTCTAGTCCGCCGTTCTTGAAGGATTTTCCACTATAATCAGCTGATTACAAAGCCTTAAGAGTATTCTCTTGTCACAACCTTGACAATACTCTCAACTTCTCAAAGCGACTCGATACATTCGAGCCTTTGAGGAGCGACCTTAACTAGACCAAAACAACTTTTACAAGTAAGTTGAATACAAGTATAAATAACTCTCACAGAGAGGATAAAAATTAAGCTTAATATAGAAATGCTTTCTAAAAGAAAGTGTCGGGACCGAGTTGATTCTTGTAGTCCAGAGACTTGGCTCGAAACTTGATTGCTCACGAAGCGGTGCTTTGAGTATTGACTCTTTGTAGTGTATAGCAGTGCTTGTTCTCGATAAATGAAGCAATATTCTCTTGTAGAGTTTATTTGGTTTCTTGATGGATACCTTGGGGTATTTATAGGAGTTATAAAGGATATTACCGTTCACGGTAAAAATGGCTCCTTTCCATTGAGTGAGGTGATTTCAAAAAAGCATCTCTTTCTTCCTTTCCGAGAGAATATCTCGATAGTACACATTACCGTTTTAAATGCTACCTTGCTTTTCATAATTGCTTATGCGATTTTTGTCTTTTAGCTAAAGGTGTCACCTTTGATACCTCGTACAACAATTTTAGCGCACAAGATCAAATTGAATCCGTTCCAAAAACTTACGAGAGGAAGAGCAACTACGTGACTAACACGTGATTTATAATGAAGTTAGGACGGCTTGGTGAGCGGAAGATCGAGCTTCATAGCAAATGGATAAGACTAGTGTCACGAAGTTAATTCCAGGCGCTCACGAGGACAATATACTAGGATGGCGGGATCTTTGACACATGGAGTGTATCCTTCTCTTGAGAGCTTCTTCCTTCTTGTTCAAGTGGCTTAGAAATATATGTAATATTAGTATCTTCACACTTCAAGAATTGTTAGAACATAAATTGTTCTCTTGTGAATATTTTGTTATCATCAAAATTAATGAGGTCTAAACTTCTCAATCGTTTAGGTTCCAACAATCTCCCCTTTTTGATGATGACAAATATCTAAGGTTGATGAACAATTTAGTTTCAAAATGACATTAAGTCTCCCCACAGATTTAACAATTTTGATATATAAGATAATTCTAGTATTAAGCGATAGTTGATAAACAAATTCAATTAAGTGATGCAAAAAAAAGCGTAGATGTATCATAGTAAGATTGGATCTTTGATCAAAAGATTGATTTAATCAAATTGTACCAAATTTATTGATCATTATAAGAGCACTAGATCAATGAATATTAGCGCATTAACAAATTATAAGAGCACTAGATCAATGAATATTAGCGCATTAACAAATAATCATAGTAAATGCTATGTATGAAATGCTATGCATGATACTTCATTTCTAGTGTATCCATCGGAGTGTGAACATCGGACGGTGAGTTAGTCATATTTTCACGTGTTCATCATACTTTTTTTTTACTCCCCCTTTTGTCATCAGACAAAAAGAGTGTAAAAACACATCATAGTCAAAATAAGACTTAGACAAATTTGAATATAAGTCAGATGTAGGTATATATTAATAGATAATCACAGCAAAATTAGTGTATATATATAAGTGTATCAACAAACAAAGAAATAGTTTATATCACACAAAAGTAAATAAATTCAAGGGTTTGGAAGAGGTGGTGGAGGGATGTTGAGACGTTCATATAGTAATTTCAGAGCAGTCTCCAGCTGAGTGACTTTCATGTTTGTGGCCTTCATTTCTTCAAACTCTGCTTTGGGAATCGTGACCATCTCAACTGCAGGAGTAGAAGTAGAAGGTCCAACTTCTGGTACGGGTGTAGGTTTCATCTTCTGATGCTCTGCTAGCACCCAGTTGGATAGCGTTAGTCTCAATTCCTTCTTCCGTTGAGCTCTTAGAAAAAATGCATCATTTGGTAAAAACCATTTGATGAGATTTCCAAGTTTTCTGAGCTCAGATTTTGTTTGAATTTCCCATTTATACTTCACATCTTACGGATCTGACATATTCATGAAGATGATTTCTGCAATAGAACTACATCGGCGGTGAAAGCATCAAACCTATTTCCGACTTCTTACTCCCGTATACTTACGATAAAGACACTTAATACTTCCTGGCGAAGAGAGTGCTTCATTTTTACGCCAGGTATATTCTTCTGATTTTCCCTGTCATCTTCTTCTAGCACTAGAGGGACGAGGCATGGTAACATGGCTTTGTATTTCCAAGACTCAGATCATTGACTCCAAGTAAATCCAATGTCGAAGTGCTTAGTCATAGCAGCCCATTGGTCATATATCTTCATGCAGTCAAAAGGCCTGATTACTGAGCATCTGAACATATCATCGAAGTAGACTGTTCTAAGATTGGCGTCGATGAAGTCGATGATTGTGCCAAGCTGTTGGAATAGTGGCCTTCTTGGCATTGCGGCGGTTGAGGAGCGATTCTCCATTCATCTTTCTTGAAGAATTCGGGTAAAACCTTACGGCATGATCCTCGGAGATCTTGTGCAATCGGAATCTTAGAGAATTCCTTAAGGTTGTACTTTTTAGGAGCATTCTCATACTCCTTGAGCCGATCTTCTTTGAATGTTGCTTGCCCAGGCGGGTTCTTTCCTTTTCCAGGGGATAGACCAAGATAGCCAGATTGTCTATCTGGTACAATCTTTCTTGTCTGAAGAAGGATCCTTGTCTTGTCGATTACTTCAATTTTCTTCATCTCGAGGCGATTGTGCCATGAAGGCGACTTCTTCATCTGTGATCCACCTTCCGCATTCTTCCAGCGTGAGTGGTTCGGTTTGTGGTAGGGATCTAGGAAGATCAGCAGAGAAGGGAATTGCTCTGCTACCGGATCTTTGGTCTCGATCTTCCTTTAAATGACATCTGAAAGTGGTCTTCTCCATCCTTGAAGGTAGCACTTATCGGAGGCAATCTCAATCTGGCGACTCAGGTGAAGGTTTTCAAATGCCATGTGGAGGGGCGATTGTAGATGCTATGATATATCTCATACTTAACAAGCGTGGTTTGTGTGAGACATTCTTCCTTCCACCAGCGTCTGTAGGTTTAAGGGTAATAGTGAGTAAGGTGGGAGTGGTTTTGGTGATTTTGTAGGTTTTAGGTGTGTAGGGTTTGAAGGGATTAATGGGAGGTATTTGAATAATAGATTAAAGGGATGAGAGTGAAGTTTGGAAATATATGAGGTAAGTGAGGTATTTGAAGAATTTTGTGGTAGGCCAAGGTTGAGTGTAGTGGATAATGGTTGGGTAGGTTTAGAGAGGGTTGAGGTTTGTTGGAGGCTCATTCTGGTTTTCCTGGTTTGTGTTTGTGGTTGTGAAACAGACAAAGGTGGTGCAGGAATAACATCATGAGCATCAAACACAGATACTAATTCATCAGCAGTAAAATCAAGTACCTTTGGGTTAACCTCTGATGACTTGACCAAATTTCTTTTCGACCCTACGGTGGCGGGGAGGAGGAGGATTTGCTTCCCTTGGCCAGGACCTTTGAAGCATCCTTTTTAGGCTCTTGGTCTAAAGCTGTTTCTCCAAGACCTTTACGATGGGAATTCTATCCTCATCTTACGGTTCTTCAACGATGAGTGCAGTGCCACCTTACGCTTTGTTCTTGGTCTCCGCTTGAAGGGACTCGGCGAGTCTTTTCACACCGGTCATTGAGCTTACGGTGGTTTTCTTTTCGACTTCTCCTTCCTGTTGCTCTATTTTCACCTTCTTGATCATGGAGCCTATAATAAACTGCATCGACCAAGCTGTTGACTCAAAAACTTACGGGCGAACAACGGCGCAACACCAAAGTATTTTTCCTTTTCCTTTGTGTTGATGGAGTCAGTCAGCTTCCTTACAATGTCGTCTTTGATCATCATAATGGAGAGAAGAACTCCATATGGGATTATCTTGATGATATTCTTCTTATCAACATTCTTCCTTGAGAAGACAAGGGCATTTATCAGATTGTTGATAATCAACCTTGGCAGATTGATTTTCTTCCCAGCCATGTAGTTCCTCATAATGAACTTTTGCTCGTAGTTCACTATGTCGCTTGACCCGACCTTGAATCACGCTCTTGGCGATGATTTTGTCGCGATGCTCGGTAGTGGCTTTTTCAAGTCTTTAGCGAGTGGGAGTGATGTTCTTCTTCTTGATTCACGGTAGTTCTCAAAGCGAGCTTCATTGACTTTTTCAAGTCCTCTGTAAGCATCATTGATTTGAATGGTAGCGATTCCTTCACATGGACATTTGATTATGCGAGCAATAGAGTTGATAGTGAGCGTAGTTTGAATCCTCGATGTGACCTTCTATGATTTCCCGAGAAGTAAGTATGCACTTCCCAGAATTCCTTAATAGCATAGCTCGGTACATCATTGGTTCCCGGATGAAGTAGTTCTTCTAGCCCAGTTTCTCAAGACCTTCCTCAAAATCAAAACCATATAGCTTGAAGTTCTCGAAATCGACCCGGTTCTCATTCAGAAGTTTTGCCTCAGAGAAGACATCGAAGGCAGCTGTGTATTGTCCAACCTTTCTGTCGGCCATCGTAGCAATTGAAGAGAAGGTGATGGAGGTTTTAGGGTTCGAAAACACAGAGAGAGAGAGAGAGAGAGAAAGAAAGAGAGAGATAGAGCACGGTTTTGCAGAAAACGCAGAGTGGAGCGAAAAATGTGGAGTAGTGGGAAAGTTAATAGAGAATGGTACAGTCCTTTTTTCAAAATATAAGCCGTATTTCCACATAAAAATTAAATCAAAAAGAAAAGAAAATAAAGATTCGTCTTTTCATTAAATCTGACGCCAAAGAAAAGTAAAATCAAGAAAAAGATTTTATCGAAAGACATAAATAATTATGACTCGATTAGATATGATGAGACACTTAAGTCCTTAACACGTGTGACACGTGTGGGTGTGCTTTCGGGCCTTGCATAATCGATTCACCAGGCGATGAGTTATGATGCATATGACAAATAAGATGCCTATACACATACATGCTTATGTCATATCGAGATCTTTGAGATTTTGTTTATTTTGAATTTGAGATTAATCATTCTTCTATAAGATGAAAGTTTAAATTTCTTCTTATAAAATTGAATCTATCTTGACAAGGGGTTTTGTAAATATGTCATTGCTTGATGATCGGTGTCTACAAATTTTATTTCTAGAATACCCTTACGAACATAGTCTCTTATAAAATGATGTTTAATCTCAATGTGCTTGGCTCGTGAATGCAATATGGGATTTTTAGTAAGGCAGTTGCGAAATATTGTCCTGAGAAGATAAGAATGTTACTCTCTTTTATCAAGTAGTCTTCAAGTTGATACTTCATCCACGAAGTTGAGAAGCGCAACTTCTTTCTTTGAGATGTATTAAACCTGTGTTGAGAGTGCAATAGTGCTTTGTCTTTTGCTTGACCAAGACACAAGATTAGCTCGAGGCTGGCGGCCTCCACTTGTGCTTTTTCTTTCAATTCGGTCTCCAGCAAAGTCAGCATCACAGAAACCTACTAATTTGTAATCTTTTGATTTCTTATAAAGCAAACCAAGATTAGTAGTTCCTTACAAATATCTGAATATTCTTTTAACAACACTCAGGTGTGATTCTCTAGGATCTGATTGAAATCTAGCACCTGAGTGAGCCGAACATAATGTCAGGTCTTGAAGTCGTAAGATAAAGTAGAGATCCAATCATACCTCTGTACATTTTCTGATCTACCTTCTTACCAATTTCATCTTTACTAAGAGTGCATGTAGGATGCATAGGTGTACACATAGGCTTGTAATCTAGCATCTTGAATTTCTTCAATAATTCTTTGATATATTTGCTTTGATGTATATAGATACCATCACTGCATTGCTTGATTTGTATTCCAAGGAAAAACTTTAATTCTCCCATCATGCTCATCTCAAATTCAGCCTGCATAAGCTTAGAAAATTCTTTGCAAAGGCTTTCATTAGTGGCTCCAAAAATGATAACATCAACATAGATTTGAACAAGTATGAAATGCTTGTTAGAGGATTTTTTGAAAAGAGTAGTGTCAACTAAACCTCTTGTAAATCCATTTTCCATTAAAAAGGAACTTAGTCTATCATACCATGCTCTAGGAGCTTGCTTAAGACCATATAGAGCCTTTTTAAGTTTAAAAACATGTTCTAGAAATTCAATATCTTCAAAACCAGGAGGTTGTTTAACATAAACTTCCTCAGTTATAAAACCATTTAGAAAAACACTTTTCACATCCATTTGATATAGTGTTATCTCATGATGTCTTTGCAAATGAAAGTAAAATGCGAATAGCTTCTAGTCTTGCAACAGTGCAAAAGTTTCAGTGAAATCAATACCTTCTTCTTGTGAGTAACCTTGAGCAACTAACCTTGCTTTATTTCTCACAACTTTACCATCTTCATCAAGCTTATTTCTAAATACCCATTTAGTACCAATAACTTGCTTATCTTACAGTAGAGTGACTAGCTTCCATACATCATTTCTTTGGGCGGTTGGCTCATCTTGCATTGCTAGAATCCACCCTTCATCTTCCGATGCTTGATCGATCGTCTTAGGTTCCATTTAGAGAGAAGTGCAAAATCGTATGCTCCTTGAAAGAGGATCTGGTTCGTACTTTATCACCAGGTTCTCCTATGATTTGATCTTTTGGATGATTGGCTTTGTACTTCGACTTTTCTTGCTTGACACGCTTGAGTAGGATTCTTCGTCTGGTCACCACCGGATGATGAAGATGCACGTTCACCGTCTGACTTGTCACCGAGGTTTAAATATGAAAATAACTCATCTAGCTCTGACATAGCAGTGTCAGACTTCTTATCATCAAACTTGACATGAATGGACTCTTCAACTATCAAAATTTCTTTGTTGTATATTCTAAAAGCTTTAGACCTTTCAGAGTATCCCAAAGATTCCTTTATCGACCTTGGAATCAAACTTACCAAGCGATCTTTAGTATTCAAAATATAACAACTACAACCAAAAGGATGAAAGTAAGAAATGTTTGGTTTTCTTCCTTTCCACAATTCATAAGAGTCTTATTCAAAATAGGTCTTATAAAAATTCTATTTTGAATATAACAAATTGTGTTCTTTATGCTTACGCCCAAAAATGTTTATAATGTCGACTTCATTGATCATGGTCTGGCCATTTCTGGAGGGACCTATTTTCCTTTCTACAACACCATTTTGTTGAGGTGTTCTAGGAGAGGAGAAATTGTGGGAGATGCCATTTTCTTCACAAAATTTTTGAAAGTTTTCATTTTCAAATTCTCCCCATGATCACTTCTAATAGAAGAAATCTGAGATGCCTTTTTCATTTTGAACTGATTTGCGAAAGCGATAAATACCTTAAAGACTCATCCTTGTGGGCAAGGAATTTAACCCATGTCCATCTAGTAAAATCATCAACAATGACTAATCCATATTTCTTTCGATTAAAGAGGCGTCCTTGTGGGACCAAAAAGATCAAGATGTAAAAGTTCAAGTGGTCTAGAGGTCGAAACAACATTTTTAAATGAAAGGAAGTTTTAACTTGTTTTCCTCTTTGTGAGCCTCACAGGGCATCAGTTGGAACTTAAGATTTGGTAAGCCTCTAACAAGATTGTGCTTGTTTAATTTTGAGATTAACCTCAAATTGGCATGACCCGATCTTTTGTGCCAAATCCATTGCTCATCTTCAACGGACATAAGACACTTGACATCTTGTTTTGCAAGTTCGGAAAGATCAACTTTATAAATGTTTTGTTACCTCTTTCTTTGTAAGAATATAGATCCATCATTTTTGCTTTTTACTTAACATCCATTTTCTGTAAAGACAACATTATAACCATTGTCACATAATTGACTTATGCTCAATAGATTATGTTTTAGTCCTTCAACATATAAAACATTATCAATAGAAGGAAGAGAGCCTTTACTTATGCGACCAATTCCAACTATTTTACCTTTACGGTTTCCTCAGAAACCAGCGAATCCGACTTCTTTAGGTCTTAGTTCTTGGAACATATGCTTTTCTCCGTCATGTGGCCTTGAGCATCCTTGTCTAAGTACCAGGATAGGTGTGTTGACTTTGTTGCTAAGCAAATCTGCAACATAGACTATTTTATCTTTAGGTACCCATATCTTTTTGGGTCCTTTCTTGTTAGTTCTTGAAGGATACTTGTCCTTCTTAGTTGTAAACACAGTACACACACTTTTCAAATGACCAGATTTATTGCAGTAAGTACAATGCAAACATTTACTATGATTATTGGATTTATCAGATGCTGAATCATTTTCTAAAAGAGGTTCATTTGATATATAACCAACACCATGAGTTGTCGTTTTACTGACACCCCAAATCATAGAAGCTTGCTTGCTTCGAGTTACACTCTTTGCAAGAAACTTTTGAAAAGCATGTTCATAGTCATTTGATTTGCGATTAGGATTGCACTGTAACTCTGAGCTTTTGACTTGAGAGCTCTCGACTTACGGTTGCTTGTTGGCTTCCAGGTGTTGGTTATCCATCGGACTACGATTTTCGATTTTATTCTTTGGTTCTCTTTATTGAGTATAGAGTTTCCATTGTGTAAAGAATGAAAATCTTGTGATAGTTTTGAAAATTTCTTTTTCAAATTCTTATACTCAATAGATAGAGTGGCGAGAATCCTTTATGAGATCTTCAAATGCAAGTTGAAGTTCGAATAAAGTCATATATTATTACCTCTTCAACTTCTTCTTACGAATCAAGATCGATTATGCGCCATGAGGGCAATGTGAGCTTCTTCTTCTTTATCTTCCTCGAGAGGAGGATAAGTCAAGATCTTCCCATGTTGCCATGAGACCTTTCTTCTTTTTCTTGAAGGAGCTTCTTGTGGGCTTTTCCTTAAGATTAGGACACTCGGACTTGAAATGTCTAGGCTTAGCACATTCATAGCAAATGACTTGGGCTTTGTCCTTGTCTTTGCTTTCCTTCTTGTCCTTTGTATCTTTCTTACGAAACCTCCTTACGAAGTTTCTCTTCTTCACATTCTCTGGATCTTCTTAGATATGAAAGCTAGCTCATCATCGATCCATCATAATCTCATACGAAGCTTCATCATCGATTCTTCTTCTTGACTGAAAAGCTTTAGAAGTACTAGGTTTATGTTGATTAACTCTTAAAGCAATAGACTTACTCTTCTTGGTAGGTTCTTCTTCATTTAGCTCAAGTTCATGAGCTTTCAAAGAACTCATAAGATCTTGAGCCAGAAGGACATTTAGATCTTTTGCTTCTTGAATAGTAGTGACTTTGGGTCTCCTTTGCTTAGTCAAACTTCTCAAGATCTTTCTCACATGGTCAGGTGTAGTATACTTTTTCCAAGGGCTGACCCATGAACAAGTGTTTGGAACCTTCAAACATAGTTTCAATGTTTTCTCCATCTTCCATTTTGAATAGCTCATCTTGGCGAACCATCGTACTAGCCTTTGTTTCTCTTACTTGGCGAGAACCTCATAAGACAAAACAAGAGAATCCCAGATTTCTTTGGCGTTATCAAACTTACCACATTTATCATATTCTCTTTCTGTCATGCGCAGGATGAGAATAAATCTAACACCGATTGGTTTGATATCTCTTTTACGATCATCAGTCCAGTTTTCCCTAGGTATTGCAACACCAAGGGCATTAGCGGAGAAGTGTATCCACTTTCAACTATATCCCACAAATCAAGATTTTGTGCCTCGAGAATACTTTCATCTTATCTTTCCGGTAATCAAATTTTCTCCATTGAATAGAAGGGCGGTTCATATGACCACCTTTAGAAGACATGTTCACGCATAGGATCTTTACTCTTAACTGCTGTTAAGTGCTCGACCAAGAGGCGAGCTCTGGTACCAGCTGAGCGTGAACACAAGAAGGGGTTGAATTGTGTTGAAAACTTTTTCTTAACTTTAAGTTAAAAACAATTAGAACACGAGTTTTCAAAGCAGTTTGTTAAGCGGACTGAAATAAACCAGGCATTTGGAAGCGATTTGTGAAAACTTGTTTTTAACGAGCAAGATAAAGATAAATAAGCGATAAAGCAAGAGACACGAGAGATTTATACTAGTTCACTACCAAAGCGGTAGCTACGTCTGAGTCCGCCGTTCTGAAGGATTTTCCACTATAATCAGCTGATTACAAAGCCTTAAGAGTATTCTCTTTGTCACAACCTTGACAATACTCTCAACTTCTCAAAAGCGACTCGGTACATTCGAGCCTTTGAGGAACGGCCTTAACTAGGCCAAAACAACTTTTACAAGTAAGTTGAATACAAGTATAAATAACTCTCACAGAGAGGATAAAATTAAGCTCAATATAGAAATGCTTTCTAAAAGAAAGTGTCGGACCGAGTTCGATTCTTGTAGTCGAGAGACTTGGCTCGAAACTTGATTGCTCACGAAGCGGTGCTTTGAGTATTGACTCTTTGTAGTGTATATAGCAGTGCTTGTTCTCAATAAATGAAGCAATATTCTCTTGTAGAGTTTAATTTGGTTTCTTCAATGGATACCTTGGGGTATTTATAGGAGTTATAAAGGATATTACCGTTACGGTAAAAATGGCTCCTTTCCATTGAGTGAGGTGATTTCAAAAAGCTGTCTCTTTCTTCCTTTCCAGAGAATATCTCAGTAGTACACATTACCGTTTTTGTACTACCTTGCTTTTCACAATTGCTTGTACGATTTTTGTCTTTTAGCTAAAGGTGTCACCTTTGATACCTCGTACAACAATTTTAGCGCACAAGATCAAATTCGAAATCCGTTCCAAAAACTTCTGAGAGGAAGAGCAACTACGTGACTAACACGTGATTTATAATGAAGTTCGGACGCTTGCTCAGAACGGAAGATCGAACGCTCATAGCAAATGGATAAGACTAGTGTCACAAGAAGTTAATTCCAGACGCTCACGAGGACAATATACTAGGATGAGCCGGATGCTGACACATGGAGTGTATCCTTCTCTTGAGAGCTTCTTCCTTCTTGTTCAAGTGTCTTAGAAATATATGTAATATTAGTATCTGCACACTTCAAGAATTGTTAGAACATAAATTGTTCTCTTGTGAATATTTTATTGTCATCAACATTAATGAGGGTCTAAACTTCTCAATCGTTTAGGTTCCAACAATATTTTTCCTAAAAAATAAATTATTGGTGGCGGTTCCATTTAACCTCGAATAATCCCATCCGAATTTTTCGGTCGCTGCACCCGAGTTCCTTCAAAGTGTGTACTGGGAGTTGAAAACTTCGGCTTCGTTTGCCGGAAATGATGTTGTCAATGACCTTTGGGGATAGCGAAAACTTCCCAGAGATCTTTCGAAGCACGTGTCGAGGTGAAGAGTTTGGCATTTGTCGGTGTATTAACCGACTCTCGTTTCTCTCCCCCAACAAGAAATAACATTAGAAGTGTAACTTGTTTGTAACTTGCATTAGAAATTGATGTCAAATTACAATTTCAAGGAAAACTGTAAATGATTTAACCAAACTCGACATGGTATAGCTCAAAGTTGTTTGGGAGATAGGCGAGTGGACGTGGCGGGGTACTGTCGATAATCTTGGTCATAGGAACCAGACTTAACTGTAGTACTTCCAGAGTTTCGTCGCATTCCAAGTTCGGGCGATGGCCCTCCCTTGGAGATCTTCGAGGTAATAGGCTCCTATCCCGGTCTTTACAGTGACTCGGTAAGGTCCTTCCCGGTCGGGCTCGCTTCTCTTGTGCGGCGTTCTTTAAACCGACATCCGCTCTTCGGAGAATGAGGTCTCCGATGGCGAAGTCACGAGGAACAATGTGGTGGTTGTATCTCACACCTATGCATTGTTTAACTAAGCTTCATTGATCTTTGCAATCTCCCGATTTTCTTACAAGAGGTCCAGTTCTTCCCAGATATATTGGTAATTTAGCCTCGGTTCTGGTGGGTGTAGGGTTCTCCAGCTTAACTCACCAACCTCGACCGGAATTACCGCTTTCGACCCGTAGGTTAATTGGAAAGGTGTTGCTCCCATCGACGAATGTGGAGTCTTCCTGTAAGCCCAAAGAACCTGAGGCAGTTCGTCGACCCATCTGCCCTTCGTTTCATCGAGGCAGCGTCGGAGACCGCGTAAGATTACCTGATTTGCAGCTTCTACCTGTCCATTAGTCTGAGGGTGTTCAACCTAAGTGAAATGGTGTTTCACATTGAGGTCTGCAAGTGTCTTTCGAAATTGTTGGTCGATGAATTGCGAGCTGTTGTCGGTTATCACGACTTCTGGAATCCCGAACCTGGTTAGGATTTGGGAATTGAAGAATTTGATCAAGTTTTTTGCAGTTATTTTCGCAAGGGGTTGGGCTTCCACCCACATCATGAAGTAGTCCACTGCTACCCCCAACAACTTGATTTGTCCCGAGGCCAGGGGAGTGGGCCCAGAATGGGTTAAGTGCCAGCTTGTGGCATGCGACATCGGGTGATATCCCGGGCATTTCATCAGCAGTCCAGGCAAAGAGGTCAACATTGTCTTTGAGGAATTCAGTCAAGTTTACCTTCAATTCTTCAAGGAGATCGTCCCCTACTTTGGTCGTTTGAGAGGGATCTTTCCCGATCTGGATGTTGGAGGATTCGCCATTTAGAATTGGTCTCTCAATCTTCTTGGTGAGTTCTTTGGCCAACAGATCACCGATATCCTTAGCCTTGACCTTGACTACTTTAGCCCCGAAGCGGGGGTCGACATCAGTTAACATTACGCCATGTCCGGAGGAGGAGTGTTTTTCGGATACTGGACTCTTTCCAATTTGATCTGTTGTGTCCTCTTCAGACCGATTTCGAAGCATCTTCTTGCTGCGTCTAGGTCCCCGTTCAGGGTGAAAATCTTGCCGTTAGCGATGTGGAATCTCATCTTTAAATGGATCATCGACGTCACTGCTCCTAGAGCGGCTAGAGTAGGTCTATTGATGATACAGTTATAATCGTAATCGCATGGGAGGACTAAGGCCGAACCTTGATCATTTTTACTTGATTAGCACCGAAAGTTGCCATTAGTTTGACATACCCCATCGGCGTTGTCTTAGCCCGTTGAAACCTTGCAAGTCCATCCGCCCGTAAGGGATAAGGTGCGATCCTCGAAAGCTTCAATGTATCAAACAATCCACTTGTACATAATATCGGCCAGACTTTCTTGGTCGACGAGAATTCTCCTAACATCGACGTTTTCCATCTTCGCCTAGATTAAGAGAGGAATGTCATTGTTGGGTTCGCTTCCTATCAAGTCTTCGTCATAAAAGGCAAGGGGTGGTCTACTTGACTTCGGACGATTGACAGGAGGGTAACTGGAGTTAACTGCAGCTACAACGATGTCCTTAAATTTCCTTTTCTCAGTCTTGATGGATGGGCTGCCCGGTTTATTAGGCCCTCCAGTGATGACCATGGCAATTGCCGTGGTATAGGTTTGATCTTCTTCGTTATCAACCCTTTGCCTGGCGTCTCGACTTATGGATGTGTTGTGAACGCATGTGGCTGGAGACCTCGATCGCTTCCTTCCCGATTTCTCCTGGGTATATTTCTGCAGCCTACCTCACCTTATCAACTGCTCGACGACATCCTTTAACTCGAAACAATCTTCTATATTGTGACCGTAACTGCGATGCCATCGGTTGTACTTTGTTTTGTCTGTATCCAGTCTTTGTTTTATCCGGTTCGGGAGTTTGATCCCAGTGTCCTTGAAGTTGGTGTGCAAACACTCTTCCAAGATGCGGGCTCATGAGGTGTTCAATGGTGTGTATTCGGTGTACTTAATCACCGATCTCTTAGAATCTTTTTCCTTCTTCGACTTGGGCTCTTTGTGGGCTGACCCCTTCGCTTTCATGGCCTCTCCGTGGTCGGTTAGCATGCACTGTTCCTCGTAGCCTATGAACCTTTTGGCGCGGCACAAGAGGTCGTTGTAATCGCACGAGCGATTTACTCCGATGTGGACGTAGAATAAACTTTTCTTGACCAACCCTTGTTGGAGAAGGTACATCTTCATGTCTTCTCGGACTTCTCTAGCCAGCATGGCCTCTTGGGTGAACCTCTCGATGTATTTTCTCAGGGATTGATTTTCTCCCTACCGAATAGCGAGGGTTGCTTCCGACAGGTGAGGTCGAAGTGGTAAAATGGTAAGTGAACTTCCTGCTGAGTTCACCCCACGATCCGACGGAGTTCGGTTTCAGCCCCTGAAACCAAGCCAAAGCTATTTTCGACAGAGTCAGAGGAAACAACTTGCATTTGACTGGTCCCTTGCCGTTTCGATATCGCATGATGGTATCGAAGCGTCCGATGTGCTCATCGGGATCCCCTGTACCGTCGTACAGCTCGAACGCCGGTGGCTTTTCGAGCAAATGAGGAATCGGGAACAATGTGATCTCTTAGTGAATGGTCCAACCTGGAATAGGTCGTCGTCATCGTCGTATCTCCCCATGCGATGAGGAGATGCGCTTTCGTTTGAGGCCGATGACGCGCACGATGATCAGCGTGAAGGTGATCTTCTCTGAGAGTGTGGCGAAGTGTTATGCCTTTGGGTCGGTGACCGGTCTGTGGTTTTGCCAGTACGAGACAATCGGTGGTGCGCCTCCCTCCTCGGGGGAGATCGTTCACCTGACCGCCTATGGCCCGACGAGCCAACGGTACGGTGTCCTTGAATGGTGGATCGGTGGAATTCTACAGATCTAGGGTTCTCACGGTGCCTTTTGGTTCTGGATTCCCCAAATTTGAATGGTGACCTAGATCTTCGGCGAGACCCGGGTTGCGTGATGGCGCGTGCGGAGATCTCAGCCTGTAGAGTCTCCATCATGGCGATCTTGTGGTTTTGGTCTTCGATCATCTGAGTCTGCCTCTAGATGATTGAAATGACTCCAGAAGAGACGGTTGAACGTTGGCAGGTAGTGGAGCCACCATAGCAGTTGGCAAAACTTTGCCGTGTGGAAGTCGTGATGGTGGAACTTCTTCCACAGTCATTGGGAACATGACGAGTTCCGGTGTGACGGATACCAGCTATCTATCAACCTGAGGCAACGGAAGACGAGATTCAGGGTTGTTCCTGGTAGATCGACGGACGGGTTGCGACGGGCTAGCCATCGTGTAATTGGAAAGATTTGTAGTAGGAAGTGATGCTCCCACTGTGGTCGCCAATGTTCCGGGCAAGGAACTTAGAACTAGCTGGAGTTACTGAGGTCGCCGCGTGCGGTGGTGGTGACAAAGGAGAACAGTAGTGGGGTACCTACAAAAGGCACTCCGACGATCAAGTCAGTATCGTTCTGATGTGTTCAATCTGATATAATCAATGCATACCTTATTTCTTCATGGGCCCTCCTTATATACGACTCCTTTAGGGTTTAGAGTGAATGGATGGTGATGGGACGACTAAGTCCCTCATGATTGCTATGGCCCGTTGATTAGATTGACGGTCCCAGTTCGGTAGCGTAAAAGCAACACGAATCAAGGACCATTAATCCATCGGACGTTCCAGATCGGTAACCATTGGTCGGTTATGATCGATTGTAGTATTGGGCCGCAGAGATAAGTTTCTCAAAGGAGTGGGCCTTGGCCCAGTCCGTGACAGCGTGGATGTAGGAAATGGCGGCTGCAGGCAATCTGGGTCTCCTATATATGGCATTGACTTCTTCCGTACAAAATCTTTATAGGTGGTACATGGTACATCAACCCAGAAAAATTTACAAAAGGATCCGTAGTGTTCAAGGATTATGAAATATATGTAACCCACAAATCAAAACCCTAGATTATTTGACAGCCACATAATGCTACACCATTGTCTTCCTCTCAATGTGGCACTGACGGATATAGCGGTGTCACGCACCGACAAATGACAAAGAGCGTGGCTCGGAGTAATGGATGCGTGGAGAGTCACTTATCTTTTTGTTGGTCATTTGTGTGCATCTCTGTCGAACCCTGCCAGGAGACGTGGTGTCTCCCTGCCCCCTCGCAGTTCTACACGCTGCCATTAGTGTCTTTTATGCTTTAGATAATCCTATGGGTATGGGATTTACATGTTGCTGTGATGTTATACTTAGATGATGATCGGAGCAATGATCTTATTAATTATGTTGAACATGACTTGCCTTTGATGGGTGAATATGTGTTTATGTGTTCTTTTAATGATTCCATAATTGATTGATGAATGTTAATATGTGATGTGTTGAATAATTCTAAGGTTAATTACAATGTCATCGTTGTTGGTTTAGATATGTGAAAGTGATTGGAATTGATTTTGGATGATAAAACCGTGCTTTTGAATCGAAAATATGCAATTAGTGGACGTGTTAAATTAATTGCTTAATGGTAGTGCATAATCGATTAGACAGTAACAGAAAATCTAGGAGTTGAATCCGACATTGCTTAATAACTTAGGACATAGGCTTAAACGCTTAAAGGTTGTAAATTAAATGTTTTAATTGCTTAGCCCGATAAGCTTAATCGCTTCAATGATTGTTGGTTGTACACCTTAACCTCTTGGCCCATGGTGAGAGGGACTTAGGGTTAATAAATACTTTAGTTATAGGTCCCTTTTGTCGTCACGTGACATTCACAATCCTCACTTTATGGCTTGTCTTATTGATAGTTGTAATCCAGTGTGTGAGCAGATAAAGGAAAGCTTAGCCTCTTATTTCTCAGGTGCTAGGCGAAGTCAAGTTATTGACAGTAATTGTGATCATGTGTTTTCAGCATGTACAATCTGGATACTAAATTCATATAATATATCCTATTTTTGTTTACATATAATATATCATATTTTTGCTTACAAGATTATCAATGTACCTCTCCAAAACCCTCCTTATTTTTTTCATGGACACTTAAATGTTCTCCTTTAATTTTTTTTGACGGAATGCTCTCCTTTAATTAGAATGCTTTGAATATGAAAATATATAGGAAGAATAAAACTAATTACAAACCTTACATTCTCAACTCTTTCATATTTTTTTCTTTGAGTATGGATGGATATTTTTCTCTACCTTTTTCAACATGTATCCTGCATAAACATTTTGTTTAGGCTTAGCAGCGCTTTTTGTCCTTCAGGTATTGCGATTGTGTGATTTTAGTTTCTAGATTTTAATTGAGCGAATTGAGTCTTCAAGATATCACAAATGTGCAATTTTGGTCCTCAAAGTTCTAATTGAGCAAATTATGTCATTTAGGTATCGTAATTGTACGATTTTGATCCCTCCATTTAATTGTCATTTAATTTATAACCAAAAATATTACAAATATTTTTTAAATTTTAAGCCAACTAACATTTTACCTGAACTAAATTATGTGATAAGTCATACTCATTTACCAAGTAACTTTCGTAGTTTCATACACAAAATCATCATAAAAATGTTGAGAATCCTCGCGCATGTTGCCAGTTGTCTTGCATGCCCAAAAAAGGGGACAAAAATACACTTCATCATGACATGATTTTTTTTTGAAAGGCTTCATCATGACATGATGATACATGTTTTACACACTATTTTTGCTAGCAATGAGAAGTCTGACAACCAACATGTGAAGCCGGTGATGACTTTTTATTTTTTTCAATGATTTCAAAACTAAAAGGACACCAATTCAGTAACGTACTAGTAAAATACCTCTGAATCCATATGGGTCGCGTCATGTTAGTTACAATAAATATTTCTAAGGACAATATTAGTGCAGGTAAACTAATTCGCTGTGTCTTAATTGTAATGTGGGCCTTGGATGGCCACGTAATGGCCCAACTTATTAGAAACAAAAACCCACATTTTATCTCCAACGCAGGTCAATTGTAAGACACCCACGTGGATCCAGAAGCTTCTCGTCTCCAACGGCTCCCTCTCCCCTTCTTCGTTTTCTCCTCCTTCTGATGAAACCTCCCCTACTCTCTGCCTCCTCATCTCCCCATCTCCCTCTTCTCACCACCACCACCCACAGAACCACCTCCTCATACTCTCTCTCTCCCTCATCTCCAGATCGCGTCCTCTGCTCTCCGCCTCTCTGCTCCCAACTACACATAGATATTCCCTCTTCTCAGCCATGGTCTTAGATCTCGTTGTCGCGTCCTTAGATCTCCCTCTCAAAATAAGGTCTCAGATCACCTCCGCGCGTTTTATGACGAGGTCTCACCACCACTGCCACCAGTCGACTCCAGCGAGGCTCACCCACAGCGGATCAACTTCGAATCTGTCCACACAAGGTCTCACCGCGAATTTGGATAAAGTTTACATTTTTTTTTATTTATGTTGTTGGTTTTAATTTTTTTGTATTAGTTTTGGGTTTGTGATTTTGTGTAATTTTTTTTTTTAATTTTGTTACAATTTCTGGTAGTGGATTGGTATATTTTTTCTCCATTGCCCTTTTTTTCCTCTACTTTTCTCAGCTCCAGATTTGTTGTTGGTGTGTTGGTTGATGAAAAAATAGTATTTAATTTTTAGTTCACGTATGGACACCGTTTCTTCTCTCGTTGATGGCAACTAATTTTAAGTTCCCAACTTTGCCACATCGGACAACTCCAACGCTGGTTTCTTAAAGTTGTCGTTGCATATAGTTAAGCAACGTTGTAGTTCACGACGATAAAAATGTTCTAAAACATTTATATGCATCAACTAAAATTGAATATCAGTTGCTATGTCTTTTAACTTGACAAATATTTTATTATAGTGGTCCTTATGTCAATTTTAATAGCATCTTTCTGAACCACCTCTATGTATTAATAGTCATAAAACAATATCAAAGTTAAATTAAATACATTTACAAATAATAAATACATTTATAAATTTGATATATGTTTAATGATGATAAAATTACACCAGAACATGTAATATTTTCCCGTAGAGACTAAAAAATAAAACAATCATTTATAATAAAATTACACGATAACATGTAATATTTCACCGTAAGGACTAAAATAAAATGATTTATAATAAAATTACACCGACAACATGTAATGTTTCTCCGTAAGGACTAAAAAACAAAATAATTATCTACAAATGATAAAGACATTTGCAAATTTGATATGTATTCAAACACGATAAAATTACAACCACGGCATGTAATGTTTTCCCGTAAGGACTGGAAAACAAAATAATTATTTACAAATGATAAAAATATTTATTATTTTGATATGTGTTAAACGACGATAAAATTGCACCCACAACATGTAATGTTTTCCCGTAGAGACTAAGAAGCAAAATTATCATTTATAAATAATAAAGACGTTTACATTTGTATAAAAAATAAACATTTTATGTTTCTCCATCTGGACCCAAAAGAAAAATAATCATCTATACTGATAGTATGTAATATTTCTTCCCATTAAAAGTCAAAAGTAAAATAATCATCTATAAATAATATATAATAAAGATATTTATAAATTTTTATGTTATGCGACAATATTTTATGTTTCTCCGTCTGCACCCAAAAGAAAAATAATCATTTATACCGATAGTCTATAATGTTTTCTCTCGTTAAGAATCAAAAGTAAAATAATCAACTATAAAAAATATATAACAAATATATTTATACATTTTGATACGTGATTAAAGACGATAAAATTATATTGACAATATCTAATGTTTTCTTATTTAGACTTTAAACAAAAATAATTATTTATAAATAATAAAAATTTATAATGATAAAATATAAAAATATAGAAAAAGAGAAATAGAAAGAAACGAAAAGAAGAAGTTGACAAAAAAAAAGTCATAGAAAGAAGAAAGAGAAGAGAAGGTGTGAGAGAAGAAAGAGTGTCACGTGAGAGAGAGAAGAAAGAGAAGAGAGAGAAATAAAAGTGAAAAGTGAGAGAGAAAAAAAGTAAAAATAGGTAGAAAAAATTAATTTTTTATATGAATTTAATTTTTATTTTGATTTATAACAAAAAATGTTGTAATTTTTTTTTAAAATTTTTTAGTCAACTAACATGTCACTTAGACTAAATTATATGATAAGTTTTATACACAAAATCATCGTAAAAATGTTGAGAATCCTCGCGCATGTTGCCATTTGTCTCGTTGCATGCCCAAAAACGGGGACATAAATACACATCATCATGATATGATTTTTTTTCGAAAGGCTTCATCATGACATGATGATACATGTTTTTACACACTATTTTTGCTAGCAATGAGAAGCCTCACAACCAACATGTGAAGCCGGTGATGACTTTTTATTTTTTTCAATGATTTCAAAAACGAAAGGACACCAATTCAGTAACGTATAATTTACAAAATCAAAAGTAAGAGCATCTTTAACGGGGTAAACTACCCCGTTGCTAAACTATATGGAACGGCAGATATAAGAAACTTGCGTTGGAGTTTGCTGACGTACCATTTCTTATCATTTACGACATTTCTCTCGCCAACCCTCAACAACCGTATCTTATCTTTAAAAATTATTTTTTTCTCACACATCATCACAGAAAATCATCCAAAACGAGTGGGAAAAAACAGATTCACAAATGTAAACAATGAACCTAACATAGAAACCATGAAAATGAAGATGGTGAAACAGAAAATGAAATAAAAAATCACGGATCTAAATTAAAAACTACAAAACAAACATACAAATCAAAAGAATAAATTACAGTAATCACAAAAATTACGTAATCACAATAAATTACAGATCTGGTCATGGTGGTCGCGAAGGAAGCACGATCCGATCGATCCGGTCATGGTGGTCGCGATCTCGCCGCGATCCGGTCATATCCGGGCGATGGGGGCAGAGATGAGAGGAGAGGAGAGAGGCGAAGCAAAAACACGAGAAGGTCGAGCGTGGGGCAAGTGGCGAGAGGATTGAGGGAGAAGAAGAGTTTGGGGAGAAGAAGAGGCGGTCTGACGAGATGTCCGACGAGAGGTGAAGTAGAAGAGGGGGTGCTGGAAGAAGGGAAGAGGCGGTGCTGGAAGAAGGGAAGAGGCGGCGAAGAAGGGAAGAAGGGAAGGCTGATGAAGAAGGGAAGAAGGGAAGAAGGGAAGGCTGACGAAGAAGGCTGAGCAGCGAGCGAAGAAATGGAGAAATGAAGAAGGGAAGGCTGAGGCGAGCGAAGGGAAGGAGCGAAGGGAAGGCTGAGGCGAGCGAAGGGATGAAGAAATGAAGAAATGAAGGCTGAGCAGCGAGCATCTGGAAGCTTCAAGCAAAAAAAATGCGTTAAAAAAATTAAAATACGCCCGTTTGACCAGACGCCCGTTGTAGATAAAATTAAACGGCCATAATTTTATCCGTTGTAGATAAAATTGATCCGTTTCAACATTAAACGGCCATAATTTTATCTCATATACAAATATGTAGGGTTATTCACTTCATTTTGCACTCACTTTGTCATCTTTCAATTCTATTTTTTTTGTTGTTATCAAGTCTCAATCTTGTTTATTTTTTGTCAAATGGATCCCAATCATCTTCAATATATGGCCTACATGAATTTTTTGCAAAACCAACCCCCTTCCGGCAACAATTCTCAAAATCCCCACCAGTTTATGTATCCACCACAACAACCGTCCAATCCCACCATGTGGTTTAGGCCTCCAATGGGTACCAACAGCAACATGGAGTCTCCTAACAATGAACCGGAATCACCAATCGGGTCCATCTCCGAGTCTCAAGTCCCACCGTTCTCCACTCAATTGGAAAACATTACGCTCAATGAAGAAGAAGAGGGTACTACTAAGAAGAACAAGCGTGTCGAGGTTGAATCACCGTAAGACGAGTTGCTTATTCGCACATGGCTCAACATTTCAAAAGATCCAATCGTGGGAGTTGACCAAAAGCGGATAGCTTTGGGCAAGAATAAGAGATAACTATAACAACTATCGCAGCGACTTATAGAGAGGAGGCGGGTGCCCTGAAATCTCGATGGCATAAGATGAATGCTTGATACAAAAGTTTTGCGGGTGCTACAAAATAGTCATAGAGACAACACAAGCGGTAAATCAGAGAATGATGTCATGGCGGAGGCGTTTAAGCTTTATTCTCAAATAGCAAAGGAGCGTTTCAAATTTGAGCATGCATGGAGGTTATTGAGAAATGAGCCTAAATGGAAAGGAGAATCAATGAACAACTCTTCAAAGAGATCAAAGACAAGTGATCGGACGTACTCATCATCATCGAATCCAGATACGCCAATTAGTTGTGAAGAATATGACTCATCAATCCCAACAGATCGCCCAATTGGACAAAAGGCAGCAAAAAGGAAGAGCAAGGAAATAGCAACACCCGTTGTAGATTTGACTGCAATGGAAGCTGCTATATCTGTAAAAAATATTGCCATGACAAAAATAGCTGAGGCAAAGCTTGCGAGAGCGAGGCAAAGGAGGCGATGTGCAAGGTAAAGGAGGCGGAGAGCATACCAGCATTGTATGAAATCCTCATGAAGGATGTATCAGGGATGGATGATGCGCAACTTGAAAATCATAATTTTTGTTGTGAAATTATTAAGAAGAAATTAGCAGGACTTATGTAGCATATTTTTGGTGGAGCATATTTGGGAGCAGTTTGGACATGAAAATAACTAAAATTAATTTTTTATGCAATATTTTGTATTTCGGTTAAAATGTAATATTATGTACTTCTCATCTTTATGTATTTCACATCGTTTTTTATTATTTAATATTATGTATTTCTTATTGTTTTAAATTTATTATGCTAAAAATTAATTAAACCAAAATTTCTATTTTTTTAATATTTAATATTTTTATATGTATTAATTAAAATAATTGAATTAATATTTAAATTTGGATAAAAAATTAAGTGGAAATAAAATAATATAAACATATGGGGTCAAGATGGGTTGTTTCCAAGAAACCACCATTGGAGCAAATTGTGGTTGGGTTGCTTATGGGTTGCTTAAATCTTATGTGGCAATATGGGCCCACAAAAAACAATTTAAGCAACCCATTTAGTTGTTTTGTACTAAAGATGCTCTAACGTCCAATTCCAAACACGAAAATCGTGAATAGGCGTTACTAATTCCCATAGAGCACTGTACCTATAAATCGCCACTATCATCACATTTTTTTCACAATCATAACCGAAAGAGAAGCTAAAGAGCTACAGGGATCTACAATGGCTACTGTGGTTGTTCAAGGTTCAACTTCTCCTGTTGAAGATGCTGAGGCACTCCACAAGTCCTTCGAAGGTATTACTATTAATTAATTCTTCATATATTAATTGTTCTCCCGTTTTCTAAATTGTGGCTGTGACTTGCATTTCATCCCCGCGTTGAATAATGAATTTTGTTTCTAGGTTTAAAAAACTATAGGAAATAATTTTATTTTTATTATTGCACTTATTTGCTACCGCGCGCTGTGTCTTCTTGGACCTCAAAGAGTTAATTCAAAAAACTATATTACGATTTAAACCAAACAGTCTATATCGATATCAAGATCAAAAAGTTGATTAAGAAGGTGAAACTAATTAAGTTGAATATTTTATATTCTTTTTCTTTTCTATTTTTTAATGCAGTTATTTATATTTATCACCGAATTAAAAAGTCATGTGATCAGGTAAATAAAGTAACGGAAAAAGAAAGTGAAAAAACATATATTATTATTAGGTGAAACATATTATATAGTACGCAGTTTCCAGAAAATTCGATTAACAAGATTAGTTGAACAAACTCTGACATTCTTTACGTGTGCCTAACGTGGCTGGTACTACAAACTTTTCCATCAATTCTTTTACTAATACTAATTATCTTTAGACTTTAATTGATATACACTTACACTGTCATCTAATCATATCTCATTATTGTGTCATTTTATTATATCATTTTTTAAAATATTTCAACAAATATCTACATGATAAAATATTATTGGATGACAGTGTAATTTTTTTTAAAAAATGTCAGTGCATATCAATTAAACTCTTATCTTTATTATATACTAAAAATGTAGCAAGTAGTTACTCTATTCAAAACGTAATCTACTCTTGTTTTTTCTTTCTGGTAAATTAATATACCTGGCTACATCATCATAGGACACCGTTGCATTTTTTTACTCTTCATTTTCACTCATACTAAACACACTATAATGCCGTACTAAACCAATTAAGCTTTTTACTAATCCACATGTCTTTAGTAAGTGTGGCACAGCTAAGGAAGAAGAAAGTTGCAATTGATTATATATGGTATCATGATATTATCCTATTATTAATAGCAAAGCTATTACTAATAGCCAAATACCATATATATGTATATAATAACTCATAAAATTCTAGGTGCACCGTATTTTCATGTTATTATAAATTTAAAATCAAATCAAGCTTTCCATTTAGAGTTTTAGACTTTAAAATGGCTATGTTCACCGTCCATGTAGCATTGATTTACGCTCTGATGTACTATAGTGGCAGATATCACCAATGTAAATAAACAATTGCAGTTGTTTACAGGTTGGTCTCTCAAGTACTGCCAAAATTGGCTGAAAAGCAAAATTCATTAATTCTGTCAACAGTAAAAGGAAAGAAAATGAAACTAACTTTTTTTCATATAAAAAAATGAAAGTAATTTCATATCAAAAAAAAGAAAATGAAAGTAATTAATTTTTGTCCAAATAAAGATATAAGCCTGAATTCATCCTGTTGAATACCAAAAAATAAAAATAAAAATTATTCATCCTGTTGTACTTCCCAACAAAAAAATTACAGCATATAGCTAATTAAATACACAACTATATACTCTTGTCTATATAGTATTATAAATAGAAGAGCTTTGGACATAGATTTCTTGATCACAGATTGAAAATACACATTCAACTATGGCTACCCTTATTGCCCCTAGCAACCATTCTCCCCAAGAAGATGCTGAAGCTCTCCGAAAGTCTTTTGAAGGTGTGATTATGATCTGTGACAACAAATGTGCAAACTCAATTAGCAATTTCATTTTAGTGTAAACTAAACTATTTTTTTTTTCCTTTTAATTTCCCTCTTGGAGCTTGATGAATTTTATGATCCTATATATCATAATGAAATAGATCATGTTGTATTCAATTTTGTAGGATGGGGGACTGATGAGAACACTGTGATAACAATATTGGGTCATAGAAATGTTTACCAGAGGCAACAAATTAGAAGATCTTATGAAGAAATTTACCAAGAGGATCTTGTGAAACGCTTAGAGTCTGAACTCAAAGGAGATTTTGAGGTGCAAATATCAATGTTCTTTTTTTTTTTTTTACATGCTTTTGAAACTGATATTTTGTGTACTAATTGAGTTTTTGAATTTTATGCTAAACAGAAAGCTGTGTACCGTTGGATACTTGAACCTGCTGATCGTGATGCTGTTTTGGCTAATGTTGTGATAAAGAGTGGAAATAACTACAATGTTATTGTTGAAATTTCCTCTGTTCTTTCCCCTGAAGAGCTTTTTGCTGTGAGACGTGCTTACCTCAACCGCTATAAGCACTCCTTGGAAGAAGATTTGGCTGCTCATACCTCTGGCCATCTTCGCCAGGCAAGTCCTTTTTTCATTAACTTTTCCAACAAAATTTGACAATGAAGGCTAAAATGATTGATTTTAATTAGGATTGATTAGATAGATGCAACATGTCACTTTAATAGTGTTTGAAGATTGATTTAAGATTAAGATTTAATATAATTTGCGGTTTCTTGATTATAAGAAGTATAGGAAATGTTGTGGACTTGTAGTCAAGGTTTTAAATTGCGGTCGCAGGTTGCAGTCGTGTCACGATTCTTGATACTACCTAGAATCACAGTTAAGGTTTTAAATCACGGTCACAGTTGCGGCCGCGTTGTGATCCTTGCGGTCAGATGTGGCCTGAATATCGGTCACGTTGTGGTCGTAGAGACCTCGAAAACCTTATCGTCGCGACCCAGATCGCGGTCGCGGACCTTGATTTGAAACCTTGATTACAGTCAAATACGGCTGATGCGGCCCCAATTGCATATGATGTCGTGGGCTAGATTGGGGTTGTAACCGTTTTTAAGCCCAGCTTGCTTGTGGTGCTTATGATATGAGTTTTTGTGGTTGATTTTGAGCAGCTGTTAGTGGGGCTAGTGACCTCATTCAGGCATGTTGGTGATGAGATCAATGCAAAATTGGCACAAAGTGAAGCTGAAATTCTTCACGAGGCTGTGAAAGAGAAGAAAGGTAGCCATGAAGAAGCAATCAGGATCTTGACTACAAGGAGCAAGACTCAGCTGATTGCAACTTTCAACCGCTACAGAGAGACTCATGGTACTTCCATCACTAAGGTATACATAAAAATAGAGACACCACACCTATGCCATTCAATACATAAAAAAGAGAAATGAAAAAATTCAGATGCTTTTATTTATCATTTGATATTTTTCCCTTCCCTTTTATCTTTACAGAAACTGTTGGATGAAGGATCTGATGAATTTCAGAAGGCATTGTACACTGCCATTCGTTGCTTCAATGATCATGTCAAGTACTATGAAAAGGTTGAACACTCACTCTTTTTCTGCTAGTACTATACAACAATCTCATAGTATTTTAAGCATTGAAATTTGGGTTGCACCAGGAGAGTAGTCCAAATCCTTTTCATAAATTCTATACTATTATGAAGATTTTAAATCACAGTTGCAATTACATCACGATCTTTGATATTATAGAAAATTGTAGACAAATGTTGATGCAGCCGCAATTGCATTTCAATGCAGTTGGGGAGGTCTCATAAACCTCGCTTTGCCTATTATTTAATTTGCTACTAATAGGAATTGAAGAATTTTGTTTGCTTGATGCGGTTGCAGAGGTCTCAAAAAACCTTGAAGTTGCTCCTGCAATTGCCTTGCTTATCATCTTCTCCTATTAAGATTTGAATTTTGTTGGGGGGTCTTGTTGGAGAAAATAAACCAAATTTTTGACATTTGTTGCAATGATTTAACTTAAAAAAAATTCTTATTTTTTAGGTGGTGCGCAATGCAATCAAGAAGGTTGGAACTGATGAGGATGCACTGACCCGTGTGATTGTGAGCAGGGCTGAGAAGGACCTGAAGGTCATTTCAGATGTTTATTACAAGAGAAACAGTGTTCTTCTTGAGCATGTTGTGGCCAAGGAAACCTCAGGGGACTACAAGAAGTTCCTTCTCACTCTCTTGGGGAAAGAAGAGTAGCTCTTTTTCCAACGGCATTTGTGATTATGAGTTTTAAGACAATAAATAAGTAACGCTGCTGTGTGAACTCTGATGGTATTATCTATGTTGGTTTTTATCTTATATAGTTGTATGGTATGTTTGATGGTTCATTTTGACCTTGAAATTCTTTATTTGAGGTTTGAATCATCATCAATAATGCATGAGGAATTACTGGCTCAAAAATTAAAGACATCTCAATGTGCTTAGGAATGTTAATTCTTAAAATGAGATTAAGGACCTTGGTTTTTTTCGACAAATTGGTTTTTTACGTTAAAATACCTTTTTAGTCCCTTAATTCATTTTTAAGGTGCAAGTTAGTCTCATAACTTTTTTTTTTGCGTTAAATTGGTCATTTAATTTAACAATTTGAATCCCGTGAGCCCTTTCCGTTAGTTTACTATTAAATATGACAGACATAGCACAAATGTGGCAAAAAAATTATTGGCTAAATTATGTTTTTGGTCCCTTATCTTTATTTTAGGTTTCAATTTGGTCCCTTATCTATTAAAAGTTCCGAATTAGTCCCTTATCTTTATTCTAGGTTTCAGTTTGGTCCCTTATGTTACAAATATTATACCAATGTTGTGTCTTTTTTTGCATAAAAAATGGACTACATCGATATAATATTTGTAACATAAGAGACCAATTCGAACAAACAAAAAAAGATGGACTACATTTTACACATAAAGGACCAAACTGAAACTTTTAATACATAAGGGATCAAACCGAAACCTAAAATAAACATAAGGGACCAAAAGCATAATTTAGCCAAAAGTATTTAACATGGACAAAAATATAATATTTTAATACTATGTGGCATTTACCAATATTAATTAATTTGCTCTATTATTTATAATTATTTATTGGCTTAAATATGTTTTCCGTCCCTGCAATTATAGGGACTTTTATTTTTAGTCCCTGTAAATTTTTTTTTTCATCCCTACAATATAAGAATTTTCCCTTTTGATCCTTATTGTTTTGTTTTAGTCTTTGTAATATTTTTTTATGTTTGATTTTAGTCCATAAAATTAGAGGCCAATGTGATTTTAGTAACTAAAATATTGAGAATATAAGGACTAATTCCAAAATAATATATATATATATATATATATATATATTACAGGGACGAAAAACAAAAATAAAATTTTGTTGGGATAAAAAACAAAATTAAAAAAATTATGAGGATGAAAAACAAAAAAAATATTTTTGTAATGACGAAAAATAAAAACCTCTGTATTTATGGGCACAAAAATCATATTTAAGCATTTTTTATTTATTTAAAACAAAATCTAATTAATGTTATCTTTTTCCTCCCTAACGCAAAAACCCTGATCCTCAAAAATTCTCAATCCCCTTCAAGGTTCAGAAACATCGACATAACACCAGCTTCATTCATCAAGCACCAACAGTTTCAACTTCACCCATCAAGAATAGATCATACACCAATCCTCCATTCCCAAGATCCCAAAAAGAAGAGAAGGTGGCTACCAACCGCCACTGTCACCTCACCTGCGACGACGCCGACACCACTATGGAGGCGCCCTACCCCCTCCGATGTCCTCCATCCTATCTTTCTTACCCTCTCACTCTTTCACACTACCCCTTTTCACAAAACCCCACCCCTCACTATCCCTTTGTTGAAAAGAAACACTCTTCTCTCTACCTCACCCTTTTTATAAACCTCCTTCTCTCTGCTTGTTTCGGTCTCCCCCCTCCCCTTTTCTATTTTCAGTGTCATCCCCTTCCCCTTTGTGCAATATGTGTGTGTTTTGTGGTATGTTGTGTTTTTTTTTGGCAAAAGGTGCGTGTTGTGTTTGTGTGTTTCTCTGTTAGTGAAATTAAATTGGGTTAGTGGTTAATAATTATAATTTTAAAATTGATAAAGGTAATGTGGTATTAAATAATTATATTTTTTTTGCCAGTCATTTGCCACTATTCGCCACATCAAATGAAGTTAATACCGTTAGTTTCATATTGACGAAAAGAACAAATTTGGTTCACTTTATAAAATTAAGAGTAAAGACCCATTTTAGTCTCTAAGGATTTACACGCGACAAAATGGTTCCTGAGAAAAATTAAGTTCTCAAATAGTCCCTGAGGATTGCAAACGTCGGACACGTTAGTTCTTTCGTCCAAAAGGGTGGTCTAACGGTGATGACATGTACATTTAAGTGCTTACTAGGATGTTAAATATTGCCATTGTGGAATTTTTTAAAAGCGTGTAACCATTTTGGTCCAATTTAGTCCCTGAGTCAAATTTGTTTGAAAATGTTCAAAAATGGGGACACATTGATCCCTAACACAAATAGACCTTTTTAGTCCTTGGAACATAAAACTCATTTTAGTCCCTCCTTCAACCTTTATTTCTGTTTCAGTTAAGGTTGACCCCCATTATTGTTTCTTCCAAGCTTCTTCTTCTTCAATTTCTTTTCCTCCATTCGGAGTTTAGTCCAAATCAGTTGCCCTCCAAATTTCATTGATAAACCAAAAGTCTAAAACTCATCAAAGTTTTGTGCAATATCTTAAAAAAGTAAGCAAAATGCAAAGTATACAATAGCTGCAACAACCAACAAAGAAAGGGAGATGGACATATAGTGTTGATGAAGCTGTGACCTTAAATTGTACATGTAAGACAATATTTTGAGAATAGTGTGAAATTTTAATCTACTCTCATATGATGATATCTTGAATCCTTTATTTCTTTATTATAGACCAAAACAGAGCATATTTGGACTAAAATCTGAATGAAGGAGAAGAAATCAGAGGAGAAGAAGCTTGGAAGAAACAACGATGGAGGCCAACCCTAACTGAAACAGAAATAAACGTTGAATGAGAGACTAAAATGAGTTTTTTGTTCCAGGGACTTAAAGGGTCTATTTGTGTCGAGGACCAATGTGTCCTTTTTTTAAACATTTTCAAATGAATCTGACTTAGGGACTAAATTGGGCCAAAATGGTTACACGTTTTTAAAAAATTCCACATTGGTTGTATTTAACATCCTAGTAGGCACTTAACTGCATATTTCATCACTGTTAGACCACCCTTTTGGATGGAGGGACTAACGTGTCTAACGTTTGCAATCCTCAGGGACTATTCGAGAACTTAATTTTTCTCAGGGACCATTTTGTCCCGCATGTAAATCCTCAAGGACTAAAATGAGTCTTTATTCTTAAATTAAATGACAAATTTGGCGCAAAAAAAAGTTATGCGACCAACTTACACCATAAAAATAAGTTACGGGATGAAAAGGCATTTTAGGTTTTTTTTTTTAACCAAATTTTAGAACATCATTGGATCATTTCAAACATCCATGTGTACCATGGCCTTTTCATTTTGGCAAAAGTACCGAAGAGATTTTTATTTTTCACAAATGAAGGAGACACACGAATGAATCGTGCTATGCGTGCAAACGTAGTGACTATGACCTTGTAGCCAAAAAACTACTATAATAAGCCAAACAAGGAAGGTGTCTATGTAAAACTAGGAATAAACAAAAACAAGAAAAATGTCATTGTGACACTTTAAAATGCCAAATAATCAAATCATTTGTAACACGGCCTATGCATTAGAGAATTTTTGTAGCACACAAACACTTCTCGAGCAGATTCTGTTTATTTGAAAATTAATTATATTGGTGAATAATTTTTCCAATATCATTGAATCATCTTAGTGCATTATTAAGCGAGTTTTTTTTGGTGAAGACCTGACTTTTTTTGGTGAAGACATTATTAAGCGAGTTTGATTATTGTTCTCAGCATCTGAACAGGTTGTGACACGTAATCATGAGAGGCAATAGTCTCTTTATTGCCGCAATTTTCTTACCCTTAATGAAGGATTTCTACATCGACACACCGGTAAAGATCTTTTCAATTTGTCAAAAGAAATGGAAATATTTATTATTAAAGTTTTTTTTATATAAATACATATATTTTTAAAATAATAACATAAATTATGCATTTATATATATTTATTAGAAATTGAGATTTTTTAAATACTTTCAGTTGATATATTAGATATTTATGATTATGATTATCTAGTTTCTACCTTAGCGGGTGCGGTTAGGTAAAAAAAACTCATTAAACTCGTGGTTGTATGGTCAAATGAGGGATCAATATCAACCCTAAGGGGTTGGCTTAATGGAGTATGATAGGACTTGTATCCAAAGTAATTAAAACCGGACCGGACATTGAACGGGAGAGGGCCAGGGTTCAGGGTTTTTGGGTCGGACCGGGGTCGGACCGGGGTCGAACCGGGTTCGAATAAAATATTATTTTTTAAATATTTCATACAATATATATATAAATAATAAACAAAAAATAACTGATATTCATAATTTCACATAATAAAAATTATACTTCACTTAACAATAACAACTATAAATAGAGGCTAAGTTCAACAAGACAACAACACATTCAACCAATTCCAACTAGTTCAAACTAAAAATTTTAAAATTACAATTAAAAATTGGCCATTTTAAAAAAAAAAGCAAGTTTACGAACCGGCTGGGTTGAATCCGGTTTTCCCGGTTTTTACCCGGTCCGGTCCGATTTTTTACCGGTCTTTAAACCGGACCGTCCGGTTTTTTCACAGGCGGTCTAATTGCACGACTCGGACCGGCCGGGGGTCCGGTTCCCGGTCCGACCGGCCGGTCCGGTCCGATTTTTGTAACCTTGCTTGTATCTGACATGTCGCGGGTTCGAGTTCCCACTAATCCCCTTGGGGTGAGGTAAATGTAATTACCTTCGTAAGTGCTCAAAGAGCCCAGAGGTCTTCCCTGCCTTGAATTGGGGCGTCATCCCCTCATCCTAAATTTTTTTGATAAAAAAAAATGAGGGATCCATATCCTCTCGGATCCATTCTATCTGTCTCTTTCCTAATTTCTCTCATTTCACTCTCATTAATTTTCTCCCTCGTCTCTCTTACCTCTTTTCCTCCACTCTTTGCTTTTACTACTGGAGATGTTGGAAAGGATCCTATTACGTCAAATGAGTAGGTAAAAAGGAGTGTTAATGATCCAGGCCCAGCTTCTAGATGATCCAGGCCCAACTTGGTTGCAAGTTGCACCACCAACTTGCCAACTTGCACCACTTGCACCACCAACTTGTATTATTTTAATTTATTTTCGTTTTTATTTAATGCCCATAGTATCCCTTCCTTTTAGTATAAATAGGTGCTTCCCTTTCATTGTAAGATCATTCAAGTTTTATATAAATTGAGTGTGTTTTACTTTAAATAGAGTTCCCTCTATTTTCTTACTGGTTCTGTACCATCTTGATATTCAGATCCTAGGTTCAGTGAGTTTGTGAGCAAAAGAGTGAGGAATTAATCTTAGAAGAGAGGAGTTTTTGAGTGAGGAAGAGCATAGCCACCAAAAGCCTCGAAACCTCCATTTCTGATCCGATTTTGCCAAAACTAACACTGCTATCGTGTTTAGAAGGCCCAAAACCTTCAGGATACAAAATTTCACGGCCACAGGACAACCCACGCGCCGCCATGCGCTCAACCGGTTATCCACGCGCTGTCCAAGCGCCGTCTCTGCTTCTTCACGCGCTGTCACGCGCCATACTAGGGAAGAAGACGAGTCACGTCAGCGTGCCACGTCAACTGCCACGATAGCACCAGCTTGTCATTTTTGACACGCTGGCCAATCACACACCGACATGTGTCTCTCAAGCCACATCAACAGGACACGTCACTGCCAGTCAGCAAATTTTTTTTAAAAAATTATAGATAAGTCCCTAAAGTTTGCAGTATTTACATTTCTGACCCAAAACTTTCAAAATTTACATTTTTGTCCCTATTTTTTAGAAATTACAACTTAGCCCCTAAAATTTTTGAAATTGCAATTTGGCCCCTGAAGTTTTCATAAATTGCGATCTAGTCCCTAAAATTTTCAAAAATTACAGTTTAACCCCTATATTTTTTGTGAAATTATGGTTTTACCCCTTTCCCTTCTTTTCTGATTAAAAAAAAGAGGGGAAAAAAAGAAAAAGAGAGGCTTATAAAAGAAAAAAAATGCCTCCAAGAAGACAAAATGATCAAACTCTCTGTGATATTCAATTTGAAGAAATGAGAAGACAAATTCAACAGTTACAATAAACGGTGAATGTACGGCAAGCCCTATTGGAAGCACGACAAATACCATCAGATGTTGACGAATCCAGCAGTGATTCATCATCATTTAGACACTGCCGCCTGCAAAGACAACCTTTTAGAAACGATGACATCAAGGTAGAAATCCCAGATTTTGAAGGGAAACTTCACCCAGATGAGTTCGTTGATTGGCTTCAAACTGTAGAGCGAGTCTTCGAGTACAAGGAGATTTCAGAAGAAAAGAAAGCCAAGATCATTGTTGTGAAGCTAAAGAAGCACGCTTCAACATGGTGGGAGAATCTTATAAAGAAGCGAGAACGTGATGGGAAAAAGAAGATAAAGACATGGGAAAAGATGCGGCGAGAACTAACCCGTAAGTTCATTCCTTCATCTTACTATAAAGATGCCTTTATTCGGCTACAAAATTTTCGACAGAGGAATTTGACTATAGAAGAATATACAAGAGAGTTTGAAAGGTTAATAATGAAGTGTGATGTTCAAGAGAGGGAAGAGCAAACCATAGCTCGATACCTCGGAGGATTAAACTCCAATATTGCGAATCCAGTCGAACTCCAACAATACTAAACCTTAGAGGATGTTGTCCAACTAGCCATCAAAGTGAAAAAACAATTACCCAAAAAATCTACCTACCGTCCTTTTACCAACACAGATAAACCTTTCTACAATCACAAAACCACCACTGATAAGCCAAGCACATCCACACCACCACCCCCTAAAAACACTACCGACAACAAGAATAAGGCCGCAAAGTGCTTCAAGTGTCAAGGTTTTGGTCACATCGCCTCAAACTGCCCAGCTCGTCGAACCGTCACTATCATCAAAGGAGAAGCCTATGAGGTCTCCGAAGAAGAAGAAGCTCCAGAAGAACCTGAGGAGCCTGAGCCCATATATGACGAAGAATTCACCCCTGTTGATCATGGTGAATCTTTGGTGATCAGAAGAAGCCTCCATACGATGTCAGACAAAGGAGAACCATGGCTACGGCACAACATTTTTGACATTCGTTGCACCACCACTAGAAAAGTATGTAATGTCATCATAGACAATGGAAGTTGCGAGATTGTTGTATCTAATCATATGGTAGACAAGCTGAAGTTACCTACCCAAAGTCATCCTCATCTCTACAAGCTACAATGGCTCAACAAGGAAAGCGAGGTAAGAGTCACTAAACGATGTCTGGTGTCATTCTCTATTGGCAGGAAATACCAGGATGAAGTATGGTGTGATGTTATCCCCATGGATGCTTGTCATCTACTCCTCGAAAGGCCTTGGCGGTATGATCATCGCGCCTTATACGACGGATATACCAACACCTACTCATTTGTCAAGGAAGGAGTAAGAATTACGTTGTCACCATTATCGCCAACTGAACTCGATGAAGGCAAAAAGGAATCAAGACCCTTGTTTTCTTTTGCGACAAAGGAGCTTGGCCCCAGAAGAAATTCCTACCGTGAGTTTGATTCTATTGTTTGAACCAAACAAAGAAGCAAACATCCCGAAAGAAATTAGGCAATTACTTACTGAATTCCCAGATGTTGTACCAGAGGAGATTCCACCTGGACTTCCACCTATGCGAGATATTCAACATGCCATTGATTTTGTTCCAGGAGCTGTTATTCCCAATCGTCCTGCCTACAGGATGAGCCCTCAGGAGCATGCCGAAATCCAGCGGCAAATTGAAGAGCTGCTGCATAAGGGATTAATAAAAGAAAGCGTTAGCCCGTGTGCCGTTCCTGCAATTCTAGTCCCCAATAAGGATGGAAGTTGGAGGATGTGTGTTGATAGTCGAGCTGTTAACAAAATCACAATCAAGTATCGATTCTCGATACCACGGCTCGATGATCTATTTGATCAGCTGCATGGTGCCACCATCTTTTCAAATATCGATTTGCAAAGTGGATACCATCAGATCAGGCTCAGACCCGGAGACGAGTGGAAGACTGCCTTCAAAACTTGAGATGGTCTGTATGAATGGACTGTGATGCCTTTTGGCCTATCTAATGCTCCTAGTACATTCATGCGATTGATGAATCAGGTACTTCGACCCTTCATTGGTAGATTTGTTGTTGTCTACTTTGACGATATTTTGATATACAGTAAGGGTAAAGAAGAGCACTTAGATCATCTGCGACAAGTGCTTCAGACTCTAAGGGAGCAGAAACTGTATGCTAACCTAAAGAAATGCTCATTTTCAACCAATGAAGTAATTTTCTTGGGTTACATCATCACACGTGAAGGCATCCGAGTCGACCCAAGCAAAATTGAAGCAATCAACAATTGGCCCACTCCGAAGTCTATTCATGATATACGGAGTTTTCATGGATTAGCGTCCTTCTATCGCAGGTTCATAAAAAATTTTAGCTCTGTTGCTGCACCCCTCACTGAAAGCCTGAAAGGAGACCAATTCCAATGGACAGAGCAAGCTCAAAAGAGTTTTGAGGAGTTAAAGAGGCGACTAACAGAAGCACCTGTGCTCGCACTTCCAAATTTTGATCTCATTTTTTAAGTCAATTGTGATGCTTCCAACATAGGTATTGGTGCTGTTTTAGGCCAGGAAGGTCATCCTATAGCCTTCTTCAGTGAGAAGCTCAACAATGGAAAACTCAAGTACTCCACATATGACAAAGAATTATATGCCATTGTTTGTGCCCTTCTGCATCAGAGTCATTATTTGCTTCACAAGGAGTTTATCCTCTACTCCGACCATGAAGCACTCAAACATCTGAATTCTCAGCAAAAGATCAACCGCAGACATGCTGCTTGGAGTGAGTTTTTACAGGCTTACCCATTCTTACTCAAGCATAAGGCGGGAATTCAAAACATTGTAGCCGATGCTCTCAGAAGGCGACATACTCTTCTCTCAACTCTCCAAACAAAGGTTATTGGATTTGAAGCTATCAAAGAGTTATATTACGATGATCCCGATTTTCACAAGTTTTGGAATGCAGCAGAATCACAGTCATTCCAAAGTTACTACAGGCATGACGGATACTTGTTCAAAGAAAAGGCAATATGCATCCCATAGTGTTCCCTTCAAGAAGCAATCATTTGGGAAGCCCATAATGGAGGATTATCCGGACACTTTGGACGAGACAAAACAGTGGCTCTAGTCAAAGAGAATTTCTATTGGCCAAAAATAGAAAAGGATGTCAACATGCACATTCAAAGGTGCCGAATTTTTCGCTTGGCCAAAACCACCAGTTAGAATACCGATTTGTACATGCTTCTTCCGGTTCCTGAAGCACCTTGGGAAGATGTCAGATGGACTTTGTTCTTGGACTACCTCGGACACAGCAGCAGAAGGATTCCATCATGGTAGTTGTTCATAGGTTTTCTAAGATGGCTCATTCCCTTGCCTATCAAAAGACTAATGATGATGTGCAGGTTGAAGATTTATATTTTAAGGAAATTGTGCGTCTTCATGGAATACCGAAGACCATCACTTCTGATCGAGATGTTAAATTCTTAAGCCATTTTTGGAGGACTCTCTGGAAGAATATGGGTACTAAGCTTCAATTCAGCAGTGCTAGTCCTCCCCAAACCAATGGCCAAACAGAGTCAATCAACAAGCTATTGGAAAATCTTCTCCGTAGTTTTGTTGGAGTAAATTTGAAGCAATGGGATATTGTTCTTGCACAGGTTGAGTTTGCCTATAACAACTCCACCAGTCAGGCTACGGGAAAATGCCCATTCGAAGTAGTTTATGCGAAGCATCATTTGAGTCCACTAGACTTGACACCTTCATTTGATATTCGAGCTTATAGTGCATATACCGATGAAAAAGCCAAAGAAATCAAGAAATTGCATGAAAGAGTTCGTGAGAAAATTCAGAAGCAAAACACTAAGCGTAAAGCTCAATGAGACAAACATAGGAAGTTACAGGTATTCAAGGAGGGAGACTTAGTATGGATACACTTGTGGAAGGAGCGATTCCCTAATCAAACAAAATCTAAGTTATCTCCTAGGGCTGATGGTCCTTTTAAAATTGTGCAAAAGATCAATGACAATGCTTATAAGGTAGAGCTACCAGGAACTTATGGAGTTTCTGCAACTTTCAACATTGCTAATCTTTCGCCCTATTTTGACGATGAAGCTGAGTTTGACTCGAGGACAAGTCTTTTCCAACCCGGGGAGGATGATCCAGGCCCAGCTTCTAGATGATCCAGGCCCAACTTGGTTGCAAGTTGCACCACTAACTTGCCAACTTGCACCACCAACTTGTATTATTTTAATTTATTTTTGTTTTATTTAATGCCCATAGTATCCCTTCCTTTTAGTATAAATAGGTGCTTCCCTTTCATTGTAAGATCATCCAAGTTTTATATAAATTGAGTGTGTTTTCCTTTAAATAGAGTTCTCTCTATTTTCTTACTAGTTCTGTACCAGTTAATCTTTATTTTGTGGAGATTCTACATCAACTTTTTCCTATGTCATATCATAAATGATTTAAGCTTAGACTTCCTAATGCTTGTATATTTACATTCAACTTAGAAAATGAAATGAAATCTCGATAAATTTTTCTCTTTTATTCTTGTTGTTGTCCTTGTTTTATCTAAGAAACCAATTTTGTTTTTCTATATTGATCTTAAAGGGCCTGTGAGTAAGAGAAAAACCAAGAAAAAAAAGTTTGTGTATGAGAAAAAATCAACAAGAAAACTAGCACAAAGAAATCTTCAAGCATCAGAATGGCATCCAAGAACAACTCTGTCTCCAACTCATATATTTGTAGGGGAAATTATCATTTATGAGTTGCTAATATTGGAACTTATTTATGATCTTCAAGTTTATGGGATGTGATGAAAAATGGAAGCAATCCTACGATACGACTCCTCAACAAAATGAGGTAGTTGAGGTAGATAAGTCCACTATCTAGTGTCAATGTTTATGAAAAGTCCACCATGAGTGGCAATGTTTATAACCCAAGATAACCATTTGTTTGAGTCTCCTAGCTATACATAACCATTATGGAGCTCGGGTTAATCTTTGTTTGACGATACTAGACGTATGAGCCATGATGAATCGTTTATGACCCATGACCCATGATAGGTGGAGTTTCGTGGAAACCCAACCCTGTTTGTTGTTTTTCATATTGACCTTGCTTAAGTATAGGGGAGTAGCATCGAAATGAAAGGTGGAGGCTATTATGATGAGCCTGCATGTCAATATCTCGACCTTGGGGGTGCGAAGCCCAAGTCTGTGGTCCGCGATAGTTTGAGTTTTGCGCCTTGAGTTGGGTGTCACTTATCAGACTTAGCTAGCCTGATCGTCACGGGACATTCTCATGATTAGTTGAGAGTGTGCGGCAACGAAGTGTTCACCATTGCAGTGTATTCATTCAAAAATCCAAACAGATCCTCTTAGTCAAACTTCCCGAAGTAGTAGATAGATCCACAAGCATGTGAAGCGTTGGGTTTTGGGCTCCCTTCCTATGTAGAGAAAGGCCCAAATACACTAGTCCATTATGTCTCACTTGTTTAAGTGGAGAGGGGTCGGATTAGGGTTGAATGAGAGAGTTAATTTGGTGAGACAATAGCAGCCACAAGGAGAGAAAAAAAGAGAAAGATCTATTCCTGTTTTTCTCAAGCCTATCACCGTAAAATCGCTGCCGGAGATTCGTTCACTGTTGCATCGGGCTGGAAATTGGACAGCAGGTTCAGGATATATGGTTCTTTCGTTTTCAATGGTGAAATCAGTGAAACGAGGTCTGGAGCGTGAGTTATTCAGTTCGCACAACAGCTCTGTTTTTGGGTATTTTTCATCTTCTTATTTCTCATTTATAAGCATTGGTGATTGATAGTTTTGGCTGGTTGTAGACACGGTTTGTGCACCTTATTGAGACTCTTTTGTATCCTTATTTGATCATAGTGGAGCTATTTCTTTGGTCTGGACGACCCGTGGTTTTTACCCTTGCTTTGAGGGGTTTTCCACGTTAAAATCTTGGTGTCTCTTGAGTATTTGATTTTGTTTTGTTTTCTGCCATATTTTGTTATTGTTGCTCTTCACAGATTCTTGCAAGTTTTGGGGAAATTTATTTCCGCTGCATATTGGTGTGTTTGTGTGTTTTCGTTGCTCTGTTGGTGTTTTCTTATCACGACGTGATTGACGTAGTGATTTGCATCGTCCTTGATAAGGACTTGTTTCTATGTTTGATGAGTTGTTGTGGCTATGATTGTATAATTATACTTTGTTAGAATCAAGTGGATTCAGAAACAATGACCCTTAATTGTTTTGATGATAACAAATAATGAAAAGAACAATGTATCCTCTAATGTGTTTGTTAGTGTGCAGAACTTAGTGAGTAAGTCACTATTTATCAGATAGAACTGTCTCAGAAAGCTGTGCCTCTGTGCGCATTTCACTCTCTGGTCCATTCCTCTGAGTCTGGTATTGATCATCTGGTAAAAGCTGATGACATCAGCATCTTATAGCCTCACTCTAAAGATCATGCTCTGGTAGTCAACCCTCTGGTAGACCATCATGCTATGGTAAGACTACACTGTTGGAATCCGACGTCTGGTACCTCAAGGCTCTGGTATGTGAAACATTGAAGAACTTGCCTCTGGCCCAAGCTTACTCTGGTAAGCAGAGTATCTCAGTAATAAGCATCATCTGGTAGAAGATGCTTCTGGTTGGAAACCAGACTGATTGAAGCATTAAAAGCTATTTCATGCATTAAAGAAACTTTATTGATGATCTTCTAGTGTACGAGGAATCAAAGGCCAAAGAGAATGTCAACGGGTATAATCATCAAATATGTCTTGCTCTGAAAGTGTCTCAATTTCAAAAACAATCACAAGAGGACAGAAACTGCTTTTGACAATTGTGTTAGTGTACGGACTGTAAAATGAAAGTGACATGACTCACTAAAAGCCATAAAAAGCGTATCTCAAATTTTGTCCATTAGTGAAAGACCTATTAGGTCACAACGACACTATTTGGAACCATAGCTATATATACCTTACTCAGTTTACTGAAGTGGGTTAATGCTTACAAACGAATTGATTTATTCTTGAGAGACAGTGAGCATCCAAGAAGCTATTCCAAGTCTCTGAGACCAAGTGAACAAGCACTTAATCATTTTTATTCTTTATGTTAGAAAGTTATCTTTGTGCTTAAGCTTTTCATTGTAAATCATCTCTTCTGAGAGTTATTGTTTCAAAGTATTTTTTTGAACTCTTGTATTTAACCCAGTAGTGGTTGTATTCCTTAGAGGCTTGATTGTACTAAGTCGTTCTAAGAAGTTGAGAGTATAGCCAGTTTGGCAGTAGTATACTCTTAAGTCTAATCAGTTGATTATAATGGAGAAATCCTTCAGTGTGGTGAAGGGACTAGACGTAGTTATTAGACGATAGTGAACTATCCTCTTCTCTCTTCTCTTTACTTGTTCTCATTGTTATTTTCGTTTAAGAGTTGTTTTGAAAAGGTTTTCAAAAACATAAGTTTTTCGAAAAGATTTCAAAAACCCAATTCAAACCCCTTTTCTAGTGTTTTTTGTCACGTTCAATTAGTACAGAGCTCGGCTTCTTGGTTGAGCACTTAACCATGTGAGAGGAAAATATCTTATACTATATCTATGGCAAACAATGAAGCTGTTGGTCTCGTTAACCGTCCTCCTTTGTTCACTGGAACAAACTATGACTACTGGAAAGATAAAGTTAAATCATTCTTTGAGTCACAACAACTCGAACTTTGGGATATAGTTGAAAAATCATATACTGAGCCTGTTATTAACACACCAATTTGTCTATATTTATATGGTATCTTTAGTATCTAATTACACCATTTTGCACTGATTAATGCACAAAAGTACTCATTTATGTCTTATTATGCAGAAATATCATGAAGACACCACTTGGAGCAAAAGATGCAAAAAAGGACAAAAAACTGGCTAGTTTTGGAGAGTTTTAGCACTACTGGACAAGCGGTATGGCCTGACCTACCAACAGTACGGCCGTACCTAGAGCAGAATCCCAGTAATGGCGTAACCCCTCAGTTTGTACCACTTGACGCCGATAAAATAGTCCAGTACGACTGTGACAAAGGCAGTACGACCGTACACAAGTGATGTCAGGGCAACAAAGACGAGCGGTGCGGGTCAACGTCATCTACGGCTTCGATGCGGTAGTGTATATACTATGCGGTAGTACCCCATCCCTGATCAGTGCAGATTTGAAGCCAGAAAACCTAATTCGTAGGCTAGTCTATAAATAGGGGCTCTTAACATGTTACAAACACCTTTTGACGAATTTCTGAGTCAAGAGCCCCCAATTGAGATCTGATAGCAAACCCTTTCCCATTCCAAAGAATTCTTGTCTCCTTGAAGCTTGGTGCCATCTTGAATCGCTACCGGAGCTTGTGAGGATGCAGAGAACGTGCTTAAGGACCGTCGTCATATTGAAAGTGTGTCCCGATTTAGAATTTATTCTCTTGTTATGGATTGTTCTGAATTCATATATTTGTTTATGTTATTATCATTAGTAATGAGTAGCTAAACCCATTACTAGGGGTGATGCTGGATCCTTTACAATACTCTTGATGTTTTGTTCTTTAATTATATGAGTTTCTATTGATTGTTTGAGTATTTTATTCCTATTGTGCTTATTCCAATAAGGCCTGATCACCCTTTATTTAGTTGGCTTAATTGTGGTAACAGGATCATGATTAGTTAACGAAACCATAGGATAAAAGAACTCGTGCTATACGCCGGATAGGTTAGGGCTTGTTTCTAACCAGTTATTAAGTTAGCAAACCCACCTGAACTCAATGCTTTTTCCCTCAGTTATTTCCTGGACCAAACGGAGTAATTAGTTAGGAGGAAGGCTATTGTACGCAAGGACAACCTCTAGTAATTTAGAGTGGGTGGTTAGTGCTCTTACATGATAGATAACTCATATCAATTGATTAATAAACTCAAGGGTAGAGTATTGGAGAACCTAGTTATCCCTAGGTCCCCCATAACATAGTTAAACCATTCTAGCATTTAATCTGTTTACTGCGTTAATTCCAATTACTTTCGGTACTTTCTTAATCATAATCTTTGCTCGCATAATAGAATAGAATCACAGTAATTCGCTGGTACTTGCTCATTCTCTGTGGGTTCGACATTCGGAGTCCTAATTATACTATACTTTTATTACGAGTTATGATCGGTGCTCTTGCCTAAGCCACAACAAGTTTTTGGCGCCGTTGTCGGGGAATGATTGCGATATTAATCAAATTCTAGATTTTGGTGTATGCAGACAAGGTCTCAACATCCTGAATTGATTTTTGATCCTGAAATTGAAAGAACACTCAGATTGTTGAGAAGACAGCAGTTAACAATGGCTGAAGAACTAACATTGAATGAGTAGTTCACACAAACTACAGATATGGCAGATAGTGTTAACTATTCGGCAATTGAGGCCAATAATTTCGAACTGAAGCCAGCACTGATCTCTATGGTATCTGCAATGCAATTCTCTGGCTTATCTTCTGAAGACCCAAATGCCCATCTTAAGAGATTTCAGAAGGTTGCTAATACTGTCAAATGTGAAGGAGTATCACCGGAGGTAATCAAGTTAAGACTGTTCTCTTTCTCACTGCAAGGGAAAGCATAGCTATGGTTGGATTCATTCCCACCTAACTCTATTACTACTTGGGAGGACCAAAAAACTAAGTTTTTAAACAAATACTTTCTTCCCGCAAAATCTGCAAAGCTGAGAGCTGATATGTTTGGATTCACCCAAAATGAAGGAGAATCAATGCATGAGGCATGTGAAAGATTTCAAGATTTATTGAGAAGTTGTCCTCATCATGATTTCACTAAGTGGCAGCAGCTTCAGATTTTATATAATGGGTTCAATATGCAAACTAGAGGAGCTATTGACGCTGCTTGTGGATGATCTTTCGGAAAGAAAACACCCACTGAGGCTTTTGATATTATAACTAAAATGGCTCAGAACAATGCTCAGTGGTCAGCTAATAATAGGCAGTCTGGAAAGAAGAACCAGCAAGTAGGTATCTACAAAGTTGAAGCCAACACAACTTTAGAAGCAAAATTGGAGGTAATGACTAAGAAGTTAGAGACTTTGATGGCAGCGCAAACCCAGTCTAATCCTAAAAGTGATTGGGATTGTATGGCAATTGAAGGACAAATAGAAGAAGTCAATGCTATAGGCCAGAAAGATTTTGACCCAAAATTGGGGATGCAAGAGGCTATTTAAAATATATGCAAAGACACGGACATCTGTGTATGGGAGTTTTAGCCGGTTTTATGGAGAAGACTAAAGAAAGATTAAGGGCTATAGAAAATAAGACAGTTAAGGCATCTTGCAATTTCTGTGGAGTTACAACTCATGATTCAAAGGACTGCACTGAAGAGGTGAATTTTATTAGGCATAAGCAAAACGACCCATACTCAAGCACCTACAACCCCGGTTGGAGGAATCACACAAACTTTTCATGGAAAGATCAACAGAGATCCCAGGGCCAAAATCAGAATACTTATAAGCCCCCACATATGCAAAATCATGGCCAGAATGATAAAAGTCCCGGAGAGAATGATATTAGCCATGTTATGGGACAAATGAATGAGAGGTGTAGCAACTTAGAGAAAATAGTTACTGAGCAAGCAGCAGGCTAGAAAACATTGAGTGAACAAATGACACTTGTGTTGAAAGCAGTGACTCAAAGAGAAAAAAGAGCACTCCCAATCAAAATGCAATGCAATCTTCATGGAAAAAGAGGAACCACAAGAGGAAAAGACTCAACCCGAGTCTCAGTAGGTATGTAACTCTTCCAAAGGTTCTAAAAATTCTTGTAAAGATAGGCAAGATAAGAGGTTACTAGAAAAACTTAAAAAATTGCCTGTTAATATCACTTTGACTAAAATTGTCTCTGAAGTCCCTAAATATGTTAAATTTTTGAAAGAAATAATTTCTAACAAAAATAGGATAGAAGATGAGACTGTTAGGTTAAATGAGGATTGCTCTGCGATTCTTTTGAAGAAATTACCACCTAAACTTAAAGATCCGGGAACTTTTGCTATTTCTTGTTCAATTGGTAATAATACATTTAAGGAACTATGTGATTTAGGATCAAGTATAAATTTAATGCCTTTGTCTGTTTGGAAGAAACTGAACTTGTAGGAACCACAACCTACTTACATGTCTCTGCAGTTAGATGATAGAACTCTTGTTTACCCAAGAGGAATAATAGAAGACATGCTAGTTAAGGTAGGAAAATTTATTTTCCCTGTGGATTTTGTAGTTTTGGATATGGAGGAAGACAAAGACGTTCCTATTATTTTAGGAAGGTCATTCTTGGCAACAGGAGATGCTACCATCCAAGTGAAGAAAGGAACCATGACTCTAAGAATTGAGGATGAGGAAGAAGTATTTAATATATATAATTCTAACAAAATTTCTCCCTCTAGCGCTTCTTGTTGTTTCTTGCAGGATATAAAAGTTGAAAAAGGTAAAGAAGTGCAAATTGCAGAACAAGATAGTGACTCTTTAGAGCAGGATAAAGACATAATCCCCTCTTTGATTTTCGATGCACTATGTATTCCTAAATTTAAAGGACTTGATATTGATGAACCTTCTTGTCAATTATTAAAATTTTATGGCTTGGAAAAATCTAACAATCTTGTAGGAGCCAAAGCTGAAAGAATAAAACTCAAATTATTTCCTTTTTCTCTAGGAGGAATAGCAAAATAATGGCTCTCAATATACCTCAAGCAACACTTTTCAAGTTGGGAAGAATTAAAAGAAGAATTCTTAAGAGTTTACATTATACTTATTACTTGGCTGTGCTTATAACTGCTTACAATTATAGAAGAACTTTAATTTTTTGTTGATTTAGGGGCTATACAATTTTTTTTATGACAACTTTTGATTGAATCAATTCGTTGCTAGTTTTGAAATTTGCTGAAAATTAGCATTGAAGTTCTGTGAGTTTGACTTTTTGTGTAAGCTATTAAATGTGAGTTTTGAGCCTGAAATAAGAGGCAACATCATGCTTTTGTCTAATGTGCATTCTAGAACTTGTGCCGAGAACATTACGAAGCGAATATGAATTTATTTGCATGTGAATTTGAAAGGGCAATTTTTAGGAATTCTTTAGGCCACTACCATTTGAATATATTATCCCACTAGTTACCCACTTTTCAGCCTAAAAGTATTATATTTAATTTCTTTGGTACCCTTCTTGTTTTTATTGATTATCTTCTGTGAAGTCAACTTTGGAAAAATTTTATTTGAGAGCAATTAGTGGCAAAAATTTATTGAATAATGTTGCAAAGTCCCTTTTATTTGTTAACAAAAAAAGAAGGCTTATGAATTTGTTTCCCTCCTAATTCTTAAAAATGATTGATTACTGCATAATTGCATGAAAGGAGGACAAGAAAAAGAAAAAAGAAAGAAAAAAGAAAGAGCATTGAAAAAGAAAAAGAAAAAAAAATTGTGATAATGCTCATGCCTTCATAAGTTCCAAAAAGAAAATATTTTGATTGAAAAATTGGGATTATTGTCTGCTCTTGAAAGTGAAAAAGAATTAGGTTGCTTGTTTTGGTTGATTTGTTTCTGACCCTTTGTATGACATTTTCTTTCTTTTATCATATCAAATATTATTACCTTAGCCCCATTACAACCAATGAAAAACCCTTATTCCTCTTTTACATGTCTTATAGATTCTAATAGTAGAGTTTTTGGTCAATGTACAAGTCTATGGTAATACATTTTCATTTGAAAAATCTGAGTGCTAATGACTATGCCAACAAACACTTTGAGATTGGTGAGAGTGTGACTTAAAAATCACAGATTGTTAGCTTACTTGAACTTACACCTCTAATTGGGCACTCTATTGACTGACATGTTTTGTGATATCATATTCTTGTCTCACTTCTTTTTCTGCCCCTATTCAGTAGAATTAGTTTTTCTTACTATAATTAACCAAGTAGTTTGCTTTAGGGCAAGAAAAGTTTAAGTGTGGGGATGTGTTAACACACCAATATGTCTATATTTATAGGGCATTTTTAGTATCTAATTACACCATTTTGTACTGATTAATGCACAAAGGTACTCATTTATGTCTTACTATGCAGAAATATCATGAAGACACCACTTAGAGCAAAAGATGCGAAAAAGGACAAAAAACTGGCTAATTTTGGAGAGTTTTAGCACTACTAGACAAGTGGTACGGCCTAACCTACCAACGGTACGGCCGTACATAGAGCAGAATCCTAGTAAGGGCGTACCTCCTCAGTCTGTACCACCTGACGTCGATAAAATAGTCCATTACGGCCGTGCCAAAGGCAGTACGACCGTACATAAGTGATGTCAGGGCAACAACACGAACGGGTACGGGTCAATGTCATCTATGAAGCTCGGTACGATCGTGTATATACTCTGTACGGTTGTACCCCGTCCCTGATCAGTGCAGATTTGAAGCTAGAAAACCTAATTCGTAGCCTAGTCTATAAATAGGGGCTCTTAATATGTTACAAACACCTTTTGATGAATTTATGAGTCAAGAGCCCTAAATTGAGATCTGATAGCAAACCCTTGCCCATTCCAAAGAATTTCTGTCTCCTTGAAGCTTGGTGCCATCTCGAATCGCTACTGGAGCTTGTGAGGACGCGAAGAACGTGCTTAAGGACTGTTGTCATACTGAAAGGGTGTCCCGGTTTAAAATTTATTCTCTTGTTATGGATTATTCTGAATTCATATATTTGTTTATGTTATTATCATTAGTAATGAGTAGCAAAACCCATCACTAAGGGTGATGGGGGATCCTTTACAATACTCTTGATGTTTTATTATTTAATTATATGAGTTTCTATTGATTTTTTGAGTATTTTATTCCTATTGTTCTTATTCTAATAAGGCCTGACCACCCTTTATTTAGTTGGCCTAATTATGGTAACAGGATCATGATTAGTTAATGGAACCATAGGATAAAAGAACTCGCGCTATACGCCGGATAGGTTAGGGCTTGTTTCTAACCAGTTATTAAGTTAGCAAACCCACCTGAACTTATTGCTCTTTCCCTTAGTTATTTCCTGAACTAAACGGAGTAATTAGTTGGGAGGAAGGCTATTGTACGCAAGGATAGCCTCTAGTAATTTAGAGTGGGTGGTTAGTGCTCTTACATGATAGATAACTCATATCAATTGATTAATAAACTCAAGGGTAGAGTATTGGAGAACTCGATTATCCCTAGGTCCCCCATAACATAGTTAAACCATTCTAGCATTTAATCTGTTTACTGCTTTAATTCCAATTATTTTCAGTACTTTCTTAATCATAATCTTTGCTCGCCTAATAGAATAGAATCACAGTAATTCGCTGGTACTCGCTCATTCTCTGTGGGTTCGACATTCGGAGTCCTAATTATATACCACTTTTATTACGAGTCCTAATTAAACAGACTGTGTCTAGAAGATCTTCTTAGCTTCTTGAGAGCTCATGAGCTTGAGCTAAATGAAGAAGAATCTCCAAAGAAATCAAAGTCTATAGGTTTGAAAGCGTAACAAAGCTTCCGCTTCCAACGCTATACAAGTTGAACAAGAAACTGACGAAGAATCGTCTGGCGAAAATAGTGATGGAACAAACGATGAACTTTCATTTATTTCAAGGAAGATTCAACGTATGTGGAAGAAGAAGGGAAGGTTCAGGAAGCAATTCCAGAAGAAGGACTCAAGGGAAAGGAAGGATTAAAAAGACAAGAACCAAGTGGTCTGCAACGAGTGCAAGAAGCCAGGACATTTCAAGTCTGAATGTCCACAACTCGAGAAAGAGAAACCAAAGAGAAGAGGTTTCAAAGGCAAGAACAAGAGTCTCATTGCAACATGGCTCTGATGGCTACTATTGGATCTGACAATGAAGAAGAGAAAGAAGAGGTAAATTCTAACTCATCCTCTGATGTTCAAAAAGCTTTTGACGAACTCTTAGATGAGTCTTCCAAGCTCTCCATTGAGTATAAAGCGTTGAAAAGAAAATTTTTAAAACTTTCAAAAGAATTTTTAACGCTTAATGAAGAGAATAAAAAACTCAAAGCTGATAATCACCGTCTGGTGAATACCAGCTCTAAGACTGAAGAAAAGATTGAATGCAACTCTTCAAAATATGAAGAGGGTTTTCAAAGATTTCTTGCTGAGTGTGTGACACGCAGCAAACAGGCATCTTTGATCTGGGGTGTCAGCCAAAATGGCAAAAAGGGTCTTGGTTACAAACCAGAGGAACTCGCTTTTCAAAACACCAATCTAAAGTCTAATGAGACGAACAATCATAGTGACTGTCTGCTATGTACCTACTGTAATGAGAAAGGTCATATAAGAAGTACTTGCCATGCTTTGAAAAATAAGAAGGACAAGTTTTCTTCTATAACTAACAAGAGAGGACCCAAAAAGATTTGGGTACCTATGGATAAGATTATCTATGTTGCAGATTTGCTTAGCAACAGAGTTGAAACACCAGTCCTGGTACTTGGATGGTGGGTGCTCACATCACATGACTGGAGAAAAGGTGTATGTTCCAAGAGCTTCAATATAAAGAAAGTGGAACAGTTAGTTTCGGTGGAAACCAGAAAGGTAAAATCATTGGCATTGGAAGGGTTGGTAAGAAATTTATACCTTCTATTGATAATGTTTTACTTGTTGATGGCCTTAAGCATAACCTACTTAGCATAAGTCAATTATGTGATAGTGGTTATGATGTTGGCTTTAGTGATAATGGCTGTATAGTCAAGAACAAGAAAGATGGTTCCATTTTCTTTACAACAAAGAGGAAGAATAATATTTATAAAATCAAGTTATCTGAATTGACAAATCAAAATGTCAAGTGCTTTTTGTCACTTGATGAAGAACAATGGACTTGGCACAAGAGATTGGGTCATGCTAGCTTGAGGTTAATCTCAAAGCTTAACAAGAAGGAACTTGTTAAAGGCTTACCAAATCTCAAGTATCAGTCTGATGCTCTTTGTGAAGCCTACCAAAAAGGGAAATAAACAAAATCTTCATTTCAATCAAAAAATGTTGCTTCGACTTCAAGGCCACTTGAACTTTTACATTTGGATTTATTTGGTCCAACAAGAACTGTCTTTTTGTCTGAGAAGAAATATGGTCTTGTTATTGTTGATGACTATACCAGATAGACATGGGTAAAATTCCTTGCCCACATGGATGAATCTTTTAAGTTGTTTTCTGTCTTCTGCAAACAAATGCAAAATAAAAAAGGTTTTTGTATTACAACCATTAGAAGTGATCATGGTGGCGAATTTGAAAATGAATTATTTCAAAACTTTTGTGAAGAACATAGCATTTCTCACAATTTTTCTTCTCCTAGAACACCACAACAGAATGGTGTTGTAAAAAGGAAAAATATATCTCTTCAAGAGATGGCCAGAACATTGATTCATGAAACAAATATTGCAAAGCATTTTTGGTCAGAAACAGTAAACATTGCATGCTATATTCAAAATAGAATCTATATTAGACCTATTTTGAATAAGACTCCTTCTGAATTATGAAAAGGGAGAAAACCCAATATTTCATATTTTCATCAATTTGGGTGTGACTGCTTTGTTCTCTATACAAAGGACAGTCTTGGTAAATTTAATTCTAAAGCACAAAAATGTATCTTTTTGAGATATTCTGAACGCTTTAAAGCTTACAGAGTATACAACAAAGAAACTTTAATTGTTGATAAATCAATGTATGTAATGTTTGATGACAAGAAGCCTGACACTGAAATGTGAGAGCTAAATGAGATCTTTGCAGATATGCAGATAAACAATGGAGCAGATGCTGATGCATCTAGTGGTGAATCTGATGTTGCCTCTGGTCCTACGTCTGGTAAACAGATTCAAGCAGAGTCAAGAGATTGGAAGTTCAAGGCTCATCACCCAAAGGTCCAGATCATTGGTGAACCAAGTGACAGAGTCAGAACCAGATCATCTCTCAAAGAATACTCAGATCTTGCACTATTGTCAGAGATTGAACTAAAGACAATTGATGAAGCACTGACAGATGATGGATGGATACTTGCTACGCAAGAGGAACTGAATCAGTTCCAGAGGAATGATGTGTGGAAGCTAGTACCTCCACCAAAGGATAAGCAAGTCATTGGAACCAAGTGAGTTTTCAGAAACAAACTTGATGAAGATGGTAAAATGGTAAGAAACAACGCAAGGCTAGTTGCTCAAGGGTATTCGCAAGAGGAAGATATTGACTATACCGAGACCTTTGCGCCTGTAGCTAGACTAGAAGCAATTAGAATTTTATTGTCATTTGCTGGACATCATGGAGAATTTTATTGTCATTTGCTGTGTAGTACCCTAATTTTGTCCGACCTTTTATTTTATTTTATTTTATATTATTTATTTTAACTTTTTAAATTTGTAATAAAAATAAAAATAATATTTTTGGTTTTATAATAAAGAATAAAAGAGATTAAAAAGAGTGAAAGAAGAAAAGAAAGAGGAAAAAAAAGGAAAAAAGGGAATCAAATAACAAAAATGGGGTGCCACTAGCAATCTGCTAGTGGACAAAACCACGCCCCAGGCCCAATCCAGGCGCACCTTATCTCCCTCAAATCTTTTCTTTCTATTTTTTCTCCACTATAACGAACCAATATCTTTCTAATCTCCCACGATTCGGTCTATATTCAACAGATCTCAAGAAAAGGAGAAATCTGTAAAAATCAGGGAGTATCTTCTCCTATTCTTTTTTCTTCTCTTATTTCGTTTTTTTTTTATATAGCTTTTCTAATTTGCTTTTTTTTTTTGGGTGACAGGTAGAACGAAGGCTATAAAATCCGAACCCTAGAGAGCAACGGAGGGGAAGAGCACAAAATCGAGGAAAAGAAGCATCAACAAAGTGTGAAGAAGGAGGAAGAGAGAGTTAAAAATACAAACACTTTTTTTTCCTTTTTAGGCTTTTAGTTTTCTTCTTTGCTTTAAGCTCTGTAATTTTGATTTGAGAGCATCCTAATAGCATTTCATCAGGTTTCAATCCTTCCCCACTTTACTTCTCCATATTTTTATAAATTATTTTGTGGGTTTTGTGATTGCGTAACTGGGTTTGATTCTGAGATTGTAATATTACTAAGTTTTCTCTTTCTTTTTCTTGTTCTCTGCGTATCTAAAATTTCGCCTATTATTGTTATTATTATTTCCCCTCTGTTTTGTTCATCTGAATCGAACTCATCTCCCATAATATTTTCCTGTATTTTTTTAATTCTTGAATTCAGTGAATCTGATTTTATTTTGTCCTTTTCTTTCTTACGTTTTTTTTTCACATATTCAAAGGGACATTAGATCATTAAAAAATAAATGTTTTCTTTTATTCTGATTATTGTTGCATTTCTATGAAAAATCCGATCGTCAATTATAACAATAGGTAACAAATATTTAATTTGGTATTAATGGAAAGTTTTTTTTATAATAAATAATGGGTTAATGGTAATAATGAGTACTAAATATTTTGTTACCAAAAACTATCATAACAAATCGGTATCTTTCAGATTGTGATGCAAAAGGATATTTCTTTTAATAAAAAGTTAGAAAATTAAGTTTTTTTTAAAGAGTTTTATTTAGCTCAATAATAAAATAAAAATCTTTTCTTTTAGGAAATAATTCATAATCATAATGGCAAACAAAATCTTTTTTCCAAACAATTAAAGGTACCATTTTTATGGGCGTTTTAGGGGTGCTAGTACCTTCTCTATGCGTAACCAACTCCCGAGCCTAAAATCTGGTTCAAAGACCTTTTTCATCGTTAAATTCAAAAATTCAAAAAAATAGGTTTTCCAATGTTTCCTATAAAAATAAATATTGGTGGTGGCTCCATTTAATTTTTAGGGTGGTTGTCACAGCTGGCGACTCCGCTGGGGACTTTTTGAGAGTTAGGTCCTATGATTGTTTATGTGATTTGTTTGCCTTACTAAATGAATTATTCCCTTTTTGTTTTTATTCCTATTTGTTCATTTGTATATATGTTTGTATACGTGAATCCTAAGATAGAAAACTTGCATAAAAAAAAATATTTCTCTATTTTTTATTTGTGATTCATTCTCTTTCATTTGTTTTTTTCTTTCTTGTAAATATTATGTATGTCTATGCATTTGAAACCTTAGGGTAGAAGACATGTATATATTGTATTTTGATCTGTTTTACAGCGGGTAGTTTTAAGTTTGCTCCTTCACACACTTCACTTTATACACTTTATTTACACACACTGTGAGTGTGTGCCCTATACCCGGGCCCGAGTGAACCTTAAGTTAGGAGAGGTTGTGTAGTGAGCACCTGCTGGACGTACGGCCAGTTGGGTCCTTGCGAAGGCCTCACCTAGAGTTTGGCTTCATTTGAGAAAAAACCATCCTTTAATAATATACTTATTATTGGTGGTAACATTTTCAAATGGGACCCTTGGCTCTAGGGACCTTTTAGATTAGTATCTTAAATCCACCCATGAAAGACACTTAATATAAACCCTAGATCCTTTTAAGGAGCTACCGGCCCATATCACGAAAGGAGAATACCTTATCCCATTTTCCACGTGACAAAAGTCGTATGACCTAAGATCTTAGGAAATACCGGCCTACATCACAAGGGGCACACACTGCCCGTTTTTCCTTCATCCATTTATTTTCCATTCACATTTCAAAAATTGTGAAAGATGATAAATGATATTTTTCTTTAAAAAATATTATTTGTTATTATTCTTTGCAAAAAAAACACAGTTTCAAAAAAAAATTTCCCTTCTCATTCCTTTTTCCCTCTAAATAAAAAATAAATCTTCAAAAAAAATGCATTTTCTCTTTTTTAGCAACATCATTGCATTCATTTTATTTTTGTAAAAAAAATAAATTAAAAATGTTTCTCTATTATCCATCATATTATTTTGCATATAAAAAAAAAAATTCATGACATGCAGAATCATGGCATCTACATAACATAACTCATTTTTTTCTCCCCAACAGAAAAATAGATACAAATAAGCTTTCCCTGCATCCCTACCGGCCTCGAGCCCAATCTAGACTCATGGATTTGTTAGAACAGAATCAGCAAGCGATGAGAGAAGAACTCGACCAAATCAATGGTAAGATGGACAAGATATTTGACCTTCTGCAGAACTTGGATCCAAAATTGACCATTGATGAGAACCATTCCACCAGCACTAATGAGTATTGAGAGGCTTCCAATGGCCCATTAGGAGACCCCCTAGATCGGGAGAGACTCCAAATTATGGAAGATAGGCTGAATGCAATTGAAGGGGCAAATCATATTGGGTTCAAAGCTTCAGAAGTATGTTTGGTCCTGGACGTGGTAATTCCTCAAAAATTCAAAATTCCTGAGTTCGTCAAGTATGAAGGTTTAACTTGTCCAAGAAGCCACCTCATCATGTACTGCCGGAAGATGGCCTCCTGCTCCAGTAATGATAAGCTCCTAATCCACTTCTTCCCAGAGAGTCTTACCGGGGCATCCCTACGCTCGTATATGCAGTTAGAGCATAGCAAAATCAACTCATGGAATGATTTGGCTAAAGCTTTCATCAAACAGTATAAATACAATATGGACATGGCTCCTGACCGCTCCCAGTTGCAAACCATGGTAAGTGGGGATGACGAAAGCTTCAAAGAGTATGCTCAAAGATGGAGGGGCATTGCAGCCCAGGTGGAACCTCCGCTGTCTGAAAAGGAGATGGTTACCTTGTTCATTGACACACTTCAACAGCCTTTCTATGAGATGATGATCGGAAATATCTCTTTAAGCTTCTCAAAACTAATCATTGTCGGGAAAAGAGTGGAAGCAGGGATAATAAGCGGAAGGATTGGCAACCTCAACATTCAACAACCATCGCACAGTATGAGCCAAGAGATGGAAGAAGAAACAAACGCTGCTCATCACAACATGCCAAGTTGGGGCAGTGGGTCATTCAATTGAGAATTGTTGAGGCTTTGAAATACAAAGTGCAAGACCTGATCAACGCCAAGTGGTTGGACTTCAAGAAAGATAACTTTGTTTACTTTTTATGCTTTGCTCCAAGCCCGAGGGCATATCTTGTAAAGGGCTCATTATGTTCTCATCTTTTCAGTTCATCAATAAAACCGCAATTTGAATTTTTCAATTTAGCTCATAGAATAATGGTAAAGCAAATGCACAAATTATCAAAAGTTAAGTTTTGTGAAAATGTGAGCAATGAGGTTTTGAGATGAAGTTTGGCCCTTTTTCTCCATCCAAACACTTATCCCTTGCTACCCCTTTTGAGCCTAAGACGAAATTTTCTTTCAAATACCCTGAATAAGGATCGTCCATACAATGAAGAATAGCACAAGTCTCCAATCAACTTTGTCTTTTCAGAAAGAAGAAGAGCAAAGTAAGCAATAAGATATCAAAGACAATTCAAAGAAATGTCAAAAACGTGTCAAAGACACCTGTGAAGATCAAAAAAGGAAACCGCAAAGGCGAAACAAATGTGCTAGTAACCAATGAAGTGCATCTTTAGAGTAAAGATCCTTATTTCCATAAACCCTTAAACACTTTTTGGGCCTGAAATATCCTTTCTTTGATAACCCTTAACCCCTTGCCACGATACAACCCGAGTAAAGTCCATTCTGATCAAAGTCAAATTGCTCATATTTTCCTAAAACTTGATTTTTGAAAGAGGAAATCCATATAAACTCCTCGGTGTAGTTGCCTTACCAAAAAAAAGAAAAAAAGAAAAAAGAAAAAAAAAAGTATAAATAAAATGCTTGCTACGCTGAAAACCCGAAAGGGCGGTCTAGGCAAAAGTTAGAGTGACCCGCTAGGTTGAAAACTCGCAAAGAGCGGCCTAGGCAAAAGTTAGGATCAAATTTACAAACATGTCAGCCCAGATTGTATCTCACAGATCTAAACAGAAACTAAGAAGCTAGGGGCTAAAGCTGTGCCTATCATCTACAAGCTTTGCATTCAAGATTTCATTCCAGTTGCAGAGCTACACAAAGTGGTTTGTCTCTTAACATGATCCTTCCTCACATGGTTGGGCAAAGGCCAAAAGGACACTGAAGAACCTGAGGATCAAAAGGAGTCGGTCTGATCCTCTTAGGAGCATTCAAAGCATGAAGCTGAAAATTTGAGGATCCATAAAATGATTTATCAAGGGGCAAATATGCAAACCTGGTGCAGTACAAAGTCAACCATTCGGACAAGCAATCAGACAGAAGGTTATCATCCCACGAGTCTAGGGACAGCATCCTCAAAAGGGATTCAGGGGAATAAAAAAAAAAAGGGACTTCCGAAGCAAAATAATTCTCATGCATAGCATACCATTCATTGCATCTTGCATAACAATCAATACTTTTGGGTCCCCGATCCACCTTCAAAATCATTTCTCTAAAAAAACAAAACAAAATTCATGTATGGCATACCATTCATTGCATCCTGCATGATCATCAATACTTTTGGGTCCACGACCCACCTTAAAAAAAACATTTCTCTTAAAAAAAAATTCATTTCATGCATGGCATACCATTCATTGCATCCTACATGACCATCAAAGTTTTTGGGTCCATTGACCCACCCTCTCAAATATTACATACAAACTGGTCCATTGCTACTCAAGAAGGACTAGTACTCGATTTATTCAATCTATTAGCATGAGTTAGGAACCCGTCAGACACCTTCTTTGGGAATCGACCCATCACCTTGGGAATCGACCCAAGCCTTTAGCTCTGAACTTGACTGCGTCTCGAATCTTCCTCAATTATGGAAATCGATCCATACCTTTTAACAAGAGTTAGAATCGACCTAAACCTTGTCAGAATCAATCTAACTATTTCGAAAGTGACAGAGAAGCTCGTACTGGACGCTTTGCTGCGATAGGGAAACTAGTCCATGCTTTAGCAAGAGTTAGGATTCTGACCTATACCTTGCCGGGAATCTGACCCGAACCTATATTGAGTGACAGAGAAACTCATATCACGGACATTTCTTAAAGTAAGGTAGTCAATCCGTACCTTTTAGCAAGAGTTAAGAACCTGACTTACCCTTGTTGGGAGTCTGACACAGACTTGTGTCGAGTGACGAAGAAGCTCGCACCCCAGACTTACCCTAAGTAGGGAAGTAATCAATACAAAAGATGTGAGGGTTAGGAACCAGACCTATGCCTTACCAAGAATTCACTAGGAACTGAACCTAGAATCCTCACCAATTTTGTAAGGAATCATGGTCATACCTATGCTTTACTGGGAATTCACTTGGATACCGACCCTAGAATCTCCCATCAAAGTCGGGAGCCAATCCCGCAATCCCATACCACCAAAGTCGGGAGCCAATCCCGCAATCTCAAACCACTTGTTGCGGACAAAATCAGAGTCCTTTATCCTTAAGTACCTTTTACAACGAATGCACGAAGACCTTCGAGTAAAATGTAATTAAGGAGGGGCAGCTGTAGTACCCTAATTTTGTCCGACCTTTTATTTTATTTTAATTTATTTTTTATTATTTATTTTAACTTTTTAAATTTGTAATAAAAATAAAAATAATATTTTTGGTTTTATAATAAAGAATAAAAGAGATTAAAAAGAGTGAAAGAAGAAAAGAAAGAGGAAAAAAAAAGAAAAAAAAGGGAAAAAGGGAAGCAAATAACAAAAATGGGGTGCCACTAGCAATCTGCTAGTGGACAAAACCACGCCCCAGGCCCAATCCAGGCGCACCTTATCTCCCTCAAATCTTTTCTTTCTATTTTTTCTCCACTATAACGAACCAATATCTTTCTAATCTCCCACGATTCGGTCTATATTCAGTCAGGATCTCGAAGAAAAGGAGAAACTGTGCGAAAATCAGGGAGTATCTTCTCCTATTCTTTTTTCTTCTCTTATTTCGTTTTATTTTTATATAGCTTTTCTGATTTGCTTTTTTTTGGGGTGACAGGTAGAACGAAGGCTATAAAATCCGAACCCTAGAGAGCAACAGAGTGGAAGAGCACAAAATCGAGGAAAAGAAGCATCAACAAAGCGTGAAGAAGGAGGAAGAGAGAGTTAAAAATACAAACACTTTTTTTTCCTTTTTAGGCTTTTAGTTTTCTTCTTTGCTTTAAGCTCTGTAATTTCGATTTGAGAGCATCCTGATAGCATTTCATCAGGTTTCAATCCTTCCCCACTTTACTTCTCTGTATTTTTATAAATTATTTTGTGGGTTTTGTGATTGCGTAACTGGGTTTGATTCTGAGATTGTAATATTACTAAGTTTCTCTTTCTTTTTCTTGTTCTCTGCGTATCTAAAATTTCGCCTATTATTGTTATTATTATTTCCCCTCTGTTTTGTTCATCTGAATCGAACTCATCTCCCATAATATTTCCCTGTATTTTTTTTAATTCTTGAATTCAGTGGATCTGATTTTATTTTGTCCTTTTTCTTTCTTACGATTTTTTTTCACATATCAAAGGGACATTAGATCATTAAAAAATAAATGTTTTCTTTTATTCTGATTATTGTTGCATTTCTATGAAAAATCCGATCGTCAATTATAACAATAAGTAACAAATATTTAATTTGATATTAATGGAAAGTTTTTTTTTATAATAAATAATGGGTTAATGGTAATAATGAGTACTAAATATTTTGTTACCAAAAACTATCATAACAAATCGGTATCTTTCAGATTGTGATGCAAAAGCATATTTCTTTTAATAAAAAGTTAGAAAATTAAGTTTTTTTAAAGAGTTTTATTTAGCTCAATAATAAAATAAAAATATTTTCTTTTAGGAAATAATTCATAATCATAATGGCAAACAAAATCTTTTTTCGAAACAATTAAAGGTACCATTTTTATGGGCGTTTTAGGGGTGCTAGTACTTTTTCTATGCGTAACTAACTACCGAGCCTAAAATCTGGTTCAAAGACCTTTTTCATCGTTAAATTCAAAAATTCAAAAAAATAGGTTTTCCAATGTTTCCTATAAAAATAAATATTGGTGGCGGCTCCATTTAATTTTTAGGGTGGTTGTCACAGCTGGCGACTCCACTGGGGAAAAAATAAAATGCTCGCTAGGCTGAAAACCCGAAAGGGCGGTCTAGGCAGAAGTTAGAGCGACCCGCTAGGTTGAAAACTCGCAAAGAGCGGCCTAGGCAAAAGTTAGGGTCAAATTTACAAACATGTCAGCCCGGATTGTATCTCACAGATCTAAACAGAAACTAAGAAGCTAGGGGCTAAAGCTGTGCCTATCATCTACAAGCTTCGCATTCAAGATTTCATTCCAGTTGCAGAGCTACACAAAGTGGTTTGTCTCTTAACATGATCCTTCCTCACATGGTTGGGAAAAGGCCAGAAGGACACTGAAGAACCTGAGGATCAAAAGGAGTCGGTCTGATCCTCTTAGGAGCATTCAAAGCATGAAGCTGAAAATTTGAGGATCCATAAAATGATTTATCAAGGGGCAAATATGCAAACTTGATGCAGTACAAAGTCAACCATTCGGACAAGCAATCCGACAGAAGGTTATCATCCCACGAGTCTTGGGGCAGCGTCCTCAAAAGGGATTCAGGGGAATAAAAAAAAGGGTCTTCCGAAGCAAAATAATTCTCATGCATAGCATACCATTCATTGCATCTTGCATAACAATCAATACTTTTGGGTCCCCGATCCACCTTCAAAATCATTTCTCTAAAAAACAAAACAACATTCATGTATGACATACCATTCATTACATCCTGCATGATCATCAATACTTTTGGATCCGCGACCCACCTTAAAAAAACATTTCTCTAAAAATGAAAATTTCATTTCATGCATGGCATACCATTCATTGTATCCTGCATGACCATCAAAGTTTTTGGGTCCATTGACCCACCCTCTCAAATATTACATACAGTTGGTCTGTTGCTACTCAGTAAGAACTAGTACTCAGCCTATTCAATCTATTAGCATGAGTTGGGAACCTGTCCTACACCTTGCTGGGAATCTGACCCATCACCTTGGGAATCTGACCCAAGCCTTTAGTCGGGAACCTGACCTGCGTCTCGAATCTTCCTCAATTATGGAAATCGATCCATACCTTTTAACAAGAGTTAGGAATCTGACCTATACCTTGTCGGGAATCTGACCTGAACTATTTCGAGTGACGGAGAAGCTCGTACCCTGGACGTTCGCATGCGATAGGGAAACTAGTCCATGCTTTAGCAAGAGTTAGGATTCTGACCTACACCTTGCCGGGAATCTGACCTGAACCTATATTGAGTGACAGAGAAACTCATATCACGGACATTTCTTAAAGTAAGGTAGTCAATCCGTACCTTTTAGCAAGAGTTAAGAACCTGACTTACCCTTGTTGGGAATCTGACCCAGACTTGTGTCGAGTGACGAAGAAGCTCGCACCCTAGACTTACCCTAAGTAGGGAAGTAATCAATACAAAAGATGTGAGAGTTAGGAACCAGACCTATGCCTTACCGAGAATTCACTAGGAACTGAACCTAGAATCCTCACCAATTTTGTAAGGAATCATGGTCATACCTATGCCTTCTTTGGGAATTCAACTGGGATACAGGCCTAGAATCTCCCACCAAAGTCGGCACCCAATCCCGCAATCCCAAACCACCAAAGTCGGGAGCCAATCCCGCAATCTCAAACCACTTGTTGTGGACAAAATCAGAGTCCTTTATCCTTAATTACCTTTTACAACGAATGCACGAAGACCTTCGAGTAAAATGTAATTAAGGAGGGGCTGCTGTAGTACCCTAATTTTGCCTGACCTTTTATTTTATTTTATTTTATTTTTTATTATTTATTTTAACTTTTTAAATTTGTAATAAAAATAAAAATAATATTTTTGGTTTTATAATAAAGAATAAAAGAGATTAAAAAGAGTGAAAGAAGAAAAGAAAGAGAAAAAAAAAGAAAAAAAAAGGGAAAAAGGGAAGCAAATAACAAAAATGGGGTGCCACTAGCAATCTGCTAGTGGACAAAACCACGCCCCAGGCCCAATCCAGGCGCACCTTATCTCCCTCAAATCTTTTCTTTCTATTTTTTCTCCACTATAACGAACCAATATCTTTCTAATCTCCCACGATTTGGTCTATATTCAGTCAGGATCTCGAAGAAAAGGAGAAACTGCGAAAATCAGGGAGTATCTTCTCCTATTCTTTTTTCTTCTCTTATTTCGTTTTATTTTTATATAGCTTTTCTGATTTGTTTTTTTTTTTGGGGTGACAGGTAGAACGAAGGCTATAAATTCCGATCCCTAGAAAGCAACAGAGGGAAAGAGCAGAAAATCGAGGAAAAGAAGCATCAACAAAGCGTGAAGAAGGAGGAAGAGAGAGTTAAAAATACAAACACTTTGTTTTCCTTTTTAGGCTTTTAGTTTTCTTCTTTGCTTTAAGCTCTGTAATTTTGATTTGAGAGCATCCTGATAGCATTTCATCAGGTTTCAATCCTTCCCCACTTTACTTCTCTGTATTTTTATAAATTATTTTGTGGGTTTTGTGATTGCGTAACTGGGTTTGATTCTGAGATTGTAATATTACTAAGTTTCTCTTTCTTTTTCTTGTTCTCTGCGTATCTAAAATTTCGCCTATTATTGTTATTATTATTTCCCCTCTGTTTTGTTCATCTGAATCGAACTCATCTCCCATAATATTTCCCTGTATTTTTTTTAATTCTTGAATTCAGTGGATCTGATTTTATTTTGTCCTTTTTCTTTCTTACGTTTTTTTTTCACATATTCAAAGGGACATTAGATCATTAAAAAATAAATGTTTTCTTTTATTCTGATTATTGTTGCATTTCTATGAAAAATCCGATCGTCAATTATAACAATAGGTAACAAATATTTAATTTGGTATTAATGGAAAGTTTTTTTTATAATAAATAATGGGTTAATGGTAATAATGAGTACTAAATATTTTGTTACCAAAAACTATCATAACAAATCGGTATCTTTCAGATTGTGATGCAAAAGGATATTTCTTTTGATAAAAAGTTAGAAAATTAAGTTTTTTTAGGGAGTTTTATTTAGCTCAATAATAAAATAAAAATCTTTTCTTTTAGGAAATAATTCATAATCATAATGGCAAACAAAATCTTTTTTCCAAACAATTAAAGGTACCATTTTTATGGGCGTTTTAGGGGTGCTAGTACCTTCTCTATGAGGAACCAACTCCCGAACCTAAAATCTGGTTCAAAGACATTTTTCATCGTTAAATTCAAAAATTCAAAAAAATAGGGTTTCCAATGTTTCCTATAAAAATAAATATTGGTGGCGGCTCCATTTAATTTTTAGGGTGGTTGTCACATGCTGCACATCATGACATTACTTTATATCAGATGGATGTTAAGAGTGCATTTTTAAATGGTTTCATAAGTGAGGAAGTGTTTGTAAAACTTTAAACTTTGAAGATGTTTCCTTTCAGAGCATGTCTTCAAACTTAAAAAGGCTCTATACGGTCTTAAACAAGCTCCAAGAGCTTGGTATGATAGACTTAGCTCCTTTTTAATGACAAATGGTATTGAAAGAGGACATGTGGATACTACACTCTTTAGAAAATCATCTAAAAAGCATTTCATATTAGTTCAAATATATGTAGATGATATTATCTTTGGTGCTACTAATGAATCTCTTAGTGAGGAATTCTCTAAGCTTATGCAGAATGAGTTTGAGATGAGTATGATAGGAGAATTAAAATTCTTCCTTGGTATTCAAATCAAGCAAGGTCAAGATGGAACTTATATCCATCAGACAAAGTATGTGAAAGAGCTCTTGAAGAAATTCAAGCTAGCGGAAATCAAACCAATGAGTACACCAATGCATCCTACATGTGCTCTAAACAAAGATGAATTAAGTAAAAAGGTAGACCAAAAGGTATACAGAGGTATGATAGGGTCACTCTTTTATCTTACTGCCTCAAGGCTAGATATAATGTTTAGTGTATGCTCATGTGCTAGATTTCAATCTGATCCTAGAGAATCTCATTTAACTTTGGTTAAGAGAATCTTTAGGTATCTCAAAGGAACAATTAACCTTTGTTTGCTTTATAAGAAATCAAATGATTACAAGTTAGTAGGTTTCTGTGATGCTGACTTTGCTGGAGATAGAATTGAAAGAAAGAGCACAAGTGGTGGCTGCCAATTTCTTAGAGCAAACCTTATCTCATGGTCTAGCAAAAGACAGAGCACAATAGCACTCTCAACAGCAGAAGCTGAGTATATATCTGTAGCAAGCTGTAGCTCACAACTTCTATGGATGAAGTATCAGCTTGAGAATTACCAGATAAAAGAGAGCAACATTCCTATCTTCTGTGATAATACCTCTGCTATATGTTTGACTAAGAATCCTGTTTTACATTCAAGAGCTAAACATACTGAAATTAAACATCATTTTATAAGAGACTATGTTCAAAAAGAGATACTTGAAATTAAATTCATTAATACTGACCATCAATGGGCAGATATCTTTACAAAACCCCTTGCTGAAGATAGATTCAACTTTATATGGAAAAACTTGAATTTTCATCTTATAAAGGAATGAATGTTTAAATTGAATATATTTGCCTCTGATATGTGTGCCTCTGATATGCTTGCATCTGGTAGCATATTTGCCTCTGATATCATGAATTACAGCTGGTGATCATACTTGCCTCTGATATCATGTGTGCGTCTGATAATAACATGTGCCTATGATATGGTTATTGCGTCTGGTGATAGCATATATGCCTCTGATACCATGCTGCCTCTGTTTATATTATATTTATTTATATCATTTGTTGTTGACTGCATCTGGTTCATATTCACATACATCTGCCACATTCATTATGTGTTCCCTCTGGGAATCTTAATGTACATGTGTCTCTCTGAGACTGGTTGATATGTTAGTGGATGAGAATTACTCTTCGCTGAGTCATTATTGCTTTTACTGCCCGAGGACAGTTTTACTGCTCCTCTTTAACACAGTGTTTGACACGTTTCATTTCTGAAATGACAGTTTTAATAATTCTTTTAATTTTATTTTGAAAATCGATGAAGGCGGTTTACCTTCTCAAACACGTTTATACCCACTCACTCACTTCGCTCACCATCTACCCACACTATCTCTCTGAGAAGTCTCACTCTTTGAACCCTAAGCCTCCTTCGCATTCTGTCTTCTTCTTCTCTTTGTACTCTCACTACAACTTTCTGAAATGGCTCAACAACAACAACAACAAATTGTTTCTCCCCAGAACGCTCCACAACCCACAGTGGACATCGACCCTAAGGATCTCATAGTTCTGTGTGAAGCAAGGGTTGATCTTCAAGAATTGGCTAAGAATGATAACGACTTCAGAATCCTCTTCACTGATATGGGTAAGATTGAGTATTTCCATGTTGAATCCGAAGACATCTACCCAGAACTTGTTAAAGAATTCTGGAGATTTGCATGGACTGCAAGCGATACCATCTATAGTTACATTCAAGGAAGGCAGATCATGATAACAAAGGATTTGATTGCTAGGAAATCATCAAATGCCCTAATTCTGAAACAGAGATTACTGAGAACAGGGAAAATGCTTATGGTGGTATCTCTACTATTAATGAGCACATTTTTGAGAAGGTTGGTGCCACGAAGGCTGTGGATATGAAGAATTACTTTCGGGTGCTCTTCAAGATAATCAAGAGCAACATTATGCCCAAGGCTGGCTCGGTGGACTTTGTGAGCTCAGATCACAAGTTCGTAATGTGGCATTATGACCTCAATACTACTCTCAATCTGCCAAGCATTATCTTCAATTTCCTGAGAAGAGCCATTATCTTCTCCAGGAAAGGGCAAAACAAAAATATACCCTATGGAAGGGTTATTTCAACGATTCTGGAAGAACAAGGCGTTATCAAGCAACTTCAAGCTTTAAACACTCAAAAAGCTGGCGTTATGCTTCAAACGTATCCTGCTCCTATCTTTGATAGCAACAATCTGAAGAAGATGAAGTTGTTATCTTCAGAATTGATTGCTCAAGCTGTCAAAGAAGACGAAGCTGCAACCAAACCTGAGAAAAGAAAAGGAAAAAGGGTGAAGACTTCTGATGCTGAACCCTCTGCGCCTACCAAGAGAATAACCAGGAGTGCTATTGGAATTTCCATCTCCTCACAGGCACCTTCATTGGTTCCTCCAGTGCGACCTTCATTCGTGCCCTCTCTGCTGACTGAATAATAAGAAAAAAAGAAAGTTAACACGACAGAGTTTTTGGCAAAAACTCAAGAGGAGTGCGCTAAGTGTAGGGAAATCGCGCAATAAACAGTGATAAAATGTAGCGGATAAATAAAATTTCCCTTCCAAGGATCCTTGCGAATAATCATGATTCAGGGATTATATGAGTTACCTTTTGTAGCGCAGACCTTTGCAGACGAGAACTGGAGATGAACACGAATGTTGTACAGCCAACAACGTCTTTACATAGTCCATACGAACAGACTTCGAATGGGAGCAGCCACTGTCACAGTGCTAGCTGACGAACGGAACCAGTCACAATGCACTCATAGTCTCTGGTACGACTAGGTTATCAAAAACGTCTATTGCACTTCAGCTTAAGGATTCTATTTATAGGATCACTTATAACTGACCTAGCGCACCATAGCTTACTGTGTGCTACATTTCTTGACTCACGCCGGAGCGCCATAAGAGCGTATCGCTGAATAAATCGAGTCTTACTCATTTATCTTTAATTTCCCATTAATATGTCCTCGCGTGTGTGACCCTGTAGGTTCCCGCAATGTTGGCAATAATATTACATCACTATTTAATACTATAAACAGAGAGCAGTGTCTAGCAACACATCACTGCTACCCAAGTAACGAGAATGTCAGTGATTTGACGTAACCTTTTCGTGATAATGATCATGTGTATAATTATCCTTTTGCCCTTATATCTATATTGAACACAAGGCATAGTATGTGTCACCCTTGTATAGTTCAACATTATATTCCTTGATACCCAAGTAGACTTAGTAACAACAAATAAGATCAATATCTCATATTGACTTATTTCAGCATGGCCATGCATTTTACAGTCATACTCTATCAAGGGGTCCACAGATATTACTCCTGCTATGTAGGAGGGACAAATCCAATATAGGTCACTCATGTCCCTCTGCATGACTTGGGAGTGCCCACTTAACCACTTTATAATTGTCCTGTTATGGATAATGTTTGACTGCAATAAAACACTCAACTCCTCATGTACAGACCATAGTGGTTTCAGGTCAAAAGGTGGCATACACCACTATCACTATGAGAATAACTTATGACACTTACATAACGCACTATGTAGTATTCTCATGGCGGGTCAATCCAGTACACAATTACCCTAATGTGTACCTATGTGGTGACTTGATATCTCATATCTATAACCTGTGAGATGAGGTTATCAGTTCACACACATAATAGTCTTGATTTTATTATTATTGCGCTTTATAATAATACTCGACTACGGATGTTTGAGAGTAAAGTTCTATAGTATCTCACAACCGAGTCATCCACTCGATGTTCTATTAAAATTGAACTTGTACTCAAGGGCTTTATTACGTTAAAACAAACATAATAACTAAAATGTCTCATATCATAGATAAATAGGATGATACAAATTCTAAGTTCAAATGAAAAACATTGGCCTCTAGGGCTTACACCAACACTAAGTTCCACCAGGAACTTAGGGCAAAAATGCTTCAACAGCAAGCCTCTGCAACTGTAATTGCTACCTCTGGGGTTGCTATTCCCTCTGCTGCTGCTGCTGCTGCCCCTCTGCCTAAGCGGAAAAGGATAGTCAAGCTCAGTGATCAAGTACCAGCCAAGAAGGCAAAGATACTTGAAGACGCTGTAATACTCTATGAGTCTGTTTATGCTGTTGGCTCTACTGGTTCTGCCTCTAAGGTAACTCAACCTAACCCCACTCAACCTTCTAAACCTTTACCTTCTAAGCCTATTCAAAATCCTCTACCCTCTAATTCATCATCAGATGACGATGATATGCCTCTGAGATAAAGAATGAGAACAAATATCTCATTTCTGTAATTGAACCCACTTCTGTTTGCCTTCCCCAACCAACTGATTCCATTCCTCCACCACAACCCAAATCTACTCCTCCCCCTCAACCTCAACCATAACCTGACCTTAACCTACCAACACAACCAGAAATTGTCACAGAACCTATCACCTAGGAAACCCAAACCTCTGTACCTGGCTCTGATACTATTATTGACATTCAGCCCTTAGCCACTTTTAAAACTACTCCACCACCCTCTACCCAACAAATTTCAACATCTCCACCATCACCACTCCACACTGAACCGAAACATACAATAGATCTAATTCTAGAAGATGACATTGTCATTACTTCTAAAATTGCCTCTGAGGTTGTTCAAAACCTTGAATCTGAACCCCCTACTCTAGATTCACATTCTACCCCACCTATTCCTTCAAGCCCCATCATTACTTAACCTTCTAAAACCCAAACCCAAGCCATTTCTTCTTCAAGCCAACCTCAAGCTCTTCCTCTGTACTGTGGCCCAAACTTATCACTACCTCTGCCAACCATCACAGTTTTCCTACCTTTGAGAGGTATATGGCCCCACAGCAGAAACAGCTTGAAATAGAACAAGGAATTGAAGAAGACCGTGCCTTGGCTATTAGAACTTTGCTGGCTCAGGATGCCTTCCTTTGCTGAATGGTATAATGTGACTAGCTGGTTTGAGAGTCATAAGGAGAAACAACTTCAGCTAACAAGGAGAATTCTTGCTGCACCTGCTTGGAAAAAGCCTCCAAGTCAACCTCCAGCAGTTTGGGAACCAGAACCTGCACCTCCTCCTGCACCAGAACCTACAACTCCTCCTCCTGCATCTACTGCTATGGTTGCTCAAGCCTCTGCCTCTGCTTCTTCCAGCCAGTCTGATAACGTGGTTGTTCCAAGGGTTGTCTTGGACAGGTTGCTTGAAGACAACAGAGAATTTAGGCAGTTCATGGTCTCATCATGCAGGAAGCATGATGAGGTTGCTGATTTGCTTAAGACGATTTTAGAGAAACTGAACAAGCCTTAGCTTGCCTTTAGGATTTATTTTCTCACCTTTTTTATTTTAGCCTTATACTTGTTTTTAATTTTAGTCACAAACTTGTGTAATTTTGGTACAATTTTGATTAATGAAAAAATTGCTTTTTGTGCCAATTCTATTTTAAACTTTATCTTTTATATACTCTGTTTTTGTGTGACAATGATGCTCTTTATATTCTTAACCTTTTTTGTCTGATGACAAAAGGGGGAGAAGAAAACAGAGAAGTATATGGAGAGTAATTGATGAACTCAATCTATCAACCAAGTTTTAAAATGAATTAAACACCATGCATTGCATTGTATGATCTGATACATTATATTTGGTATGCTCTGATACATAATATTGGAATGAATGCTTATATCCTATGCTCTGACACATTATATTGAAATGTATGCTCCAATACATTATATTTTTTTTAAGCTCTGATACATTGTACTGCTTAGTAAGCTCTGCTATGTTATATGTTTAAGCATGCATCTGATGTGACTGCACTTAGAAAATATTTATATGTACTGAATTCAGGGGGAGCCTCTGGAATTCTCTTGAGTAAATATTTTTCTAATGGAAAATTGTTCATCAATCTATGTGTTTGTCATCATCAAAAAGGGGGAGATTGTTGAAATTAAGTGGATTCAGAAACAATGACCCTTAATTGTTTTGATGATAACAAATAATAAAAAGAACTATTTATCCTCTGATGTGTTTGTTAGTGTGCAGAACTTAGTGAGTAAGTCACTATTCATCATATGGGACTGTCTCAGAAAGCTATGCCTCTGTGCGCATTTCACCCTCTGGTCCATTCATCTGAGTCTGGTATTGATCATATGATAAGAGCTGATGACGTCAACGTCTTATAGCCTCACTCTAATGATCATGCTCTGGTAGTCAATGCTCTAATAAGAAGCTCTAGTAGTCAACCCTCTAGTAGACCATCATGCTCTGGTAAGACTATACTGTTGGAATCCAGTGTCTGGTACCTCAAGGTTCTGGTATGTGAAAGCCCAAGAAAAACTGCGTTGAAGAACTTGCCTCTGGTCGAAGCTTACTCTGGTAAGCAGAGTATCTCAGTAACAAGCATCATCTGGTAGAAGATGCCTCTGGTTGGAAACCAGACTGAATGAAGCATTAAAGGCTATTTCATGCATTAAAGAAACTTCATTGATGATCTTCTAGTATACGAGGAATCAAAGGCCAAAGAGAATATCAACGGATATAATCGTCAAATATGTCTTGCTCTGAAAGTGTCTCAATTTCAAAAATGATCACAACAGGACAGAAACTGCTTTTGACAACTGTGTCAGTATACAGACTGTAAAATGAAAGTGACATGACTCACTAAAAGCCACAAAAAGCGGATCTCAAATTTTGTCCATTGGTGAAAGACATGTTAGGTCACAACGACACTATTTGAAACCCTAGCTATATATACCTTACTCAGTTCACTGAAAGGTTAACGCTTACAAATGAATTGATTTATTCTTAAGAGACAGTGAGCAACCAAGAAACTATTCCAAGTCTCTGAGACCAAGTGAACAAGCACTTAATCGTTTTTATTCTTTCTGTTAGAAAGTTATCTTTGTGCTTAAGCTTTTCATATTAAATCATCTCTTCTGAGAGTTACTGTTTTAAAGTATTTTTTTTGAATACTTGTATTTAGTCCAGTAGTGGCTGTATTCCTTAGAGGCTTGACTGTACAAAGTCGTTCTAAGAAGTTAAGAGTATAGCCAGTTTGGCAGTAGTATACTCTTAAGTGTAATCATTTGATTATAGTGGAGAAATCCTTCAATGTGGTAAAGGGACTAGACGTAGCTATCAGGCGATAGTAAGCTAGTATAAATCACTTTGTCCTTTTATCTCTTCTCTTTACTTGTTCTCATTGTTATTTTCGTTTAAGTGTTGTTTTGAAAAGGTTTTAAAAAACATAAGTATTTCGAAAAAAAAAAATTCAAAAACCCAATTCAAACACCCTGTCTTGTGTTTTTTGTCACGTTCATACTTTTGTGCGTTTGTATTCGCCGATTACTTCTAATACCAAATCAACACTGCTACAACGGACTCACCCCTCTTTGCTTATGTTTCCTATTTGTTTCCCTATGTGTGATAGATACTTCAAATGTCGAGACAAGTGGCTAGCATGAAGTCTTCTTTTGATATTAGTTTACTTGAAGTCTCTTTGTTTCAAAACTTTAAGACTTGATATTATGTTTTAATTTTTCAATTTGGGAATGTAAGCTCTGAATGATGTGACATAGGTTTTTGGGGTCTTGTAAGATTTTGTTTTATTTAAATTTTTTGCATTATTATATAAACCATTTGAAAGAAGTACTTCTATTAAGTTTGAGATGATGCTTTGAGTGAAAGTGATACTCTTAACTTGTTGCAAAAGTAAAGTTTTTGAAAATCTGTCATTTTCTCTTTATCAATTTTTCGGAATAATTATAGTTGTTGTTATTATTTATAATAACTACGATTTGGGTTAAGGGTGTCACACACGGTCCTCTACATCCTCACGGCTGAGATGGTGACCTGATCGATGTTAATTCGACAAAAACAAGAGAAAAAGAATATAAGTTGAGGTTTTAGGCATTCATTCATTTTTCTTTGTTTTTTGCCAAGCCAAAATCAATTAGGTAATTACCATCTCGGTCTTGAGGACGAGGAATACCATGAGCTTCTACTTACGGAGGAGTCGTTGATCGTTGTTCAAGTTTCAAACGATTTTCAAACATTGATCCACTATATACCACATGAGACACTTTCCCACCCTAAAAGCTGCCCTCATGTAAATGGGTAACCTCTACCTTAAATTCTGAATAAAAATAAATCTTAATTTGAAGAATATATGAAAAATCTCCTCTAAAATAACAAACTATTAGTAGCAACAAATCCCAAAATATTAAAATAATTTATTTTTAATCAACCCAGAATATATTCAAAAGGTAACTTTGCCTTGATAACTAATTTTCCATTCTTATTTATTATTCTTTATTGTATAACAAAGCTAGTCACTACCTTTTCATACCATCAATGGTAATATGTCAATGCACCACATATACATATAAAGATTAAATATATTTTTAATCTCTATAATTATCCCAAATTTTATTTTTAATTCATGTACTAACTTTTTAGTCCCTACAAATTACACAACTACATGCTTATGCTTTTAGTCCATAAAACATGCAATTTTATAATTTGTAGGGACTAAAAACTAAAATAAAAAATGTAAATTTTATAATGACTAAAAAAACATATTCAACCCAGCATATAATTATATATAATGTATATGAATTCTACCTTAAAACACTTCTCCTTATCGGTGTTTACCAATAGAAGGAATGTGTTTATTTCATCGATTATTATAAGATTTCTAACCAAAAAAGATCTTCACACATTGCATTACTCTGGGTATAAACAATGGAAATTGTAAATTCAGGGTTATATATTGACATCTTATAAATATATATTTTGGACCTTTGATTGAAAAAATTTCAAATCACCTCATTACTTGATATAGGACTATAGAATAAACATAACCAAACCATGGCTACTCTCGTTGCTCCTAGTAATCATTCTCCCAAGGAAGATGCAGAAGCTCTCTGGAAGGCTGTCAAAGGTTAGATTATCCAACTCTAGTTATAGTTTGGTTTATGTTAATTGTAACATAAATAGCCTCTAAAAAGTTTCATCTTACAAATCCATGAAAAAAATTCTCAATGCTTGATTTACAAATGTAACAGTCATGTTGTGATGTAAATTAGTCTTAGTTTTTTGATTTTTTTCCCCCTTGGAAGATTAATAATATTTGTTATTACTTATGAGTAAGTGATATCTTTTAAATCGGTAATTTCAACTATCTATTGATTGAAATATCACGAAATTGATTGAGTTTTCAAGTATTTGTAGGATGGGGGACTGATGAGAGTGCCATCATAGCTATAATGGGTCATAGAAATGCTGCTCAAAGGGACCAAATCAGACTAGCTTACCTGGACATTTACCAAGAGGATCTCATCAAACGCCTTGAATCAGAGCTCTCTGGTGACTTTGAGGTATCGCATATTACAAAAGTTAATAACTTACAAGAGCACGAATGTGAGATTATGATAATAATAACAATATGATATTAACCGTTAATAGGTTTGCTTTAATAATTTTTATTTTATTTTTGTTGTTATATATATATATATATATATGTGTGTGTGTGTGTGTGTGTGTGTGTTCAATAGTAATATGACATGAATAGTTTATAAGTTGGGAAAAACATTCACCAGACGGAGTTTGGATCCCCTGGATCTTGGATTGAATCTTAGATATAATGCCTCTGCAACACCGGTAAAGTCGTAGGAAAAGGATCTGAATCTTACCGTACATATGAGTTGGTTTTGAGGTTGAATTAAGTCCAAGTTGGATCCTCTGTTATTGTATTGCCTCTGCAGTAGAAAAAACAGGGATGGGAGGAAAGCGAAGACAGAGAGAAAAAAATGAGGATATTATGAAGAGAGAAAAGAGAATTAATTGACAGATAAAGAGGATGGAGAGAAATTTAGATGTAGAGGTTCCAAGTCCACTTAAGTCCAAACTCAAATTTTGAGATGGTATTATAGTCTATCTTATTTTATTGGGCCACCTGTATTGTCTTCATACTAGACCTGATAGTCATGAGCGTAAGAGAGTGTATCAGGAAAAGGAAAAAAAAAACTAACTGGATAATTCTCACTCCATAAGCCGGTTTTTGAGCTTGAGTGGATTATGACCAAAATTTAAGATGTATTCCCTCTGTCCAAAATATGAGCTAAAAAGTCTATGCATTTGGTCTAATTCAAAAAAATCTATGTATTTAGTCCAATTGGACAAAATACATAAAATTTTTAGCTTATATTTCAGGCCGGAGTATTTCAATAACAGCAAGACATAATTTTTTTTTTTTTTGGGTTTCAATATAACTAGTGGGTGCTACAACCGGTCTTGGTAGATGATAAAAGTTATTCAGAATACTCATATCCTGTTATTAAAGAACAAGAAGGGATATAATTAAATTCACATACACACACATATACTATATATAACTACATGTAGATACTAATGGATAGATTGTTGTGGTGGGAAATGGGGCATGAACAAAACAGAAAGCAATGTACAGGTGGATATTGGAACCAGCAGAACGTTATGCTGTGTTGGCCAATGTAGCCATCAGGAGTGCTAACAAAGACTACCATGTGATTGTGGAAATAGCATGTGTCCTTCAACCTGAAGAGCTTTTGGCTGTGAGGCGTGCTTACCACAACCGCTACAAGCATTCATTTGAAGAAGATGTGGCTGCTCATACCACCGGCCATCTTCGCCAGGCAAGTCATTTTTCCTTAGTCACTCACTATACCTTGTTTTTGAAGGGATTTGGAGTAGATACAGTCATAACTGCATGTAGTCATGGAGGCAGACACATTTGAACCGTTTGATCAAGATTAGACGGTCTGTATTTCAAGTTTTATTTAAAGTGTGATTTGTACAATTGAAATACAGATTTTCTGATCTTGATCTGGCGGTTCAGAAGAGATGATTGCATGAATGCATGCAGTTATGACTAAACAACTAAAATTATTGACATGCTTGAGTGTGCACTATTTCAACATGGTTTGTGCCTATGGTGTTTTATTTTGGCAGCTTTTGGTTGGATTGGTGAGCTCATTTAGATATGGTGGTGATGAGATCAATGCAAGATTGGCAAAGTCTGAAGCTGATATTCTTCATGAGGCTATCAAAGACAAGAAAGGTAACCTTCAAGAAGTTGTGAGGATCCTTAGTACAAGGAGTAAGACCCAACTCGTGGCAACTTTCAACCGCTACAGAGATGATCATGGCATTTCCATCAGCAAGGTACAATAGAAAAAGAAAAGTTTTCCAGAGAAATAATAGTATAAAAAGTTTTGATTCTATAATTTAGTGGGTGAGTCTTGTCGTAACGGTAAGTTTGTTGTCTTGTAACTTTCGTGTGACCAAATCACAAGTTTAAATCCCTCTACTTGCAAAGCAAGGTTGTGTACATCTATCCTCTTCAGACCCCACTTAGGGGAAGTCTCATGTGCTGGGTCCTTTTGTTGTGATTCTATATTTTACTTTTTAAAATACACTTCACTTTTAAAGAAAACAAATACAAAAAGGATTTGCCAAGCTTTTTAGAATGCCTAATTTCATTCTAAATATTGTTTTTCTTAATTAACGTGTTATTTCAAACAACAAAAGAAGGACTTTATGAAACAGGAAAAACAGAACAAAAGTTAATTATAATCTTCTTTCTTCCTTTCTGTGTATGAAGAAACTATTGGATGAAGCATCTGATGACTTCCTTAAGGCTGTGCATGTTGCCATTCGTTGCATTAATGACCACAAGAAGTACTACGAAAAGGTAAACACTAGCTACATTATTTTTTCCTGCAAAAGACATATATACCTTTTCATCTTAAACATATTAGAATAAATGTTCTATTTAGTTTGTTTGATGAAATAACAATGAATTGATAGATTTATTTCACCCTTTGTGTAGGTTCTGCGCAATGCACTGAAAAGGATTGGAACTGATGAGGATGGACTGACCCGTGTGGTGGTGACAAGGGCTGAGAAGGATCTGAAGGACATCAAAGATCTCTATTACAAGAGAAACAGTGTTCACCTTGTGGATGCAGTGGCTAAGGAAATCTCAGGAGACTACAAGAAATTCCTCCTCACTCTGTTGTTGGGGAAAGAACACTAAATTACTTGTTATATATAAGAAAGGACATGTCTTATAATTGTTTTTAAGACTCAGACTAGCCATTGAATAAAGTACGGATTGAAGGTTCGATAGTTTAACTGTAATCAAATTATGATTGAAAAGGTCTAGAATAATGATTACAATTAATAATTAAGCAACCTTGATTTTATAATCTAATTGCAACATAAGCACAAATAACAAATACAACTACAAAAATATAGAATTTATTATAAAGTTCATGCACTTTTTCTTCATAAAAGAAATCAGAGGTTTTCTTAACACTGCTTTCATTTTGGTACACATTTTCCCATTGTTTAGTCTTGTGCATCATCACGATCATCATCACGATCCAAATGTAATTAATCTAAAGCAATTAACATCAAGTGACAACAAATATTATGAAACAATGAAATTATAATCATAAAGCAATAATGAAACATACCGATGTCATTTGAAATCGAATGGATGGTCATATATGCGAGGTCATTACGTACTGTCTTCACATTTCGGAGTCCAACTTTCGGAAGGCAATATAAGTTCCAAAAAAAAAAAATTCGAAAGTAAACTTCTGAATAAGAGTATTTGAGGAAAAAATATGAGACGCAGAGGGGTAGATGTATGTGAAAAAAGGGAGTGCAAAAATCAAGGCCCAAAGTAGCACGACCTATAGCTATGTCCATTGGTGGTTTACATGAGGTGGGCCTCAAGCGCAAGGTGGATCAAGTAGCCCAATTTTGTGAAGATTCGCCCACGAAGAGAGGTCCACTAGCCTTATTTTGGCCGTGGGTCTTGTATTCTTATTAAGGCAAAACATTAGTATTATTTTGCACGAATTTTTTTTTCCGTTGGGGGACCATTTGTCATGTTGAATTGTTGACAGAATGACAATGATCAAGACTTACCTTTTTTTCCTTGTTTATCAACGATCAAGTGTCAATGTGTAAGTAAAAACATCAACCGTGTTAGGGAAAAAAAAATATGGTGTCTTGGATACATGCTTATGTTCAAAAAGGAACAAACATCATGAGCTTGGAGGCTAAAAAGAGCGGAAAAATTGTCAGCTGGTGAGGAAACTCTTTGGTATTTTCGTGGTAAATTTTCTGTATCTATTGTTTTCAAGTAGATAAGGAATGTTCGTAATCGTGTTCTTGGGGCCAATTTGTTGTGGTCCTCTCTTGTGACTTGGATGACATTGCTTGATAGACTTCCTATTGTCTCCAAACTGACTTCTTGCGCAATCTCTACTATGCAGGCATGTACCTTATGTAATGAACACCAGAGGATCGTGATCATCTTTTTTTTTTTTTTTTTTGTGCAATTTTTCTACCCAGGTTTTGAAGCAATTCCTACATTGGTGTGGCCTTAACCGACTTCTTGGGGTTTGTATGGTAAGCTTGATTGGACAATCTATTACTTATTTAAAAAAGTTTACTCATTTATCCGTTTTCCTGTAAAAACTATTTCCATTAAAAACTTAACTACAAAGGTTTTGTTTTTCTTCGCCACCCGTGCTGAATACGTGTTCTCTCAACCAGTTAAGTACATAAAAGGCAAAGCTCTTATCTATGCCTTGAAGGCATATATCTATTTCATTTGACAGGAGAGGAACCCTAGAATATTCAAAAAGAAATTAGACTCTCCTCTACATGTGGCCCTTCATTTAACCCCTCCAAACATTAGACATACGTTTTATCTTAATTAGACTAATAGAAAATAACCCCTCCATTTAACTCAGCAAATTATTAGCATACACAAATTTGTCACAACATTTATTTATTTATTTATTTTTTGAAAGCAAATTTGTCACAACATGATAACAAAGGGAAGAATCACTAAAACGGTTTTATTTGATTACATATTTTATTTTCTCTTTTGTGACAATAATAATACAAGGCGAAACATCATACAGTAGCAGTAAATTAATCAACAGAAATTTGAACTGATAGACAACACATGCAGGAGACAGAAACTTAATAAACACCCAAATTTCATCTTTCTAGTGACTACCAAAGGTTGGTTGGTTCTCTCTAGTTTTTAATTTCATCAATTAGCCTCCTCTTGCTATCAAGGTTAGCAAGAAATCCTTGTAGCTCCCTCTAGCAGTCTCTTCAATTTTCTGTGCTAAAGAAACTCCATACAATTTCTGATACTCAGCCTTTATCTCCTTCATATCAATGTCAGCTCGAGTAACAACCACACGAGTAAGCGCTTTCTTTGTATTCTTATCCACATCAATTCTCAATGCTTTATCCAAAACCTGGGAATAAAAATTAAAAATTATGCATTGCATATATAGTTACATTATTATACAAAAAGAAAAGAAAGAAAAAAAATACAAGCAAGCACTTAAGAGGTTGGATTATGACTTTTGAACTTCATCTTACCTTACTAAAATTTTCATGTGGGGTACAAAGGCATTGCACAGTCTCTTTAAACCTTAAGTCATCAAGATCCTGGCCAAAGGAAGTGAGGTTTTAATCAGAAACAGAATCTCATATATGAAGTTTAGCACAATGGCTTGTTTAGGTAAACAATTAATTACGCGTTAATAGGATAAACGTTTATGTGTAAGCTATTTCTATAATCAAAGAGAAAATACAGTCAAATTGTTTTTAGATAAGTTATAAACTGTTTTCATAAGCTATCCTAAATAGCTTATTGAAATAAACTAAAAACAGCTTATGGACATGTCATAAGTTGTTTCTATAAACTCTAACAAAACATTCTGAGAAGTGCTTATGCGAGTAGATAAGCCCAAATAAGCTGTTCATAAGCTAATTCTAAAAAGACTTAATATATAATCTCAAAACTTAAGGTAGCACAGAATAATATATGTGAGGATTTTTATAGAACTTCTAATAACATTATGGTGCATTAGCAGTGTTTATAATATACCTCATCAAGGTTCTTGCCAGATATCTCTTTATAGTGCTTGTAAACAGCCTTGAGATGTGGCTTGCTTCTTGTTGCTAATATCATTATTACTTCATCATCCTCAACAATAGGTTTCTTATGAGCATTCTTAATTGCATTATAAATTGTTTTGGCCTCTGATTTTGCAGTGTCGTCTTTAACCTTTGGTCCTTCATATCTATAGGCACTCACAAGTGCAACCAAGAGCTGTTTGTTTCCAAAAGCAATAGGTGTTAGTGCTTTATTTTAAATAACAAATATCAAAGTGAGATCATAGCCATGTACAACATATTCACCTAAACACTTCTTGAAATCTAAAATTTATTAATAAGAATTAAGTTAGATAAATTAAAGAAGCATCAATCTTTATTGGCTATTGCTCAACTTCAAATTAGGCTTTGTGGAAGACAAATAATGAAGCTAGGAGAAAGATGAACGGAAACAATTTCTTGATTTTTCTTTTGAGTTTTCAATTTCTATTGTCTTAACCTTTCAATATCAAAATTCATCCTCTCTCTTGAAAATGGGCTTTACAAACAGCATTTATAATACAAGGACCATGTCACCATATACAAAGTGATGGACCAATTATTGATGGGAGAACTATTAACACCCCCGTTTTTGCTAGTCTGCACCCTTCATCAGGAAGTTTACTTCTGGAGGTGTATTTTTTGCATTCCGGAAGTTTATTTTTTGATAATTTTATGCCGTCCAGAAATAAATTTTCTAAAAAAGTTACTTTTGAGAGGGGGTGTTTTTAGCAAAAATGTAATGTTAATAGTTACACATAGTAATGATCATTACTTTCAATAAGAATAAACATTTTTTTTGTTCCATAAGATGCAAAACATGGGAAACCAGTAAGTTATTTTATAGCTGCTATATAGTTGGAGTTTTGACATGTTTGAGAGGAATCAAACAAAATGCACCTCACCTTGCGTTCAATGCCATGGATATGAGAGGCAACATCTTCTTCAATGGAGTGGTCAAAGAGGGAATGGTAGGCCTTCCGAGCTCCCAATAGTTCCTCTGAGGATCTGGTGCATGCAATCTCAATCAGCACTCCATATGCACTTGGGCCTTTCTTTAGGGCCTCTTTTGCTAAACGAGCATCTCTTTCCCAAGGGTGCATTGTCCAAAGCACCACCGCATTCTGATTACATCACATCAAATCAAACACATAAGGGACCACAAAGCAAAATAGACTTTTTAGTTCCTTTTATTTTATTAGTTGAATCTTATTTTTAATTATATTAATTTTAATTACGTGTCATCATTACAATACATTTGGTCTGATTAACCAAAAAAGGGTATTATAATACTAGTACATATTATTATATCCTATTATATCCTACATAAATGAAAAATATATATTTTTTCCTTCTAGTTTAATTGATATGTATCGATAAAGTAAAAAATTTTACATCATCGTCCAATTGTACCTTATTATTGTACAACTTTATTATATCATTTCTTAAAATATCTCAACAAACATCTATATTATGAAATATGAATGATTGGATGAATGTGTAAAAAATTTTTACACCGTAATTGCATATGAATCAAACTCTTTTCCTTATATGCGAGACTACAATTTTTTATTTAATAAAAAATGCGAATACATATTTTTGACACGACACTTTTTAAGAAAATGACTACCTTGTCAAAAAAAAAAAATCATTTGGGTTGACTTCATTACAAATTTGATTTACTTTCAAACATCTTTTACCACATAACCAAATTGGAAAAACCCTGCACAAAAAATTGTTTAAACAATTTATAATAATTAATTAACATCCTTTATATGAGAAACTAGTACGATACCCGTGCGAATACACGAGGCATGCATTATTTATTACGCTTAATATTTTAAGACGTGATTATTTATAGCAAATGATATTTTTGATTCAATATATTAAAAATTAACTAATTTTATAGTGAAAGCGAAAGAAATATTAAATGTGTATCAAATATTACTATTTATGTAATTGTGTGACTTGTATACCATATATGGCTAAGATGAAACAAACATGGTTAGGGTTTTCTTGATTAAATAGATAGTAGATAGATAATCATTTATAAATAAACATTTATAAAATTGGTCTGTGTCAAAGACAATAAAATTACGCAGACAACTTATAATGTTTCCCCCGCCGAGACTTAAAAGTAAAATAATCATTAAAAAATAATAAAACATTTATACCGACAATATGTAATATTTCTCCCGTCAAGACTTAATAATTTTGTTCTCATCGACAACATTGTACTTAAGTAGTGTTTTTCAGTCAGAAATCAAAAACAATATTATTTGTTAGTAAAAGATAAATACATTTATAAAAAAAAATTATACCGACATGTAATGTCTCCCGTCACGACTCAAAAGCAAAATAATAATTTATAAATAACTTAAAAAAATATAAAAAATGTTAATGAAAAAATAAAAATAAAATTATACCGACAACATGTAATGTTTCTCCCGTCGAGACTTTAGAATTTTGTTCTCGTCGACAATATTGTACTTAAGTAGTGTTTTCCCGTCGGAACTCAAAAACAAAATAATCATTTATAAAAATTAAATACATTTATAAAAAAATAATTATACCGACATGTAATGTCTCCCCTCACGATTCAAAAGCAAAATAATAATTTATGAATAACTTAAAAAATAAAAAAAATGTTAATAATAAAATAAAATTAAAATTATACCGACAACATGTAATGTTTCTCCAGTCAAGACTTAATAATTTTGTTCTCGTCGATAATATTGTACTTAAGTAGTGTTTTCTCGTCAGAACTAAAAAACAAAATAATTATTTATAAAAATTAAATATATTTATAAAAAAATAATAATTTATAAGTAACTAAAAAATATAAAAAATATTAATAAAAAAATATAAAAAATGCACAAAAAAAAGAGAAAGAGAAGAAGAAGAAGAAGAAAAGAAAAAATGAGAGAGAGAGAAAGAGAAAGAGAAGAACGAAAGAATGAGAGTGAGAGAGAGAGAAAAAAAAAAGGAGCAGAATTGACGCAGGGCGTCAGAGAGAGAGAGAGAGAAAAAAGAGTTAGAAAAAAAAAGCGAAAAAGAAAAGTAAAAAGTGAGAGAGAAAGTAAAAAGTGGATAGAAAAGATAATTTTTTATGTGAATAAAATTTTTGTTTTGATTGATTTTTATTTAGATCGATATTTTTGTCCCTGAAAAGCACATGTGTTATTTATATAAGATGTGTAAATTTGTAATTTTGATAGCCTATTGTTTTATTAGTCAAAGAAGAAGAAGAAGAAGATCAAAGAAGAAGAAGAGGAGAAGAAGAAGAAGATAATAGAATATACAGATAATAGACTAATCTCTCAATTTTCGTGGACATTCAACTGATTATTAAAGTGAGAAACGTCGTTTTTAACATCCAAACTGAATGAACCAAAGAGGAATATGTACCTTAAAACGCACGAACTCATGCTTGAGAAGACGAACACAGTGATCATTCCACCTCTGAAAATGGCGTTCATGATCTTCAATGAAGAAATGTGGTGTCTTTTTTCTGTAAGCTTCTCTCTCCATAGGATCCCATTTTCCCAATATTGTTGTCAACGATTTCTCGTCCACACCATGTCCTGAAAATTTCATCAATTACCAATCGCTCACCATCATCATTATCATCAATGGCATACATGTAAATAACATTGAAAAAGAAAAACAAAATGGGGTGTAATTAGTAAGGTACAATTAGTTGAAAGGAATGGAAAGGAAATAAAGAATTAACCTGAGAGAGCTTGGTTGACAGCTTCTAACTCTTGATTGAATGCCATATTCTGATGCTTGTTTGTGTTTGATAGAGTTTGAGACAATGTAGCAATTAAATAAGATTTGTGGGCGACAGTTATGTTTCAGTGAAGGGGGTGCTTCATTTTATAGGACCCTGCAAGGCTATTTTCGTCATTTGAAATGTAATGAAAATAATCGAAAGTTTGGTCATTATTACGAGTTTTGACCAACAAAGTATGAACACGTGAAATATAAAATAAGATAGCTACATGTGAACTTAAATATATTATTGTAAAAAAATGTGAACTTATGTATTAATGACCTCAGTCCTCAAATGACCTACTTGTCCCTTACCTCATAGCATTTTTGAACTTAAAATTCTATCTCTTTTTTTTTACAGGAAAAAAAAAAGTCTATCTCTTAGTTAATTAAAAAAGCACTGGAATTAGTAAATAATACATTTTTAATAATAGAAATTATACTAATGTCGAGTAATTTATATTATAGTTACCAGGGATATGTATGTTTCCAAATATGCTTTCTAATTCTCGTAAAAAAAAAAAAATTGTTTTCTAATGAAATCTAACTTAAAAGTTATCTATGTTGTTTCAATGTTATAGAAAATGCTGATATATATAATGCCGATAAATGGAAATTCAAGGCTCAATTTAAATTGAGAAAGTTATAATATTAGGGTAACAGCAAAATATTTAAGGTGAAAATTATAACTTCGGTCTAAACTTCAGTTAAAAGGCATGGCTGCTTTAAAAATTATATAAACGCGTTAAAAGAAAAACATTGAGAGAATTTGTTAATTATTTTATTATAATTTATAAGTCATGCAACATGTGTAGGGCAGTTGCAGCCATGCCCCTCATTTCGTTGCCTATACAACAAAGGCCGCAGGATTGTTTCAATTTCTAAAATGACCTCTTAAAAAGCTAGTATCTACATATAAATCAACATTTTTATAAAATTAAAAAAAAAGAAATAAAAAACGTGCTATATTACAGGGAACTGCCTGACAAGCTCACTTAGCTTATTACTTTATTATTATCATGGTATTTCCCTTTTCGCTTTTTTCTACACTCTTCCTGGAAAAGGACATTCATAATTTTATAATTAAGGTTGCCTTATCTCATTATTCCGTATTTTTTGTGAAGGATAAGGTATAGTATTACTTGTGGATATATAATGAAATTTTGTAATGTAAATTCGCTGGAGCATAGCTAATGTGAAAGGAAAAAAGCTGAAAAAGAAAAGAATCGTTTTTTTCATATCAAAATTTAAAAAAGGAAAGAATCGTTTATAACTAGGCATGGCAACGGGCCGGGTCGGGGGCAGGTTTTGCCTCCCCCATCCCCGTCCCCATTTTCAACGGGTTCGGGTTTTGCCTTCCCCATGCCTCGATAAGTCGGGTTTCATGGTCCCCAACTCAGCTCTAAATATGTAGAAAAATTGAAAAATTATAGTTATGATAATTAATAAAATAAAATCATAATTATTATACAATGATAAAATAAAATAAAAAACATTAAAATAAAATGTTCTATTGAAAAGAGATTAAATTAAAAATAAATAAAATATATGAAACAAAATTAATGAGTATAAATGCATAAAATAAAATAAAAATTAATAATTTATATTTAATTGGGCGGGTTAGTCGAAGCGGGTTGGGTATCGACATCCTCAACCCCGTCACACCCCGATCAGCGGGTTTTTAAAATCAAAATCGAATTAGGGTCGGGTGAGTCTTGCATGAGTTAGTTACTGTTATTAAATGCTTTTATTTATAACTTTCATATGTGCGTTCTTTTAATAAAACTATGTAATATGAAATAATTTTCAATAAAGGATACAATCATATAGATGAGTTTTACAACTATGATTTAAAGTGTAGAGTTTTCTTCCATTAAAAAAAAGTGTAGAGTTTCCATGAAAAAAAGTGTAATAGGGTAGTGGAATTTAGAACTTGAATCAATATAGTATTTCGTCGAAATAGAATTTCTCGTTTTAAAGTTTTGTATGAATTTATTATGTAATATATATATATATTCCTGAAAATAAAATTAAAAAGTGTTGCCGAATAAATTATTATATAAAAATTGAACATAAAATAATTTATAATTTATTCTCAATAATTACATCCTCCAGTTACAATTACAAATCAGACACTCTCCTAATAAAATATATTCCTACACGTTACCTTTTCAATTCACTACAGTTTATTATTTCACTGTTGGTTGGCAACTTGGCATAAAGTAGGTGGAAATATGACAGGTCATATGGCAGGTAGGCATTAAATATTAAATGCATTCGTGAAACACATGGATTTCATTTTTCAAACATGTGTGGACTAGAATTTTGTCCAAAAAAATATATTTGTGGACTAGAATGGATAAATTTGTTTGTACCCAAAAAAACAGAATGGTAAATTTGTTGCCATTTTCACGGACAAAAAAATTGTACATCAATTGATGCAATTGCAACCTATGGCTGAGACTTGCGATAAGGAGGGCATATATCATCAATGTCAATATCAAAATGTCATATACATTTCGCTTATCATTTACATAATATAATTCAACGGTTGGATCGATTAAATTCACATTTATAAAGAATTTTTAAAGGTACAAGTATGCTAAGTTTTACACCTAGTGACTGGTGTCAGCAGATTCTGACTCTTGTCAAATTGTTATTATATATAATGCTTTCAAATAATATTGAAGTTTCAACATTAAATAACGTGAGAGTGAGACTTTTTTTTATAAGCAAAATATTATTAATATAGAGTATAAGAGGTACTCCAACCCATACACAAAAGTCTGACTTAAGGTCTTAATATATTCCAAAGGGTTACGGCACCAATCCGAATATTTCAAACTTGTATTTCTACACTCCCTCCAAATAAACCATCCCCAAGCTATAATTTTAATGTAGGATATTACATAGCTAAAACTCACCACTTTGATAGAATAAAAAATAATTATATAATTTCTAATCCTAAATCCTAAATTGAAACATGCTTTTCTAGTCTGCTCATCAATATTAAAATGAGAATTATCTAAATAAGCAATAATAGCGAGCCCATGACCAATCTTTACAACATATCAGTTCTTCGATGTGTGAGGAGAGAAACTATCTATATTCCACTGTGCTATGTTGTGTGTAGTCTCAATAGGGCAACTGCACTGCATAGTGGTTAGAGATAGGGGACCTCTCATTTGTGTCAAACAAATGGGTTCACTTACCCATCATAACAAGCTCACACACAAAGTCTTCCACATCAACCCATTATAAAATAAAATGCTTTATAAAATTAATCTCAATAAACTTAATATTAGTGACCACATAATTGGGATTAACAATAACAATATGCTCCAATATTTTTACATCTAATTAATCTGGGTATTAGACAAAATAAAACTGATTATGCTAGTCCAAATTAAAATAATCCAACAATCTCTCACTTGGACAACATAAGTCAGAGAAAACTATACTCCAGATTAATTACATAACATGTAATTAATCCTAAACCCTAAACCCTAAAGGTAAGTGGTGCATTGCTGGTGATTTTAACGCTGTTAAGTCAAGCAATGAAAGAAGAGGAAGGAATGGTGGCATGGAGAATGCTAGAGAAATTGAGGAATTTAAGGAATTTTCTTATATGATGGAGGTGGAAGATCTCCCGTTCCTTGAAAAAAAGTTCACATGGTTTAGTAGCGATGGAAGATCAATAAGCAGAATTGACAGATTCCTCTTATTGGGAGAACGAGCGGCTGAATGGAAGGCTGATGCCCAATGGATTGGAAAAAGGGAGATATCATATCATTGTCCGATATGGTTAAAGACCTCAAATCAGAATTGGGGCCCTAAACCATTTAGATTTAATAATTGTTGGCTGGAACACTGTGATTTCCTCAATTTTGCGAAGGATGTATGGAATAATCACATAGTAGAAGAGCGGAAAGTGTATGTGCTTAAGGAGAAGATGAAGAATATGAAACAAAAACTGAAAGTGTGGAATAAGGAGGTATTTTGGATGTTAGATTTGACAATTGACAATGTTGTGGATGAAATTAACCAACTGGATGATATAGTGGCAGAGGGAGGGATGGTGGATATGGATAGGAGGAAGATGTTATCCGCATAATTCTGGCAAAAGGTGCATATGAAGGAAAGTCTAATTGCACAGAAATCTAGAGCTAAGTGGGTGCTTCACGGTGATTGCAATTCCCAGTTTTTCCATGCGTACTTAAATTCTAGAAGAAGGAACATAATTTTTGCTCTAAAAATAGGTGAAGAATGGGTGGATGGTGTTGGAGAAGTAAAATAGGAGGTGAGGAGGCATTTTCAGGAGAGCTATGAAGACTTCAATTGGAAGAGGCCAGTACTAGAAGGAATTATGTTTCCACAAATTTCCGGTGAAGATAACAACTTTTTGACAGTAGCATTTTCGGAGGAGGAAATTAAGCAGGTTGTATGGTCCTATGATGACAACATATATAAGATCTTAGCAAAAATTCTTGCAGCACGTTTGAAGAAGGTGATTGGGAATATCATTTCTCCAAATCAAACGACATCTATCCCGGGTAGGCACATACTGGATGGAGTGGTAACAGCCAATGAAATTATTGATGCAGTAAAGAGCAGCAAGGGAAAATGTCTTTTGATGAAGGTTGATTTCAAAAAGGCATATGACTCTGTATCTTGGAGTAATATTGAATATATTGCGTAGATTGGGTTTTAATGAAACCTGGAGAAAGTGGATGCTGGCATGTGTATCTTCAAGTTCAGTTTCGGTTCTAGTAAATGGAAGCCCAACGGAAGATTTTAGAATTCAGAAGGGACTAAAGCAAGGAGATCCGCTGACACCTTTTTTATTTTTAATTGCAGCGGAAGGCTTGACAGGACTAGTCAAAAAAGCAGTTGAGATTGGATGGTTTAAAGGGTATGAGGTGGACTTTAATATTTATTATCCAATACTTCAATATGCGAATGACACAATATTAATTGGAGAAGCATATTGGAGAAACATTTGGTGCTTAAAAACAATTCTGAGAGGATTTGAACTGGTACATGGGCTACGCGTTAACTTCTTAAAAAGTAATTTGTTTGGAATAAATCTGGACGAGCGTTTTCTAGTGGCTGCATCTAGATTTTTGGGATGTACCATGGGAAGCATACCTTTCAAGTTCTTGGAAATTTTTGTTGGTGCAAATCCTAGGAGAGAAGCTACATGGAGGCCGATCATTGAATCAATGAAGAGAAGACTTTCTAGTTGGAAGAGACGTCATCTCTCCATGGGAGGTAGGATTGTGTTGATTAATTCCATGTTAACAAGTTTGCCCTTGTATTATTTTTCTTTTTACAAGGTACCCAGGAAAGTAGTTAAAAGCCTAGTTGATGTACAAAGGTTTGTTTACCAAAGAAATTAGGTGGCTTGGGAATTAAGAATTTGGAAGTCTTCTATAGGAGTTTATTGGCAAAATGGAAATGGAGGTTCCTAAATGATACCAAGGCAATTTGGTACAATTTATTAACCCACAAATATGGTAATCTTGCTTCAAATGTGTTGGAGACAGAATATGCAGGGAGCAGGTCATCTATATGGTGGAGGGACCTGATGCTAATAGATAGAATATGGTTCAAGGAATTTGTTAAGATCAAATTGGGGTCTGGTACGACTTTAAGGTTTTGGGAGGATCCTTGGACAAATTTTGGTAAATTAAAGGAATGCTTTCCATGGCTTTATAAGATTACTTTAGACAAAAATATCACTGTGTCAGGTGTTTCGATCGATGCGCAATGGAATTAGCAGTGGCAATGGTGTAGAAGCTTATTCAGGTGGGAGGAAGATTTGTTGAACACCATGAAAGAAGCTATGTCAAACTTAATTCCAGTTAAGGATCAATAGGATATGTAACACCCCACCAAGATAGGGCATTGACTTTATTTATTCAACTTATTTAAGGCAAACAACACATATTTTATTAATTATTAAGGTATACAAGATACAGTACACACAAATACAAACATGACTCAACACCTATAAGGGCGATCAAAAGACACATTGGCCATGACGTAGTGTCCACCTTTGCCTCCCGGCAGACTACTCAAAAACTTGTAATCCACTTCTTATAGGTTGTTCCTGTCCATCTACTATTCATTACATAACATAAAAAAACACAAGAAAGCAATGGGTTAAGATATCCAGTAACCTCTATCAACCAGGAAAATAACATAATAAAGCATATGTTACCTTGTACAGTACACAACAATTGTTACAGATATCATAGGCATCTCACTCAGCCTTCTAAGTACACAGTCATAGACCAAACTATACCAATACGTCATACTGACAAATCCGACCACACGGTCACAATTACATCACAAACCGACACCTATCACTAGTCATTTCAGGCTCAATTACCAGTCCTATTGACCCAGACCACCGAACATGTCAAGCTCAATTACCAGCCCTATGGACATATTAGGCTCGTTTACCAGTCACTGAACATGTCAGGCTCAATTACCAGCCCTATGGACATGTCAGGTTGTTTCAGAGATTTCAGGCTCATATCCAGCCCTACTGACCCAATCTATCGCTGAACATTGCGGGCCATTACCGCCCTTCTCCCTAGACTCATTACCAATCATAGGGCACTGAACATGATAAGTTAGTTGTCCCGGGAGCAAATCCTGATGCGCTACTATCTCCGATTACCGGTTATGGCATCCCATGCTACCATATCCAACTACCGGAGTAAGGCACTGTCCTGCGCGCAAGGACGGCATTCCCTATACAGAGAATGGCCAAGATTGTCCACCTGTCAGACGTGGAGTCCTGAGGCTCGGTCATACCATCGATCATATCCATCTCAGGTACACCTACCCCACACTACTTCGTACCATCGATTATGTACATCTCAGGTACACTAACATCGGGTACACTGATCCGGCCATCACCACTATCAAACAGGATATCGGTGATAATACTTGCTATTATCATCTAGGGATTCGCATACCTCTAATTAGAGGGCGTCACCCTTGACTCTAAGACCACACACAACAATCATCATGCTCGCAGATATTATATGCAATCAGCACATAAATATCAGGCACTAAATAAGATATCATTAACCATATTTAACAGCATATAAAATATTCCTAGCGTCGCATAAGCAACTGTCTACTAATCTCAAAACCATAACCTATGTTGGTTGATAGGTCTATGGTGACTATCCTTAGCCACCACACACCGCAACCCCTCTCTTAAGGTGTTGCTATTATCAACCCCTAGTAGGACTAAGGAACCCTATACATGCTAACAGACTACTGTACTATCTATTTTCCCTAGAGATTAAGGTATTTTCCCCTTACCTAGCCTAGAAGATTGTTGCCGCTCTCGTCCTTCGCTCTTCCCTCTCTCGAGCTCCTCCACGCCCTTCACGCTCTCCCAAAGGCCCTTGGAAGAACTTGGGCTGAATGGAGGGGATCAAGGCCTATCTATAGGCATAAATCGGCTCATCGTGTCGCGACCATATTACACATGAATCACATCGCGTCGCGATGCGGGACACGTGTCAGCCATCACGCGTTTTGATCCACCGATCTTCTCCACCGACCTACCATCACGTCGCGATGGATTCCTTCATAGTCCCCATCGTGTCGCGAGCCACTCAGATTTTGAAAATTCCATTTTTGACCTTCTAGACAATTCTAGATTATTCTTCTCCTTTCCAGGGCATTCTAAGCCTATTATTAATCATTTTAAGTTCAATTTAATTCTACTAAGGTTTTAAATATCCGTTTACCACTTAATTACTGTTTTAATTATTTTTCTGTCATTGTTTTAAAAATCAGGATGTCACATGATACATGGGTTTGGAAGTGGGATAATTCTAATACCTTTTCGGTGAAATCTGCATACTCAGAATTGATGAAGAGAGGCAGCAGTGCAGAGCTGGAGCAGAATTTTAAAATGGCTTTACATGGTGCATGGAACATCTCAGTTCCGTCAAAGGTTTTGGTGATGATCTGGCGATTGTTTCAAGCAAGAATTCCTACAAGAGATCAATTAGCAAGGCGTGGAATTGACCATGGTCCCCATGGATTGAGTTGCGTATTTTGTTTTAGAGTGAATAAAGAGGCAAATCATTTATTTTTCTTTTGTCAATTTTCTTATGACATTTGGAGATCTGCTTTGGCATGGATGGGTTTAGAAGGAGTCTTTGCGAGGAAGGTAGTGTGGATCATTTTCTCTAGTTTGGCAGATTTATTAGAGGGAGGAAAAAAAAAGGTGAGATATTTGATTTGGTGTGTTGTGGTTTGGATTATATTGGAAGCTACGCAATAATATCATTTTTAGAGGAGCTGTGGCAGAACACTCTACTTCTATGGCACTGATCAATCAAATTTCTTGGGGGTGGTTCACTTTCAGGGAAGGGTGAAAAGTTTCTTATTCTTTCTCAGATTCGTGTATAAATCCCATTAAGTGTATTAATGCCGGAAAATAATATTGTTCTTATGTAAGATGGGTTAGAGTACCCCTTATACTCTTGACCAATAAATTCTTTGCTTACCAAAAAAAAAAAATTACATAACATGTAGCCACAATAAGCAGAAGTCATGCAATATGTGTAGTGCAGTTGCAGCCATTTTGCTTTTGTTCAATAATATTATGGTGTGCTGCAAATAATTGATAGGGTCCGGGTTGTCAACATAGTTGAGATCTCTTTCTCTACAGTGATGCTTTTGCTTACCATTTTGCTTAAAAAAAAAAAAGTTGCAGCCATGCCCCTCATTTCGTTGCCTATACAACAAAGGCCGCAGGATTGTTTCAATTTCTAAAATGACCACTTTAAAAGTTAGTATCTACATATAAAGCAACCTTTTTTAAAAATGAAATAAAAAAATGTTATATTATAGGAAACAGCCAAACAAGCTCACTTTAGGTCTTTTTTCTTTTGTCTGTTTTTCTACAGTCTTCCTGGAAAAGGACATTCATATTTTAAAATCTTATAATTAATTTCGTCTTAGGATCCGTTTGTTTTAGATTCGGGTAGAATTGATTGTAAAGAATCTTGTTAAAAGAAATTGATTTTAAAAAAATCGAGTTTAAAAAAATTGATTTGTGTTTGGTAATGATAGTTTAAAAGTGAGTTCAAAAGAACTGATTTGTATTTGGTAATGATAGTAGAATCACTTTTGATGTGTAAATATAAAAAACTTTTGTGAGTCCTACACCTATAATCAATTCTACCAAACGAAAAAAGCTTAGATGTTGTTGCTTCTACTAGAATTGATTCTTGAGTGTAAACGAGATTCTAAAATCTGCTAAAAACTAAAATAAACACATGAATAGTAACTAAAAAAATGTTAAAATCGATTTTGGGGTCCAAACTAGATTCTAAAATCTTAAACAAACAGAACTTAGCTCATTATTCCGTATTTTTTTTTTGGTGGAATCTCATTATTCCGTATTCCTTTTTGAAGGATATGGTATGGTATTTACTTGTGGATATATAATGAAATTTTGTAATGTAAATTCGCTGGAGCATAGCTAATGTGAAAGTCTGTCAAAAAAAAAAAGGCTATTGTGAAAGGAAAAAAGCTGAAAAAGAAAAGAATCGTTTGTAACTTTCATATGCGCGTTCTTTTATTAAAAAGATGTAAATATAAAATAATTTTCAATAAAGGACACAGATAAGTTTTACAACTATTTCATTAAGTGAATTTTTTTTTTTTTGGGAATTTCATTGAAGTGTAATAGAGTAGTACAATTTAGAACTTGAATCGATATCATAAATCGCCAAAATAGACTTTCTCGTATTAAATTATTGTATGAATTTATTATGTAAAATTTATATATATATATATATTAAAAAAAAATTAAAAAATTGTTGCAGAATAAAAGTAATATATAAAAATTAACCATATAATTGAACATATATAAAGTAATATTTATTCTGCATAAATATTACATCCTCTGTATGCAATTACAAATTAGATACTCTCCTATTAAAATATTCTATACTCCCTCGGTCTTTTATTATCATAAAAAAAGTATATGTATTTAGTCCAAATATGGATTAAACACATGTACTTTTTTTCTTATAATAAAAGGCAGGAAAATATTTGTTTTGATGAACCGTAATTATGACATTTGACTAGCATCTCGAGCTATTCCCATAAGCTTTGACTTTTTGGACCAGACTAATTCTCAATTGGTTGCGTGCACCATGGAATTAAGCTTTAGAATTTTCACCTATTTGCCATCAAAGATTCAAACTTCTGTTTCTTCTCTACGGGTTAAGGTCAGATGCTTACAAAAGTTGGTATAAAAAGTTAAGTAAGTACTGAATTTGATCTCTCTGAAATTATAGGACCGTATCAATTAGTCTCTCACATTATAAATATTTCAAAATGATTACTGAAATTGCAAAACGTTAATCAGGGTTGACTCTTCGTCTGGATCTATTAACAAATGTATCTCTTGTTCCGGACTGGGCCGAAGCCTATTCTTCCTAATACCACTTCTGTGGCCCAACTCCGCAAACTAATTGTGGTCGACCAATGGCTACCGATCTGGTACGTCTGTTACATCAACGGTCCCCTGATTCGCGTTGGTTTTATGCCACCGATCTAGGACTGTCGATCTGATCAATGAACTGAAGCGCTCGGTAAGGAATTCCCTTCCTAATCACCGTCCATTCAGATCAAACCCTAGATGGAATCATATAAAAGGAGGACCCAAAAAAAGTACAATTTACGTTTCCATTACATCATACTGACCTCATCATAACGATACTGACTTGAGCGTCGGAGTGCCTTTTGCAGGTACCCCACCACAGTTCTCCGTCATCAGCAACCATAGCCCACGACGGACTCAGCGACTCCGGCCACTACTACGTTCCTTGCTCGGAACATTGGCGACCACAGTGGGAGATTTATTCTACAGTGAATAGATCTTACCGATCATCCCATGGTTGGACCGTCGCAGCACATTCAACCGCCACGCTGGTCTCAGAGAAACAACCCTGGGTCTTGCCCTCCATCGCCTCAGATCGACAGACAACTGGTGTCTGTCACACCAGATCCAGTCAGGCTCCCAATGATCGTGGAGGAAGTTCCACCGTCACCACTTCCACAAGGCGATGCTCCACCGATCACTCTGGTGGCTCCGCCAACCTCCGATGTTCAACCATCTCTACTGGAAAACGTCATTTCGATCATCCAGAGACAGACTCAGATGATCGAAGACCAAAACCGCAGGATCGCCGTCATCGAAACTCAACAAGCTGCCGCGCACGCCGTCGCACCTTCCAGATCTCGTTGTAGGTCTAGGTCACCACCCAGATCTCGACACAGGTCTAGGTCATCACCCAGATCTCGACATAGATCTAGGTCACCATCCAGATCTGGAGAGTCCAGAACCGAAGGGCACCGCGAAAATCCCGGATCTGGAGGTTTCCACCAATCCACCACTAAAGGGCACCGCACCGTTGGGTGTCCGAACCATAGGCAGTCAGGCAAACGATCTCCCCCGAGGAGGGAGACGTATCGTCGATCGTCTCGTAACGGCAGAACCACGGACCGGTCGCCGATTAGAAGACGTAACACTTCGCCTTACTCTATGCGGAGATCGACTTCGCGTCGATCCCCATATGCGTCGTCTGTGTCCAACGAAAGCGCATCACCTCGTCGCTCGAGGAGGTACAACGAAGACGACGATTTACTCCAAGATGGTCCGTTCACCGAAGAGATCACACTATTTCCGATTCCCCATTCACTTGAGAAGCCTCCGACCTTCGAACTATATGACGGAACAGGGGATCCCAATGAGCACATCGGACGATTCGATGCCATCATGAGGTACCGAAAAGCTAAAGAACCAGTAAAGTGCAAGTTGTTCCCCCTGACTCTGTCGAAGATCGTATTGGCTTGGTTCCAGGGACTAAAGCTGACCTCCATCGGCTCATGGGGTGAACTCAGTAGGAAGTTCACATATCTTTTCACCACTTCTCGGCCGCAACCCAAGTCGGAAGCGACCCTCGCTGCTATTCGGAAGGGTGAGAACGAATCCCTGTGAAAATACATCGAGAGGTTCACCCTAGAGGCCATGCTGGCCAGAGAGGTCCGGGAAGACATGAAGATGTACCTCCTCCAACAAGGCTTGGTCAAGAAGAGCTTATTCCACGTGAATATTGGGGTCAAGCGACCGCGCGATTATAACGATCTCCTGCACCGCGCCGAAAGATTCATCGGCTACGAGGAGGAATGCATGGTAACCGACCACGCGGAAGTCCCACAAGCGAAGGGATCAACCCACAAAGATTCGAAATCGAAAAAAGAAAAAGATTCGAAGAGTTCGGTGATCATATTCACCGAATATACACCATTGAACGCCTCACGGGCTCGCATCTTGGAAGAGTGTCTGCACACCGAATTCAAGGATGCCGGAATCAAACTTCCAAACCGGATGAAACAAAGGCTGGATACAGATAAAACAAAGTACTGCCGATGGTATCGCAGCAACGGACACAATACCGAAGACTGTTTCCAGTTAAAGGATGTTGTCGAGCAGCTGATAAGGCGAGGTAAGTTGCAGAAGTACACTCGCGATAGTTCGGGCAGGAGAAGGTTGAGGTCCCCTTCGAATCGTCCCCGCAATGCGCCTACGAGCCGAGACCGGAGGCGAAGGACCGACGATGAAGAAGAACAGAATCAGACTGCGGCAATCACCATGGTCATCACCAGGGGACCGAACAAACCGAGAGGTCCATCTATTAAAACTGAAAAAAGGAAATATAAAGACATCGCAATGGCCGCCGTGAACTCTAATTACCCTCCTATTGATCGCCCCAAATCAAGTAGGCAACCCCTGGCTTTTTACGACGAAGACCTGATAGGAGGTGAGTCTAACAAAGACATTCCTCTCTTGATTTGGGTTAAAATGGCAAATGTCGACATGAGAAGGATCCTAATCGATCAGGGGAGTTTAGTGGATATTATGTACATAGGGTTATTTGATACTTTGAAGCTTTCGAACGACCTCCTTGTCCCTTACGAGGGAATGGACATGCAGGGTTTCAACGGGGCAAAGACGACTCCATTAGGATATGTCGAGTTGATGGTGACCTTCGACACATACCCGAAGTCGAAAACAATCAGGGTGTAGTTCTTGGTCCTCCCTTGCGACTACGATTATAATTGCATCATTGGCAGACCTACTTTAGCCGAGCTCGGAGCTGTAACGTCGACAATCCATTTGAAAATGAGGTTCCACATCTCCAACGACGAGATCGTAACCCTACACGGCGACCTAGACGCGGCCAGAAGGTGTTTCGAGATTAGCCTGAAGAGAACACAGGTTGATCGGATAGGAAAGAGATAAATGTTCGAGAAACACACTTCCTCACGCGGCGTAATGTTAACCGATGTCGATCCTCGCTTTGGAGCCGAAGACATCAAGGTTAAGGCCAAGGGTATCGGTGATCCATTCGCAAAAGAGCTCGCAAAGAAAATAGAGAGGCCGATCCCGGATGGCGAATCCTCCCACCTCCAGATTTGGAAGGATACATTCCGAACAACAAAGATAGCTGACGATCTCCCCGAAGATATGAGGTCTAACTTGATCAAATTCCTCCAAGACAATGTCGACCTGTTCACTTGGACTACAGATGAGATGCCTGGGATATCACTCGAGGTAGCATGCCACAAACTAGCACTCAACCCTTCGGCACGCTGGGTCGCACAGAGACGACATCGTCAGTCTCCCGAAAAAGCCCAAGCGGCGGAGAAAGCCGTGGCAGACCTCATCAAAGCAAGTTTCATGAAAGAAGCCAGGTATACAACATGGTTATCAACCGTGGTGCTCGTGAAGAAGTCAAATGGGAAGTGGAGGATGTGTGTCGATTACACTGACCTCAACAAACCTTGCCCTAAAGACGCATACCCGCTGTCGAACATCGACAAGCTCATCGATAGCTCATCAGGATTTCGGTTCCTATCCTTCATGGATGCCTACTCAGGCTACAACCAGATACCGATGTATGAGCCCGACCAAGAGAAAACAACGTTCATGATCGAAGGTGCCAACTACTGTTATAAGGTCATGCCCTTCGGCTTGAAAAACGCCGGCGCCACGTATCAGTGAATGATGAACAAAGTCTTCGAAAAGCACATCGGGCGGTTGCTCGAAGTATATATGGATGACATGATAGTCAAAACTGTCCAAGATGAAGACCACGTCACCCATCTCGCCGAAGTTTTCTCTGAACTTCGAAAGCACAACATGCGTTTGAATCCAGATAAGTGTACCTTTGACGTGAGAGCAGGAAAGTTCCTTTGGTTTTACCTAACTGAAAGAGGAATTGAGGCTAATTCGGACAAGTGTCGAGCAATCACCTAGATGAAACAACCGACCTCGAAGAAGGAGGTACAACGCTTGACCGGGATGATGGCGGCATTGACTGGGTTTATATCGTCTTCGGCTCAATGTGCACTCCTATTCCTAAAGTTGCTCAAGAAGGAGGTCCCTTTCCAATGGACCCTCGAATGCCAAGAGGCTTTCGCCCAGTTAAAAGAAATTCTCTCTACACCATGAGTCGACCTCGGAGCGGGGAAACCTTGTACCTTTACTTGGTCGTGACTGAAGAAGCCTTAAGCACCGTGCTGGTGAAAGAAGACATTGCTGGACAAAAACCAGTATACTTCGCCAGCAAAGCCCTTCAAGGGCCAGAACTACGATATCAGCTGAGAAAATGGCTCTAGCTCTCGTCATTTTCGCACGAAGACTTCGCCAGTATTTCCTTTCTCACCGCATCGTAGTCAGACCTGACCAACCAATAAAGCAGATCCCGTACAAGCCCGATTTAGCTAGTCGGATGATAAAGTAGTCAATCGATTTCTCCGAATAGGACATTAGCTATGAACCGAGGAAGGAAGTTAAGCCTCCAACCCTCGCGGACTTCGTAGCGAAACTTACACCGCACTCATCTTCATCTCCGGCTGGTAGGTGGAAAGTCTTCATTGATGAGTCTTCTAATCCTAAGGAAAGTGGAGCCGGTTTGAAGCTAGAAAATGAGGACGGGCTAATTGTCGAATACTCACTGGCGTATGCCTTCCCAACATCAAACAACCAGGCAGAATACGAGGCATGCATCGTCGGGCTCACATTCGCTCATGAACTTGGTGCGGCACGCGTTGTCGTTCATTCCGACTCACAACTCGTAGTCTCGCAAGTAGATGGAATTTAGCAAGCTAAAGATCTCTTGCTGCACAGATACCTCACCCAAGTCAAAACTCTAATGGGCCGATTCGTTCATGCCGAGATCGTACACGTTCCAAGAGAATAGAATGTCTGAGCCGACGTCCTTTCTAAGCTCGCCAGTACAAAAATACCGACCTCCCACTGGTCCGTCATACAAGAGACATTAACCACTCCGAGTGTTCAGGAACCTGTGGCCGAAAACATTCCTGGAACCCAGGAAGAACCACCGAAGGTCGCCACCGCGACCTACGTACACAGCCTATCGATTTCTAACATTGACTTCGGCAATTCATGGATGATGCCAATTTTAAAACTACTTTATTTGGGGGAAATACCAACAGATTCGAAAGAAGCATCCAAGCTTCATCGAAGAGCTTGTTCATTTTCCATCATTGAAGGGAAGTTATATCGAAGGGGATTCTCCATGCCACTGCTGAAGTGTCTCGACACCTCAGAAGCCCAATATGTACTGGTTGAAATCCATGAAGGTATCTGTGGACAACACTTAGGCGGGAGGACATTGGCTAAGAAAGCACTCAGAGCAGGCTACTATTGGCCTACCATGGAGGTCGACACAAAAGAATACGTGAAAAACATATGACAAATGCCAGAAGCACGTTGATGTACACATCGCACCCCCTGCCGAACTGACTACCTTGTCTTCCCCATGGCCGTTCGCCTGGTGGGGGATCGACATTCTGGGTCCGTTTCCCCAAGCCCAGGGCAAATCAAATTCCTAGCAGTATCAGTTGATTACTTCACAAAATGGGCTGAAGCCCTACCTCTTGCAAAAATAACTGCAAAGAACCTCATCAAATTCTTCAACTCCCAAATCCTCACCAGGTTCGGGATTCCAGAGGTCGTTGTAACCGACAATGGTTTGCAATTCATCGATCAATAGTTTTGGAAAACGCTTGCAGACCTCAACGTGAAGCACCACTTCACTTCTGTCGAACACCCTCAGACCAACGGATAGGTCGAAGCAGCCAATCGCGTAATATTGCGCGGTCTTCGACGACACCTCGATGAAGCGAAGGGTCGGTGGGTCGACGAACTGCCTCAGGTTCTCTAGGCCTACAGGACAACACCACACTCATCAACCGGAGAGATACCCTTCCGATTAACCTACGGATCGGAGGCGGTAATTCCAGTCGAAGTCGGCGAATTAAGCTGGAGAACCCTTCACCCACCTGAACCGAGGCTGAATTACCAGTATCTCCGGGAGGAGTTGGATCTCTTAGAAGAAAACCGGGAAATCGCGGCACTGAATGAAGCCGCCATCAAGCAGCGAATAACCGCAAGGTACAATCACTACGTAGTCCCTCGAGATTTCGCCGTTGGAGACCTCGTTCTTCGAAGAGCCGATGTCAGACTGAAAAATTTCGTGCAAGGGAAGCTAGCTCCGAACTGGGAAAGACCTTATCGGATCACCGCAAAGACCAGCATAGGGGCCTATTACCTCGAAGATCTCTAAGGAAGGGTTATCGCCCGAACATGGAACGCGACTAAGCTTCAGAGATACTACAATTGAATCCGGTCTCTACGACCAAGATCGATCGGAGACAGTACCTGACAAGCCACACGTTTGGAATAGCCTTGAACTGTCCACTATCGAAGTTTAATTAAATTACTTGCAATTTTCTTTCAAATTGTAATTTGACATCAAATTTTAATGCAAGTTACATACAACTTTGCAACTCTAATGACTATTTGTTATGTCAGGTTAAAAGAGATAATGGCCGGTTAGCACACCGACGAATGCCGAACTCTACAACTCGACACACACGTCGAATGGTTCTGGGGAAGCTCGCACTTTCCCTCTGCTTCCGACAAACAACGTCGAAGTTTTGACTCCCAGCACACACTTCGAAGGAATTCGGGGTGTAATCGACACACCCGAAGATCCTCGAAGCGACGTCCGAGAAACACGCGGTAGACCACCTGATCGACCTAGCCAGTCTTTCCAAGGCAGGTCACGCTGAAATAGTGTTCACCCATCTTAAGGACCGAGCTCCCTAAGATCGGGGAAGAGGAGGACCATTCCTTGGCCGGAGTGGACCCTCCGAGAAACCAAATTGGATCTTACTTCGAAGCATACAAAAATCAGAACCAACTCCGAAGCAGTTAAGTCGGATCTTACTCCGAAACAAACAGAATCGGAATCAACTCTAAAAAGTGAACTTAAAGACAAAGAAATTGCGACAGACATTACAAGAAACTTAACTTGGATTAAGGGAAAGCAAATGTCAAATACAAAATAGGCCTCCAAAGAGGTACAGATTTAAAGTTGCAAAAAATTCATACAAGTTACAAAGAACCCTGGCATCCCAGGTCTTCAAGCAGTCTCTTCGGCAGCCTTCTTGACATCTTTCGAGGTAGGCTCCAGTCCCTTTGTTGTAGCCTCGTATAGGACTTCCCTAGTCTTGGGGTCAATGATTACGTTCTCATCAACAACGCTCATGCTGAACAGTTTGGAGACGTCGACATCTATGGTTGGATACATCAATCGGATTTGGTCGACAGCATTTCCAAACTGCTGATCCCCGAACTTTCCAGCGATGTACTTCCACTTTTCAGTTTCTATTTAAGTTAAAGTAAGAGCTGTCCTGGCCTCTTCCAAACTCTTCTCAAACTTCCCTTTTTCTTCATCGTTCTTAGTTTGAAGGGTTTTCTTCTCGGAGATGAGATCATCGCGTTCTTTCATAAGATCGGCAACCTCCTGCTGCAGTTCTGCGACCTCCTTCTTCGCATTTTTTAGCTTATCAGATTTGTCCAAAAGGTTGTTTTTGAGGTCAGTCATCTTGGCCTCCCTCTTCTTGATCTCCCCAGCACGTTTTTTCAACTCCTCGACAGCGTTATGGAATTCTGTGTTCTTCTTCTCCAACGCAGTGTTGCGTTCAGCAGTGTGAACAAAGAGGTTTATGCTCTGGACCATCCAGCTTGAACACTCCAGTACCGAGTCTTCTTGTGCCGAACTGGACAAGTTCGACAGATAGACTTTGTCAACAGCTGAAGTGTAGTGACGCAATTCCTCTGAAGTAATATCATTGTTGTGCGTCCACACTGCCAGACCATCGCTTCCGGAGAAGTCGCCACTCCCGGTCAACCTTTCCAGGCGACTTGATTTCTTCCTGGCATCCTTCCTTTGCTTCTTCGGGAGGCGAACTCCGTGTTCGGCTTCGACATTCTTCCTCTTCTCAGTTAAAAGGCATGGCTGCTTTAAAAATTATATAAACGCGTTAAAAAAAACATTGAGAGAATTTGTTAATTATTTTATTATAATTTATAAGTCATGCAACATGTGTCGGGCAGTTGCAGCCATGCCCCTCATTTTGTTGCCTATACAACAAAGGCCGCAGGATTGTTTCAATTTCTAAAATGACCTCTTAAAAAGCTAGTATCTACATATAAATCAACATTTTTATAAAATTAAAAAAAAGAAATAAAAAACGTGCTATATTACAGGGAACTGCCTGACAGGCTCACTTAGCTTATTACTTTATTATTATCATGGTATTTTCCCTTTTCGCTTTTTTCTACACTCTTCCTGGAAAAGGACATTCATAATTTTATAATTAAGGTTGCCTTATCTCATTATTCCGTATTTTTTGTGAAGGATAAGGTATAGTATTACTTGTGGATATATAATGAAATTTTGTAATGTAAATTCGCTGGAGCATAGCTAATGTGAAAGGAAAAAAGCTGAAAAAGAAAAGAATCGTTTTTTTCATATCAAAATTTAAAAAAGGAAAGAATCGTTTATAACTAGGCATGGCAACGGGTTTGGCGGTGTTTTGCTCTCCCATCCCTCGTCTCCCATTTTCAACGGGTTCGGCTTTTCCTTCCCCATCCCCTGCCTCGATAGGGTTTCATGGTCCCCAACTCATTTCTAAATATGTAGAAAAATTGAAAAATTATAGTTATGATAATTAATAAAATAAAATCATAATTATTATACAATGATAAAATAAAATAAAAAACATTAAAATAAAATGTTCTATTGAAAAGAGATTAAATTAAAAATAAATAAAATATATGAAACAAAATGAATGAGTATAAATGCATAAAATAAAATAAAAATTAATAATTTATATTTAATTGAGCGGGTTAGAATTAGGCGGGTTGGGTATCGACATCCTCAACTCCCACCGTCAAGCGGGTTTTAAAACAAAATCGAATTAGGGATCGGGTGATCTGCATGAGTTAGAGTTACATTGTAATGCTTATTTATAACTTTCATATGTGCGTTCTTTTAATAAAACTATGTAATATGAAATAATTTTCAATAAAGGATACAGTCATACAGATGAGTTTTACAACTATGATTTAAAGTGTAGAGTTTTCTTCCATTAAAAAAAAGTGTAGAGTTTCCATGAAAAAAAGTGTAATAGGGTAGTGGAATTTAGAACTTGAATCAATATAGTATTTCGTCGAAATAGAATTTCTCGTTTTAAAGTTTTGTATGAATTTATTATGTAATATATATATATATTCCTGAAAATAAAATTAAAAAGTGTTGCCGAATAAATTATTATATAAAAATTGAACATAAAATAATTTATAATTTATTCTCAATAATTACATCCTCCAGTTACAATTACAAATCAGACACTCTCCTAATAAAATATATTCCTACACGTTACCTTTTCAATTCACTACAGTTTATTATTTCACTGTTGGTTGGCAACTTGGCATAAAGTAGGTGGAAATATGACAGGTCATATGGCAGGTAGGCATTAAATATTAAATGCATTCGTGAAACACATGGATTTCATTTTTCAAACATGTGTGGACTAGAATTTTGTCCAAAAAAATATATTTGTGGACTAGAATGGATAAATTTGTTTGTACCCAAAAAAACAGAATGGTAAATTTGTTGCCATTTTCACGGACAAAAAAATTGTACATCAATTGATGCAATTGCAACCTATGGCTGAGACTTGCGATAAGGAGGGCATATATCATCAATGTCAATATCAAAATGTCATATACATTTCGCTTATCATTTACATAATATAATTCAACGGTTGGATCGATTAAATTCACATTTATAAAGAATTTTTAAAGGTACAAGTATGCTAAGTTTTACACCTAGTGACTGGTGTCAGCAGATCCTGACTCTTGTCAAATTGTTATTATATATAATGCTTTCAAATAATATTGAAGTTTCAACATTAAATAACGTGAGAGTGAGACTTTTTTTTATAAGCAAAATATTATTAATATAGAGTATAAGAGGTACTCCAACCCATACACAAAAGTATGACTTAAGGTCTTAATATATTCCAAAGGGTTACGGCACCAATCCGAATATTTCAAACTTGTATTTCTACACTCCCTCCAAATAAACCATCCCCAAGCTATAATTTTAATGTAGGATATTACATAGCTAAAACTCACCACTTTGATAGAATAAAAAATAATTATATAATTTCTAATCCTAAATCCTAAATTGAAACATGCTTTTCTAGTCTGCTCATCAATATTAAAATGAGAATTATCTAAATAAGCAATAATAGCGAGCCCATGACCAATCTTTACAACATATCAGTTTTTCGATGTGTGAGGAGAGAAACTATCACTATTCCACTGTGCTATGTTGTGTGTAGTCTCAATAGGGCAACTGCACTGCATAGTGGTTAGAGATAGGGGACCTCTCATTTGTGTCAAACAAATGGGTTCACTTACCCATCATAACAAGCTCACACACAAAGTCTTCCACATCAACCCATTATAAAATAAAATGCTTTATAAAATTAATCTCAATAAACTTAATATTAGTGACCACATAATTGGGATTAACAATAACAATATGCTCCAATATTTTTACATCTAATTAATCTGGGTATTAGACAAAATAAAACTGATTATGCTAGTCCAAATTAAAATAATCCAACAATCTCTCACTTGGACAACATAAGTTAGAGAAAACTATACTCCAGATTAATTACATAACATGTAATTAATCCTAAACCCTAAACCCTAAAGGTAAGTGGTGCATTGCTGGTGATTTTAACGCTGTTAAGTCAAGCAATGAAAGAAGAGGAAGGAATGGTGGCATGGAGAATGCTAGAGAAATTGAGGAATTTAAGGAATTTTCTTATATGATGGAGGTGGAAGATCTCCCGTTCCTTGGAAAAAAGTTCACATGGTTTAGTAGCGATGGAAGATCAATAAGCAGAATTGACAGATTCCTCTTATTGGGAGAACGAGCGGCTGAATGGAAGGTTGATGCCCAATGGATTGGAAAAAGGGAGATATCAGATCATTGTCCGATATGGTTAAAGACCTCAAATCAGAATTGGCGCCCTAAACCATTTAGATTTAATAATTGTTGGCTGGAACACTGTGATTTCCTCAATTTTGCAAAGGATGTATGGAATAATCACATAGTAGAAGAGCGGAAAGTGTATGTGCTTAAGGAGAAGATGAAGAATATGAAACAAAAACTGAAAGTGTGGAATAAGGAGGTATTTTGGATGTTAGATTTGACAATTGACAATGTTGTGGATGAAATTAACCAACTGGATGATATAGTGGCAGAGGGAGGGATGGTGGATATGGATAGGAGGAAGATGTTATCCGCATAATTCTGGCAAAAGGTGCATATGAAGGAAAGTCTAATTGCACAGAAATCTAGAGCTAAGTGGGTGCTTCACGGTGATTGCAATTCCCAGTTTTTCCATGCGTACTTAAATTCTAGAAGAAGGAACATAATTTTTGCTCTAAAAATAGGTGAAGAATGGGTGGATGGTGTTGGAGAAGTAAAATAGGAGGTGAGGAGGCATTTTCAGGAGAGCTATGAAGACTTCAATTGGAAGAGGCCAGTACTAGAAGGAATTATGTTTCCACAAATTTCCGGTGAAGATAACAACTTTTTGACAGTAGCATTTTCGGAGGAGGAAATTAAGCAGGTTGTATGGTCCTATGATGACAACATATATAAGATCTTAGCAAAAATTCTTGCAGCACGTTTGAAGAAGGTGATTGGGAATGTCATTTCTCCAAATCAAACGGCATCTATCCCGGGTAGGCACATACTGGATGGAGTGGTAACAGCCAATGAAATTATTGATGCAGTAAAGAGCAGCAAGGGAAAATGTCTTTTGATGAAGGTTGATTTCAAAAAGGCATATGACTCTGTATCTTGGAGTAATATTGAATATATTGCGTAGATTGGGTTTTAATGAAACCTGGAGAAAGTGGATGCTGGCATGTGTATCTTCAAGTTCAGTTTCGGTTCTAGTAAATGGAAGCCCAACGGAAGATTTTAGAATTCAGAAGGGACTAAAGCAAGGAGATCCGCTGACACCTTTTTTATTTTTAATTGCAGCGGAAGGCTTGACAGGACTAGTCAAAAAAGCAGTTGAGATTGGATGGTTTAAAGGGTATGAGGTGGACTTTAATATTTATTATCCAATACTTCAATATGCGAATGACACAATATTAATTGGAGAAGCATATTGGAGAAACATTTGGTGCTTAAAAACAATTCTGAGAGGATTTGAACTGGTACATGGGCTACGCGTTAACTTCTTAAAAAGTAATTTGTTTGGAATAAATCTGGACGAGCGTTTTCTAGTGGCTGCATCTAGATTTTTGGGATGTACCATGGGAAGCATACCTTTCAAGTTCTTGGAAATTTTTGTTGGTGCAAATCCTAGGAGAGAAGCTACATGGAGGCCGATCATTGAATCAATGAAGAGAAGACTTTCTAGTTGGAAGAGACGTCATCTCCCCATGGGAGGTAGGATTGTGTTGATTAATTCCGTGTTAACAAGTTTGCCCTTGTATTATTTTTCTTTTTACAAGGTACCCAGGAAAGTAGTTAAAAGCCTAGTTGATGTACAAAAGTTTGTTTACCAAAGAAATTAGGTGGCTTGGGAATTAAGAATTTGGAAGTCTTCAATAGGAGTTTATTGGCAAAATGGAAATGGAGGTTCCTAAATGATACCAAGGCAATTTGGTACAATTTATTAACCCACAAATATGGTAATCTTGCTTCAAATGTGTTGGAGACAGAATATGCAGGGAGCAGGTCATCTATATGGTGGAGGGACCTGATGCTAATAGATAGAATATGGTTCAAGGAATTTGTTAAGATCAAATTGGGGTCTGGTACGACTTTAAGGTTTTGGGAGGATCCTTGGACAAATTTTGGTAAATTAAAGGAATGCTTTCCATGGCTTTATCAGATTACTTTAGACAAAAATATCACTGTGTCAGGTGTTTCGATCGATGCGCAATGGAATTAGCAGTGGCAATGGTGTAGAAGCTTATTCAGGTGGGAGGAAGATTTGTTGAACACCATGAAAGAAGCTATGTCAAACTTAATTCCAGTTAAGGATCAATAGGATATGTAACACCCCACCAAGATAGGGCATTGACTTTATTTATTCAACTTATTTAAGGCAAACAACACATATTTTATTAATTATTAAGGTATACAAGATACAGTACACACAAATACAAACATGACTCAACACCTATAAGGGCGATCAAAAGACACATTGGCCATGACGTAGTGTCCACCTTTGCCTCCCGGCAGACTACTCAAAAACTTGTAATCCACTTCTTATAGGTTGTTCCTGTCCATCTACTATTCATTACATAACATAAAAAAACACAAGAAAGCAATGGGTTAAGATATCCAGTAACCTCTATCAACCAGGAAAATAACATAATAAAGCATATGTTACCTTGTACAGTACACAACAATTGTTACAGATATCATAGGCATCTCACTCAGCCTTCTAAGTACACAGTCATAGACCAAACTATACCAATACGTCATACTGACAAATCCGACCACACTGGCCACAATTACATCACAAACCGACACCCGTCACTAGTCTTTTTAGGCTCAATTACCTGCCCTATTGACCCAGACCACCGAACATGTCAAGCTCAATTACCAGCCCTATGGACATATTAGGCTCGTTTACCAGTCACTGAACATGTCAGGCTCAATTACCAGCCCTATGGACATGTCAGGTTGTTTCAGAGATTTCAGGCTCATATCCAAATTTCATCGACCCAATCTATCGCTGAACATTGCGGGCCATTACCGCCCTTCTCCCTAGACTCATTACCAATCATAGGGCACTGAACATGATAAGTTAGTTGTCCCGGGAGCAAATCCTGATGCGCTACTATCTCCGATTACCGGTTATGGCATCCCATGCTACCATATCCAACTACCGGAGTAAGGCACTGTCCTGCGCGCAAGGACGGCATTCCCTATACAGAGAATGGCCAAGATTGTCCACCTGTCAGACGTGGAGTCCTGAGGCTCGGTCATACCATCGATCATATCCATCTCAGGTACACCTACCCCACACTACTTCGTACCATCGATTATGTACATCTCAGGTACACTAACATCGGGTACACTGATCCGGCCATCACCACTATCAAACAGGATATCGGTGATAATACTTGCTATTATCATCTAGGGATTCGCATACCTCTAATTAGAGGGCGTCACCCTTGACTCTAAGACCACACACAACAATCATCATACTCGCAGATATTATATGCAATCAGCACATAAATATCAGGCACTAAATAAGATATCATTAACCATATTTAACAGCATATAAAATATTCCTAGCGTCGCATAAGCAACTGTCTACTAATCTCAAAACCATAACCTATGTTGGTTGATAGGTCTATGGTGACTATCCTTAGCCACCACACACCGCAACCCCTCTCTTAAGGTGTTGCTATTATCAACCCCTAGTAGGACTAAGGAACCCTATACATGCTAATGCATCATCAGACTATCTATTTTCCCTAGAGATTAAGGTATCTTCCCTTACCTAGCCTAGAAGATTGTTGCCGCCTCGCCCTTCGCTCTTCCTCTCTCGAGCTCCTCCACGCCTTCACGCTCTCCCAAAGGCCCTTGGAAGAACTTGGGCTGAATGGAGGATCAAGGCCTATCTATAGGCATAAATCGCTCATCGTGTCGCGACCATATTACACATGAATCACATCGCGTCGCGATGCGGACACGCGGTCACCCATCACGCGTTTTGATCCACCAATCTTCTCCACCGACCTACCATCACGTCGCGATGGATTCCTTCATAGTCCCCATCGTGTCGCGAGCCACTCAGATTTTGAAAATTCCATTTTTGACCTTCTAGACAATTCTAGATTATTCTTCTCCTTTCCAGGGCATTCTAAGCCTATTATTAATCATTTTAAGTTCAATTTAATTCTACTAAGGTTTTAAATATCCGTTTACCACTTAATTACTGTTTTAATTATTTTTCTGTCATTGTTTTAAAAATCAGGATGTCACATGATACATGGGTTTGGAAGTGGGATAATTCTAATACCTTTTCGGTGAAATCTGCATACTCAGAATTGATGAAGAGAGGCAGCAGTGCAGAGCTGGAGCAGAATTTTAAAATGGCTTTACATGGTGCATGGAACATCTCAGTTCCGTCAAAGGTTTTGGTGATGATCTGGCGATTGTTTCAAGCAAGAATTCCTACAAGAGATCAATTAGCAAGGCGTGGAATTGACCATGGTCCCCATGGATTGAGTTGCGTATTTTGTTTTAGAGTGAATAAAGAGGCAAATCATTTATTTTTCTTTTGTCAATTTTCTTATGACATTTGGAGATCTGCTTTGGCATGGATGGGTTTAGAAGGAGTCTTTGCAGAAGGTAGTGTGGATCACTTTCTCTAGTTTGGCAGATTTATTAGAGGGAGGAAAAAAAAAGGTGAGATATTTGATTTGGTGTGTTGTGGTTTGGATTATATTGGAAGCTACGCAATAATATCATTTTTAGAGGAGCTGTGGCAGAACACTCTACTTCTATGGCACTGATCAATCAAATTTCTTGGGGGTGGTTCACTTTCAGGGAAGGGTGAAAAGTTTCTTATTCTTTCTCAGATTCGTGTATAAATCCCATTAAGTGTATTAATGCCGGAAAATAATATTGTTCTTATGTAAGATGGGTTAGAGTACCCCTATACTCTTGACCAATAAATTCTTTGCTTACCAAAAAAAAAAAAATTACATAACATGTAGCCACAATAAGCAGAAGTCATGCAATGTGTAGTGCAGTTGCAGCCATTTTGCTTTTGTTCAATAATATTATGGTGTGCTGCAAATAATTGATAGGGTCCGGGTTGTCAACATAGTTGAGATCTCTTTCTCTACAGTGATGCTTTTGCTTACCATTTTGCTTAAAAAAAAAAAAGTTGCAGCCATGCCCCTCATTTCGTTGCCTATACAACAAAGGCCGCAGGATTGTTTCAATTTCTAAAATGACCACTTTAAAAGTTAGTATCTACATATAAAGCAACCTTTTGTAAAAATGAAACAAAAAAATGTTATATTATAGGAAACGGCCAAACAAGCTCACTTTAGGTCTTTTTTCTTTTGTCTGTTTTTCTACAGTCTTCCTGGAAAAGGACATTCATATTTTAAAATCTTATAATTAATTTCGTCTTAGGATCCGTTTGTTTTAGATTCGGGTAGAATTGATTGTAAAGAATCTTGTTAAAAGAAATTGATTTTAAAAAAATCGAGTTTAAAAAAATTGATTTGTGTTTGGTAATGATAGTTTAAAAGTGAGTTCAAAAGAACTGATTTGTATTTGGTAATGATAGTAGAATCACTTTTGATGTGTAAATATAAAAAACTTTTGTGAGTCCTACACCTATAATCAATTCTACCAAACGAAAAAAGCTTAGATGTTGTTGCTTCTACTAGAATTGATTCTTGAGTGTAAACGAGATTCTAAAACCTGCTAAAAACTAAAATAAACACATGAATAGTAACTAAAAAAATATTAAAATCGATTTTGGGGTCCAAACTAGATTCTAAAATCTTAAACAAACAGAACTTAGCTCATTATTCCGTATTTTTTTTTGGTGGAATCTCATTATTCCGTATTCCTTTTTGAAGGATATGGTATGGTATTTACTTGTGGATATATAATGAAATTTTGTAATGTAAATTCGCTGGAGCACAGCTAATGTGAAAGTCTGTAAAAAAAAAAAGGCTATTGTGAAAGGAAAAAAGCTGAAAAAGAAAAGAATCGTTTGTAACTTTCATATGCGCGTTCTTTTATTAAAAAGATGTAAATATAAAATAATTTTCAACAAAGGACACAGATAAGTTTTACAACTATTTCATTAAGTGAATTTTTTTTTTTGGGAATTTCATTGAAGTGTAATAGAGTAGTACAATTTAGAACTTGAATCGATATCATAAATCGCCAAAATAGACTTTCTCGTATTAAATTATTGTATGAATTTATTATGTAAAATTTATATATATATATATTAAAAAAAATTAAAAAATTGTTGCAGAATAAAAGTAATATATAAAAATTAACCATATAATTGAACATATATAAAGTAATATTTATTCTGCATAAATATTACATCCTCTGTATGCAATTACAAATTAGATACTCTCCTATTAAAATATTCTATACTCCCTCGGTCTTTTATTATCATAAAAAAAGTATATGTATTTAGTCCAAATATGGATTAAACACATGTACTTTTTTTCTTATAATAAAAGACAGAGGGAGTATTTGTTTTGATGAACCGTAATTATGACATTTGACTAGCATCTCGAGCTATTCCCATAAGCTTTGACTTTTTGGACCAGACTAATTCTCAATTGGTTGCGTGCACCATGGAATTAAGCTTTAGAATTTTCACCTATTTGCCATCAAAGATTCAAACTTCTGTTTCTTCTCTACGGGTTAAGGTCAGATGCTTACAAAAGTTGGTATAAAAAGTTAAGTAAGTACTGAATTTGATCTCTCTGAAATTATAGGACCGTATCAATTAGTCTCTCACATTATAAATATTTCAAAATGATTACTGAAATTGCAAAACGTTAATCAGGGTTGTCTCTTCGTCTGGATCTATTAACAAATGTATCTCTTGTTCCGGACTGGGCCGAAGCCTATTCTTCCTAATACCACTTCTGTGGCCCAACTCCGCAAACTAATTGTGGTCGACCAATGGCTACCGATCTGGTACGTCTGTTACATCAACGGTCCCCTGATTCGCGTTGGTTTTATGCCACCGATCTAGGACTGTCGATCTGATCAATGAACTGAAGCGCTTTAAGGAATTCCCTTCCTAATCACCGTCCATTCAGATCAAACCCTAGATGGAATCATATAAAAGGAGGACCCAAAAAAAGTACAATTTACGTTTCCATTACATCATACTGACCTCATCATAACGATACTGACTTGAACGTCGGAGTGCCTTTGCAGTACTCCCACCACGCTTCTCGCATCAAGAACCATAGCCCACGACGGACTCAGCGACTCCGGCCACTACTACGTTCCTTGCTCGGAACATTGGCGACCACAGTGGGAGATTTATTCTACAGTGAATAGATCTTACCGATCATCCCATGGTTGGACCGTCGCAGCACATTCAACCGCCACGCTGGTCTCAGAGAAACAACCCTGGGTCTTGCCCTCCATCGCCTCAAATCGACAGACAACCCTGTCTGCTACACCGCATCCAACAGTTCCCAATGATCGTGGAGGAAGTTCCATCGTCACCACTTCCATAAGGCGATGCTCCACCGATCACTCTGGTGGCTCCGCCAACCTCCGATGTTCAACCATATCTACTGGAAAACGTCATTTCGATCATCCAGAGACAGACTCAGATGATCGAAGACCAAAACCGCAGGATCGCCGTCATCGAAACTCAACAAGCTGCCGCGCACGCCGTCGCACCTTCCAGATCTCGTTGTAGGTCTAGGTCACCACCCAGATCTCGACACAGGTCTAGGTCATCACCCAGATCTCGACATAGATCTAGGTCACCATCCAGATCTGGAGAGTCCAGAACCGAAGGGCACCGCGAAAATCCCGGATCTGGAGGTTTCCACCAATCCACCACTAAAGGGCACCGCACCGTTGGGTGTCCGAACCATAGGCAGTCAGGCAAACGATCTCCCCCGAGGAGGGAGACGTATCGTCGATCGTCTCGTAACGGCAGAACCACGGACCGGTCGCCGATTAGAAGACGTAACACTTCGCCTTACTCTATGCGGAGATCGACTTCGCGTCGATCCCCATATGCGTCGTCTGTGTCCAACGAAAGCGCATCACCTCGTCGCTCGAGGAGGTACAACGAAGACGACGATTTACTCCAAGATGGTCCGTTCACCGAAGAGATCACACTATTTCCGATTCCCCATTCACTTGAGAAGCCTCCGACCTTCGAACTATATGAAGGAACAGGGGATCCCGATGAGCACATCGGACGATTCGATGCCATCATGAGGTACCGAAAAGCTAAAGAACCAGTAAAGTGCAAGTTGTTCCCCCTGACTCTGTCGAAGATCGCGTTGGCTTGGTTCCAGGGACTAAAGCCGACCTCCATCGGCTCATGGGGAGAACTCAGTAGGAAGTTCACATATCATTTCACCATTTCTCGGCCGCAACCCAAGTCGAAAGCGACCCTCGCTGCTATTCAGTAGGGTGAGAAAGAATCCCTGCGAAAATACATCGAGAGGTTCACCCAAGAGGCCATGCTGGTCAGAGAGGTCTGGGAAGACATGAAGATGTACCTCCTCCAACAAGGCTTGGTCAAGAAGAGCTTATTCCACGTGAATATCGGGGTCAAGCCACTGCGCGATTATAACGATCTCCTACGTCGCGCCGAAAGATTCATCGGTTACGAGGAGGAATGCATGGTAATCGACCACGCGGAAGTCCCACAAGCGAAGGGATCAACCCACAAAGATTCGAAATCGAAAAAAGAAAAAGATTCGAAGAGTTCGGTGATCATATTCACCGAATATACACCATTGAATGCCTCACGGGCTCACATCTTGGAAGAGTGTCTGCACACCGAATTCAAGGATGCCGGAATCAAACTTCCAAACCGGATGAAACAAAGGCTAGATACAGATAAAACAAAGTACTGCCGATGGTATCGCAGCAACGGACACAATACCGAAGACTGTTTCCAGTTAAAGGATGTTGTCGAGCAGCTGATAAGGCGAGGTAAGTTACAGAAGTACACTCGCGATAGTTCGGGCAGGAGAAGGTTGAGGTCCCCTTCGAATCGTCCCCGCAATGCGCCTACGAGCCGAGACCGGAGGCGAAGGACCGACGATGAAGAAGAACAGAATCAGACTGCGGCAATCACCATGGTCATCACCAGGGGACCGAACAAACCGAGAGGTCCATCTATTAAAACTGAAAAAAGGAAATATAAAGACATCGCAATGGCCGCCGTGAACTCTAATTACCCTCCTGTTGATCGCCCCAAATCAAGTAGGCAACCCCTGGCTTTTTACGACGAAGACCTGATAGGAGGTGAGTCTAACAAAGACATTCCTCTCTTGATTTGGGCGAAAATGGCAAATGTCGACATGAGAAGGATCCTAGTCGATCAGGGGAGTTTAGTGGATATTATGTACATAGGGTTATTTGATACTTTGAAGCTTTCGAACGACCTCCTTGTCCCTTACGAGGGAATGGACATGCAGGGTTTCAACGGGGCAAAGACGACTCCATTAGGATATGTCGAGTTGATGGTGACCTTCGGCACATACCCGAAGTCGAAAACAATCAGGGTGCAGTTCTTGGTCCTCCCTTGCGACTACGATTATAATTGCATCATTGGCAGACCTACTTTAGCCGAGCTCGGAGCTGTAACGTCGACAATCCATTTGAAAATGAGGTTCCACATCTCCAACGACGAGATCGTAACCCTACACGGCGACCTAGACGCGGCCAGAAGGTGTTTCGAGATTAGCCTGAAGAGAACACAGGTTGATCGGATAGGAAACAGATAAGTGTTCGAGAAACACACTTCCTCACGCGGCGTAATGTTAACCGATGTCGATCCTCGCTTTGGAGCCGAAGACATCAAGGTTAAGGCCAGGGTATCGGTGATCCATTCGCAAAAGAGCTCGCAAAGAAAATAGAGAGGCCGATCCCGGATGGCGAATCCTCCCACCTCCAGATTTGGAAGGATACATTCCGAACAACAAAGATAGCTGACGATCTCCCCGAAGATATGAGGTCTAACTTGATCAAATTCCTCCAAGACAATGTCGACCTGTTCACTTGGACTACAGATGAGATGCCTGGGATATCACCTGAGGTAGCATGCCACAAACTGGCACTCAACCCTTCTAAGACGCTGGTCGCATTGCACGACATCGCCGCCTCCCGGAAAACCCAAGCGGCAGAGAAAGCCGTGGCAGACCTCATCAAAGCAAGTTTCATGAAAGAAGCCAGGTATACAACATGGTTATCAACCGTGGTGCTCGTGAAGAAGTCAAATGGGAAGTGGAGGATGTGTGTCGATTACACTGACCTCAACAAACCTTGCCCTAAAGACGCATACCCGCTGTCGAACATCGACAAGCTCATCGATAGCTCATCAGGATTTCGGTTCCTATCCTTCATGGATGCCTACTCAGGCTACAACCAGATACCGATGTATGAGCCCGACCAAGAGAAAACAACGTTCATGATCGAAGGTGCCAACTACTGTTATAAGGTCATGCCCTTCGGCTTGAAAAACGCCGGCGCCACGTATCAGTGAATGATGAACAAAGTCTTCGAAAAGTAGATCGGGCGGTTGCTCGAAGTATATATGGATGACATGATAGTCAAAACTGTCCAAGATGAAGACCACGTCACCCATCTCGCCGAAGTTTTCTCTGAACTTCGAAAGCACAACATGCGTTTGAATCCGGATAAGTGTACCTTCGACGTGAGAGCAGGAAAGTTCCTTTGGTTTTACCTAACTGAAAGAGGAATTGAGGCTAATTCGGACAAGTGTCGAGCAATCACCTAGATGAAACAACCGACCTCGAAGAAGGAGGTACAACGCTTGACCGGGATGATGGCGGCATTGACTGGGTTTATATCGTCTTCGGCTCAATGTGCACTCCTATTCTTCAAGTTGCTCAAGAAGGAGGTCCCTTTCCAGTGGACCCTCGAATGCCAAGAGGCTTTTGCCCAGTTAAAAGAAATTCTCTCTACACCATGAGTCGACCTCGGAGCGGGGAAACCTTGTACCTTTACTTGGTCGTGACTGAAGAGGCCTTAAGCACCGTGCTGGTGAAAGAAGACATTACTGGACAAAAACCGGTATACTTCGCCAGCAAAGCCCTTCAAGGGCCAGAACTAAGATATTAGCTGAGAAAATGGCTCTAGCTCTCGTCATTTTCGCACGAAGACTTCGCCAGTATTTCCTTTCTCACCGCATCGTAGTCAGACCTGACCAACCAATAAAACAGATCCTGTACAGGCCCGATTTAGCTAGTCGGATGATAAAGTAGTCAATCGATTTCTCCGAATAGGACATTAGCTATGAACCGAGGAAGGAAGTTAAGGCTCCAACCCTCGCGGACTTCGTAGCGAAACTTACACCGCACTCATCTTCATCGCCGGCTGGTAGGTGGAAAGTCTTCATTGATGAGTCTTCTAATCCTAAGGAAAGTGGAGCCGGTTTGAAGCTAGAAAATGAGGACGGGCTAATTGTCGAATACTCACTGGCGTATGCCTTCCCAACATCAAACAACCAGGCAGAATACGAGGCATGCATCGTCGGGCTCACATTCGCTCATGAACTTGGTGCGGCACGCGTTGTCGTTCATTCCGACTCACAACTCGTAGTCTCGCAAGTAGATGGAATTTACCAAGCTAAAGATCTCTTGCTGCAGAGATACCTCACCCAAGTCAAAACTCTAATGGGCTGATTCGTTCATGCCGAGATCATACACGTTCCAAGAGAATAGAATGTCTGAGCCGACGTCCTTTCTAAGCTCGCCAGTACAAAAATACCGACCTCCCACCGGTCCGTCATACAAGAGACATTAACCACTCCGAGTGTTCAGGAACCTGTGGCCGAAAACATTCCTGGAACCCAGGAAGAACCACCGAAGGTCGCCACCGCGACCTACGTACACAGCCTATCGATTTCTAACATTGACTTCGGCAATTCATGGATGATGCCAATTTTAAAACTACTTTATTTGGGGGAAATACCAACAGATTCGAAAGAAGCATCCAAGCTTCGTCGAAGAGCTTGTTCATTTTCCATCATTGAAGGGAAGTTATATCGAAGGGGCTTCTCCATGCCACTGCTGAAGTGTCTCGACACCTCAGAAGCCCAATACGTACTGGTTGAAATCCATGAAGGTATCTATGGACAACACTTAGGCGGGAGGACATTGGCTAAGAAAGCACTCAGAGCAGGCTACTATTGGCCTACCATGGAGGTCGACACAAAAGAATACGTGAAAAAAATATGACAAATGCCAGAAGCACGTTGATGTACACATCGCACCCCTTGCCGAACTGACTACCCTGTCTTCCCCATGGCCGTTCGCCTGGTGGGGGATCGACATTCTGGGTCCGTTTCCCCAAGCCCAGGGCAAATCAAATTCCTAGCAGTATCAGTTGATTACTTCACAAAATGGGCTGAAGCCCTACCTCTTGCAAAAATAACTGCAAAGAACCTCATCAAATTCTTCAACTCCCAAATCCTCACCAGGTTCGGGATTCCAGAGGTCGTTGTAACCGACAATGGTTTGCAATTCATCGATCAATAGTTTTGGAAAACGCTTGCAGACCTCAACGTGAAGCACCACTTCACTTCTGTCGAACACCCTCAGACCAACGGATAGGTCGAAGCAGCCAATCGTGTAATATTGCGCGGTCTTCGATGACACCTCGATGAAGCGAAGGGTCCGTGGGTCGACGAACTGCCTCAGGTTCTCTAGGCCTACAGGACAACACCACACTTATCAACCGGAGAGATACCCTTCCGATTAACCTACGGATCGGAGGCGGTAATTCCAAATGGTCGGCGAATTAAACTGGAGAACCCTTCACCCACCTGAACCGAGGCTGAATTACCAGTATCTCCGGTAGGAGTTGGATCTCTTAGAAGAAAACCGGGAAATCGCGGCACTGAATGAAGCCGCCATCAAGCAGCGAATAATCGCAAGGTACAATCACTACGTAGTCCCTCGAGATTTCGCCGTTGGAGACCTCGTTCTTCGAAGAGCCGATGTCAGACTGAAAAGTTTCGTGCAAGGGAAGCTAGCTCCGAACTGGGAAAGACCTTATCGGATCACCGCAAAGACCAGCATAGGGGCCTATTACCTCGAAGATCTCTAAGGAAGGGTTATCGCCCGAACATGGAACGCGACTAAGCTTCAGAGATACTACAATTGAATCCGGTCTTTACGACCAAGATCGATCGGAGACAGTACCTGACAAGCCACACATTTGGAATAGCCTTGAACTGTCCACTATCGAAGTTTAATTAAATTACTTGCAATTTTCTTTCAAATTGTAATTTGACATCAAATTTTAATGCAAGTTACATACAACTTTGCAACTCTAATGACTATTTGTTATGTCAGGTAAAAAGAGATAATGGCCGGTTAGCACACCGACGAATGCCGAACTCTACAACTCGACACACACGTCGAATGGTTCTGGGGAAGCCCGCACTTTCCCTATGCTTCCGACAAACAACGCCGAAGTTTTGACTCCCAGCACACACTTCGAAGGAATTCGGGGTGTAATCGACACACCCGAAGATCCTCGAAGCGACGTCCGAGGAACACGCGGTAGACCACCTGATCGACCTAGCCAGTCTTTCCAAGGCAGGTCACGCTGAAATAGTGTTCACCCATCTTAAGGACCGAGCTCCCTAAGATCGGGGAAGAGGAGGACCATTCCTTGGCCGGAGTGGACCCTCCGAGAAACCAAATTGGATCTTACTTCGAAGCATACAAAAATCAGAACCAACTCCGAAGCAGTTAAGTCGGATCTTACTCCGAAACAAACAGAATCGGAATCAACTCTAAAAAGTGAACTTAAAGACAAAGAAATTGCGACAGACATTACAAGAAACTTAACTTGGATTAAGGGAAAGCAAATGTCAAATACAAAACAGGCCTCCAAAGAGGTACAGATTTAAAGTTGCAAAAAATTCATACAAGTTACAAAGAACCCTGGCATCCCAGGTCTTCAAGCAGTCTCTTCGGCAGCCTTCTTGACATCTTTCGAGGTAGGCTCCAGTCCCTTTGTTGTAGGCGCCGCCTCGTATAGGACTTCCCTAGTCTTGGGGTCAATGATTACGTTCTCATCAACAACGCTCATGCTGAACAGTTTGGAGACGTCGACATCTATGGTTGGATACATCAATCGGATTTGGTCGACAGCATTTCCAAACTGCTGATCCCCGAACTTTCCAGCGATGTACTTCCACTTTTCAGTTTCTGTTTAAGTTAAAGTAAGAGCTGTCCTGGCCTCTTCCAAACTCTTCTCAAACTTCCCTTTTTCTTCATCGTTCTTAGTTTGAAGGGTTTTCTTCTCGGAGATGAGATCATCGCGTTCTTTCATAAGATCGGCAACCTCCTGCTGCAGTTCTGCGACCTCCTTCTTCGCATTTTTTAGCTTATCAGATTTGTCCAAAAGGTTGTTTTTGAGGTCAGTCATCTTGGCCTCCCTCTTCTTGATCTCCCCAGCACGTTTTTTCAACTCCTCGACAAATAATGGAATTCTGTGTTCTTCTTCTCCAACGCAGTGTTGCGTTCGGCAGTGTGAACAAAGAGGTTTATGCTCTGGACCATCCAGCTTGAACACTCCAGTACCGAGTCTTCTTGTGCCGAACTGGACAAGTTCGACAGATAGACTTTGTCAACAGCTGAAGTGTAGTGACGCAATTCCTCTGAAGTAATATCATTGTTGTGCGTCCACACTGCCAGACCATCGCTTCCGGAGAAGTCGCCACTCCCGGTCAACCTTTCCAGGCGACTTGATTTCTTCCTGGCATCCTTCCTTTGCTTCTTCGGGAGGCGAACTCCGTGTTCGGCTTCGACATTCTTCCTCTTCTCACCCTAGGAAGAAAGAACATGAACCTCTTCGACCTCCGGTCCCTTAGTTTGACCCGAACTCAGAGTCAAAACCCGAGATGTCGAGCAGTGACAGTGAGGCGGCTGCTGCCGATGAGGGTGAACCCGCCGAAGAGCTAGCCAAGGCACCAGAAGTCGAGGTACCTGCTAAAGCAGCTTTTCTCCTCTTCTTTTTGAGGAACTCACTCAGAGCCGCGATGTCTGCCATTGCACCTGAAATTGCAAAAACAAAGGTCAGAACCAGCGCACAAGTTTAAACAAAACTTACTCATACATACGCGTTTTACCTAAGCATTCCTTAACCTCCTCGTCCGAGGTACAACTCATCAAGTACTGACTACTCATGTATCGAGCTGAAGTCTTTTGCCAGTGTGGAGTGTCCTTTACTTTGGGTGCGAATCCATCTACGAAGTCCGTTAGCTTATTTACACAATCGACTTCTTGGTCATCTAACGAGTCTTCGGGGTGCTGAACTCTTTACGTTCTACAAGGAAGTGGTCCTGGCTCTAATAGGGTCAGACTAACTCCTCTATTCCTCCCTCTTCCTTTTTCCTAGTTAAACATTTCTTTGCCGACCAGTTCAGGGGTTTCAGATAAAAGTACTTGCGCTTGAATCTCCGAACAGAGTCGCTGTATGCTTCAATTATTCTAACCTTGGGCTTCAAGGATAACCACCCCTGCGGAGCATCACCTCTTTCTGCATACCTCATCGGGGAGAAGAAGTAGAAAAACACACTCCTTAGCGCTAGGATCCCGAGGTAAGAGCAAACTAACTCAAAACTCCGGATGAACGCCCACGCATTCGGATGGAATTGAGAAGGGGCGACCTGCAAATGGTTTAGGACTTCAAGTTGGAAGTAAGTGAAAGGCAACCGAACTCCCAATTCGGTATAGTACATTTCGTGCATGGGCAGGAAAAAATCCTCGTCTTCGACAGGCACCACGCAGATCCGATCATTAACTCCGGGGTAAATAACTTTCCAGTTGTTAAGATTTCCCTTACCTTGGCCGATGCCCAAGTAGGGTAAGAATTCGGCCAACGTCCTTTCGTCGCTGAACACCGACCTGGCGCACAAGGCATCGTCGGCCACCCACGTATATCGATCAGCGTTGGTTGGAAGGGAGTGCCCTTTCTTGCCTTTCGGATCCTTTGTTTTTCCCATCGTCGACTTGCCCAAGGAAAGGTCTGGTTTAATCACCGAACTCCCTAACTAACGAAATACAGAAATTTCCACCCTCACCGGAAAACTCATATATCTAGCCGAAAAACTCATAGTCTCGCCGGGAAATTCATAGCTAAACGCCAGAAAACTCTTGAAAGAGCGAAAACTAGGCAACAAAGCATGAGGCCCAGGCAGATCTAAGAGCAACCGCAGGGAACAGGGATCCAGCTAGCCTTAAGGGCGGCCACGCCTAGAACAAAGAAGGGTGAGAACAAGGAAGCAGAGCGAAAAACTGAGAACCTCCAGGAGGAAAAGGAAATCCGGCCAGCCATCACGGTGGCCACGCCTAGAAACAGTAGCAAATAATAAACTAGCAAAGAAGAAGAACATACCTTGAGTATTTGAGAAACCACCACGAACACAGAGAAGCAGGAAGAAGAAGAAGTCCAAGGCTCTCCAGAGATGCGAAACTCAGGGAAAGAAGGAATTGCAAAAGTGTCAAATGAGACCCCTCCTCCTGTATTTATAGATGAAAACACATCATTACTCGCATTTAATGGCACGCGAAACCAGGCGTCACCTCGATCTAATGGCACATATGCCGCTACGCGTGAAACGAGGCCACCTTTTCAGTTTGAAACGATTGAAGTGATGCGTCGATTAGGGTTTGTGACATAGAACACCCTAGAAACCGTCGTCAATCAACGACGCGTGTCGCGTACGATGCTGACTTATCCGAAGTCGAACTTCAAAATGAATGCCGAAGTAACGCTATGTGATTCAACCTTAAGTCACACTCCTACAGTTTGAATTGAAATCTCACTTCGACAAACACTTGGAGTTGCACTTTCCTGGTTCGGATCAAAGTCACGCCTCGACAGCTCCCGAAGTCACACTCCGACAAATTCAATCACTTGCTGATTTAATCTGAATCACACTTCGACGTCAAGCTTCGTCACATCATCCATCACCGCCAACTTGAACGAAGTCATACTTCGGCTATATGTTGAAGGTCGCACTTCGGCAACATCCGCCTACACTGCGGCGTTGGGTTAATCATAATCCGAACAACACACCACTTAAGTTGAACTCCTCAAAAATCGGAGATCGACTTGGGGGAAACTGTTTCGGACTGGGCCGAGGCTCATTCCTCCTAGTACTACTTACGTGGCCCAACTCCGCAGACTGATCGTGGTCGACCAATGGCTATCGATCTGGTACGTCTGTTACATCAACGGTCCCCAGATTCGCGTTGGTTTTACGCCACCGATCTAGGACCGTCAATCTGATCAATGGACTGAAGCGCTCGGTAAGGAATTCCCTTCCTAATCAACGTCCATTCAAATCAAACCCTAAATGGAATCATATAAAAAGGAGGACCCAAAAAAGGTATAATTTACGTTTCCATTACATCATACTGACCTCATCAGAACGATACTGACTTGATCGTCGGAGTGCCTTTTGCAGGTATCCCGCCACCGTTCTCCGTCATCAGCAACCACAGCCCGCGGTGGACTCAGCTACTCCGGCCATCACTACGTTCCTTGCTCGGAACATCTCTGATATAATTCACTTAGTTTCAAATGCATATTTGACGTTATCAACTTAATGTTATTATAATCCATGTGAATACTTATAGAGGGACAAACCTCATTAATATTTTTGTAATTTTAAGAATTATTTTAGAATATTGATAATATAAGAGACTAAATTGATATAGCACCATAATTTCATGGACTAAATTAAGTATTTATTCATAAAATATTCTTATTAAGCTTTATTAAAAAGACAGTCATGTTGGCATTACGTAAGGGAATATGACAGTTCATATGGCAGGTAGGCATTAAATATTAAATGCATTCGTGAAACACGTGGTTTTCAAGCATGAGTGGACTAGAATTGATTTTTTTTTTTTTTGACATAAATGTGGACTAGAATTGATGATAAATTATTTGTTGCCGTTTTCACGTCATCAGATACATTTCGCTTATCACTCAATGACGGCAGTTAACTTTATTCAGTGTGGGTGTTTTTCGCAACACCCTCATTATAACTTGGTCACTGATATTCAGGGCTTGATGCGATCCGTTAACGAGATTAGTATTTTCCATTCACCTCGTGAGGCAAATCAGGTAGCTGATGGCATGGCTAAATTTGGACTCCATTTAGATTTTTGTAGTAGGTATTTTAATTCTATGCCTCTGTTTGTTGCGGACGCCGTTAGAGCGGACTGTGCTGGAACCTTTTTTCATAGGGGTTTCTAGCTTGGCTTTGTTTTGTGTTTTCCGGGGGGTTTCCCCCTGTTGAATACCAAAAAAAAAATATGTTTTATACGAATATTTTAATTTAAAAAATATAAAATTAATAAAAATATGTAATTTTTCAAAATGAATATAAAATAATACATAATTAATTTAAAAATTCAATTATGAAAACGTTGCATTAAATTAATGATAAAAAAGACACATGCTAAGTAACTAATTTCATCAAAAAAGTAACTAATTATATATGAATTAATGTTAGATATTCATATTTAATTTAATTAGTCATATAACTTATTGTATATTTAAAAAAAATTATTATTTAATTTCAGCTTATTTTATCTTATTCTCTAAAAACTTATATTACAATTCTGCCATTTATTTATGATGTAAGGATACATTTTCAAATTATGTATAAGATGCATCATTCAAATTTGGGTAAAATATGTTTTTAGTCCCTATAAATATCACACTTTTTAATTTTAGTCCCTATAATTTTTTTTCAAATTTTAGTCCTCAACATATTTTCTGATTGCAAAATTAGTCCCTGCTGTTAATTAACTGCTTACTAGGATAACAGAATTACACCTGGCAGTGCCACGTGGACGTCACATCATGTTAATATCCACGTGGCAATGAGTGGGTCACTTAAAAAATAATTTATATTTTATTAAATAGATTAAATAAATTAATAACTTAATAATGATTTTCACCATGTGTACTTTGGTGTTCTGTTTGATCCAGTTTCGTTTGGTTTAGGGAACTTGGATTCTGTTTTTTTATGTAATGATTTTCACCATTTGTACTTTGGTAAACTTGTGTTTGTTGTTCATCAATCAAATTACACAATGACATCAATATTCAAAGATGCCCCCTAAGGTCATCCAACTTGATCCAACTCAGGTACCGAATCGACGGCGAGTCACCGGACCCGGCAGTGGAAGAGGCTAAAGGTCTCCCATTTCTGAAAGGCAAAACCTTGAAATCCAGGGAAGGAGAAGAACGAGAGTTTTGTAGAATTCTAGAGTTAAGGGCTTCGAGAGCTTTGGAGGGTGAAAAGGGGTCTCCGGGAACTGGGAATTTGGAGCGTAGAAGGTTGTCGGCAAAGGCGTGATACTGCAAGTTTATAGACATGATGGTGGTGTCTGGACTCTGGAGGAAACCTTGAAGGGAAAAAGGGTTTCGATTGAGATTCTGTTTTCGAAGAGGGTAAATAAGATTGCAGAGGAAGAAGGGAGAAGGAAAAATGTCAACGTCTTATTCCACGGGGTGGGTGTAGGGAAGCTTTTTCTGTTCTTTGAAAAGTGCAGAGCTTGGAAGGGTCAAAGAGGAGTTCGACTGAAGGTGGAAAGAAAAGACCGGCGCCATTTCGTTCGTTGGAGTGAAATGGGAGAAAGATAAAATCCCTAGGCTAGAAGAAGATAAGATTAAACAGATTTATTAATATAAATTATTTTTTAATTAATTTTTTTTTATCCACTCACTTGCCACGTGGATATTAACATGATGTGGCGTCCACGTGGCACTGCCAGGTGTAACTCTGTTATCCTTGTAAGCAGTTAATTAACAGCAGGACTAATTTTGCAAACGAAAAATATGTTGAGGACTAAAATTCGAAAAAAAATTATAGGGACTAAAATTAAAAAGTGATATTTATAGGGACTAAAAACATATTTTAGCCTTCAAATTTATATATATATATAATTATTCTTGTGAATTAACTTGATATATTAAGATTACTTTATTTAATTTGAAATTTTAATAATCATAAAAATATTTTCCATGTTTTCAAAGATTTATATAAGAAATAATAAAAATATATCAAAATATTAAGTTTATAATAGTATAAATGCATGAACATAATTCATAAAATAAAAATATCGTGATATTTTTAATATTCATGTAAATAAACATAAAAATATTTTCTTAAATAATTTAAACTCTTAATTTTACAGATAACTTGCTCACTACATGATCAAAGTTTTCATGACTATTTCAGATGAAATTCTTTCGAAATGACACGTTAAATGACTTTTATTTTACATGACTTTTATGATTCTTTCAAATAAGATTTGAGTTTCAACATAAAATAATAAGATGGGAGAGGGACTATATATCGTCTATGCTTTAAGATCAGAAGGACTCGAGATAGACATGTTATATACTCCTTCTGTTTCTTTTTATTTGTAATTTACAATAACTAAATAAATTAATAAATTGTGTTTCTTTTGATAAAAATATTAGTTATTTTTTTATGATACGCTTGACCATTCATTATTTTATAGAATATATTTTTCTCTCTGCAATAAATATTTAAAGGTATAATTGACAGACAAACAATTAATATAATCTTAAATTTTAAGAATGACAAGTTATTAGAAACAAAATTTCTCTCAAAAATCGACATGTAAAAAGGAATAAAGGGAGTATATAGTTTCGATTCAGACATGATTTAAATTTTAAGGATAATTGATTTATTATATAAAAATATACGCACTTGAGAAAAACGAGGTTTCCAAACATTAATGGACAACCTATGTTCACAACACTAATATAAAAATGCATAAAATGTCTTGTTGTTTTCGATCGTGGCAAATTGATCTGAACATAAAATTGATGGCATGCTTGTGAAAGAATGTTTTAAATTGGTGTTTATTTTATAGGAGGTTGTTTATGATGATTTCTTATAAAAATAAATTACAGAAAATTTTTGTTGGCATTTAGTTTATAATCTCACAACAAATTTTTTAATATATTGGCGGTTAGTTTTGCCTCGATCCAGTTTAAAATGGATTAAGCCTCTCTTCACCTCCCCCTCCAAAAAAAAAAAAAGGCCTTAATATATTTTAGTAGAGTGTTTTGATTTTAGTCCCTGTAAAAATTTTTATTTTCTTTTAGTCCCTACAAAATATTTTATTTTAATTTTGGTCTTTTAACTAAAATTCATAGGAAATTCTGTGGATAAATAAAGTGTTTTTTATGGATTTTGCTATGAATTTTGGTCGAAATAATGATTTTTAGTTATTCGGATCAAAATTTCACAAAAAAAATTGGCAGAAAAATAAAGTGTTTCTGCGAATTTTGTTATGAATTTTGGTTAGAAGGACAAAAATTAAAATAAAATATTTTACAGTGACAAAACCAAACAAAACAATTTTATAGGAACTAAAATCAATTTACAGGGACTAAAAACATATTTAAACTAAAAGAAAATATATATTATAGCTCGGAGAAAAAATATCTGGGAGCAAAAATGAAAAATCATTTTATTTTTGGTAAGTCTTGTGCATGTTCTATATACCTATGTTGTCAAAATCGGACCGGACCGGTCGGGCCGATCTGTTGAACCGGAAACTAGACTCCTGTTCGGTCCGTTTGAACCTTAAAATCGGATTGTAGTCGAACCAGCTTAAAAACCGGTAAAAAACGGGCCAAAACCGGGAAAACCAAAAAAAAAAAACCCGGACAAAACTGGGAACCGAGCGGTTCAACAAAAATTAATTTTTTATTTTTTATTTTTTAAAAAAATGGTAAATGACATTATTTTTGACATATAAGAGATTTTATATCCATTTTTTCACGTTGATGGGTTAAATTAAATATTATAATAAAATTTAAAATTAATTTATATATTAATATAAATTATGAGAATACTTACATTATATTATTTGTAATTATTGAATATTAGAAAGTTATTATAACATATTTATTTTAGTTTAATAACATTTTAAGTATAGTTTAATTTTTTATGTCATGATATTATGAATATTATATTATTTTTTGTTTATTAGTGTTTTATATGTTATATTAAAAAATTTAAAAATATAATTTAATTCATTTCCAATCCGACCTCGATTCGACTTTTAAATCTTAAACTAGTGCCTACACCGGTTTAGTGTCCGGTCCGATTTTTATGGTAAATACAGTTAGGGTCACAAATCTTAAAGATAATGAATGTTAAGCTGTGGGAAAGTATTACGTGTCAACATGATAGTTTACCGATACTTTTTAAAAAATATATATATATAGCAGACTGAATTAACTAGACATAAAATTATTCGTGCACATGTCGTGATCAAACTGAATCTTATATTTTTTTAATAGTACATAAACGTGCAAATTACAATATTAAATTGACGCACGCGGGTTAGGTGTGGATATGGATTAAAAAAAAGTTAAATTATATTTTTGTCCTTAAATATATTTTAGGTTTCAGTTTAGTCCCTTATATATTAAAAGTTTCAAATTAGTCCCTTATCTATAAGAGTTATATCAATATGGTCCCTTTTGTTTTTTCTCCAAACTGGTCCCTTATGTTACAAAAATTATACTAATATGGTCCTTCTTTTTTGCAAAATAGGGAACAAAAAAGGGACTAAATTGGTATAATTTTTTTTTTTTAGTTAAGCAACACTTCATTAAACGGAACACTAGGGGTGCTCAAGCCCAAACAACTAATTACAAATTGTTTAGACAATGAAGTGGATTATTCCACCAAGAGGAAATAGATAAATTAGAATTACAATCCGCTCTATAAACAAACCAACTCCACGATAGACATTTGATGCGCCTAATGATGTGGTCAACATTTGCTTCCTCATTCTTGAAAATAACACCATTCCGAGACAACCATAAGGACCAAGACGTTGCCAACCAAATCAAATGTTTTGTTTTCTTTGCTTTCCTCCCTTTAACAAAATTGCCCATCCATTTAAAATGCTCCATCAACATATTGGGTGCCTCTGAATCAATATTCAACCAACAATAAACTTTAAGCCACACATCTTTCGCAAAGCTACAATCCATGAATAAATGATGAGAATCCTCACAATGTAGACTACACAAGGGGCAATTCGCATCAGCTGTATTCAAAATAACATTACGGTGTAATAGAGCACCGCGAGTGGGCAACGCATCACGAAACAGTCTCCACCCGAAAATAGACACTTTGGAAGGAGCAACATACCTCCAAATAGACTCATACAGCTTCTCTAAATCATCAACCTGTCCACTGTTATTAGTGGAATTAACCAACCATTTGTAACAAGATTTAACTGTGAACAATTTTGAAGGATCCAAAGCCCACACTCCACCCGTCTGGCACCTCAAATGACTGGGAAACATCCTGCAAATCAGAACTAAATCGGCCTCCTCCTCGGTTGCAGCCTGGCGTGTGAGCCACAGGCGGCAAAGAACCAACACCAGCTGTCACCGATCCAATATCCAGCATCAACCACATAAAAAGATTGATAGTTACAAGCCTCAAACAGGTCCGGATACACCATATTAAGCGGCACGTGTCCTAACCAATGGTCCTTCCAAAAGTCAATACTCCTCCCATTGCCCAGCTTTCTTCTAATACCCGATGGAAACCGACCAGCAGGCTCAAGCTCAGCCAATTTAATCAAATCCCGCCACCAAATAGATCCTTTAAGACCTCTATTTAGAGCACTTTGAGCGCCATGCAAAAATAAAGATTTAGCATTACTGTACCTATGCGTTAACAAATCCTTCCAAAGAGCCTCATCATCCCATAAACACCTCCACTTCCATTTAGAAAGTAAAGCCACATTAAACAATTCTAAATCTTTTATACCAAGGCCCCCCTCCTTTTTTGGTTTACAAGTCTTCTCCCAAGCTATCCAATACATCCCACGATCTCCATCATTGATACCCCACAAGAAGTCCCTTTGGATTTTCACCATAGCATTTATAATCATCTTTGGAGCCTTATAAAAAGAAAAGAAATAAAGGGGAATGCTATTCAATACTGAATTGATGAGTGTGACCCGTCCTCCTATAGATAAAGAGCGACCCTTCCATGATGCTAGTCTCTTTCGAAGCATATCAAGAACCGGTTTCCAAGTTGAAGTCTTCCTCGGATTGGCACCCACCGGAATTCCCAAGAACTTGAACGGGATGGACTCCGTTCTACAATGAAGAAAAGTAGAAGCCATATCTAGGAAGTCTTCCGAAATATTAACACCAATAAGCTTGCTCTTGTTGAAATTTACCTTCAACCCCGACACCAATTCAAACCCTCTCAAAATAGACTTGATGGACCACAAGTTTTCCCAAGTTGCATTCCCCATCAACATTGTGCCATCGACGAATTGCATTATAGGAAATTTCAAAGAATCGTTGATAGAATAGCTATGAAAAGACCCCACCTCCAATGCTTTGTTCACCATAGCCGTCAATCCTTCGGAAACAATAAGAAATAAGAAAGGGGACAGAGGATCTCCTTGTCTCAAACCTCTTTGAACTTTGAAATCATTTGTTGGGCTACCGTTCACTAACACCGACATAGTGCTAGAGCAAATGCAAGCCTTCATCCAACTAATCCATTTTTTGGGAAAGCTCATCCTCTCCATCATATAGTTCAAGAATTCCCAAGAAATAGAGTCATATGCTTTTTCAAAATCAACCTTGAACAACAAACAATCATCCTTCGTTCTCTTTGCATAATCAACGATCTCATTAACCACCACAACACCGTCCAAGATTTGCCTCCCTCCAAGAAAAGCTGATTGACATTTTGAGATAATATTTGGAAGCACCCTCTTCACCCTACTATCTAACACCTTGGACAAAATCTTGTATAAGCTACCAATCAAGCAAATAGGACGATAATCACCCAAACCTTGAGGATTATCCTTTTTTGGGATGAGAGCAATGAATGATGCCACAATGGCTTTAGGAAGAAAAGTGTTTTCATGGAACTCATTAAGGAACTCCACCACGTCATGTTTCAAAAAATCCCAGCACAACTTGATGAATCAAGATTAAATCCGTCTGGCCCCGGGCTCTTATCACCATCACACCTCCAAACCTCTAACTTAATCTCATCTTCAGAAAATGGTTCAATCAAGAAATCAACATCCACGCTTGATAATTGTTTGAAGGACAGCCCATCAAGAGTAGGGCGGGTAAGGTTAGGCTCCGAAAAACAATTCTGAAAGTGCTTCATGATTGTAGACTTGATGACTTCCACCTCCTCCACCATTTCACCATTATCTCTAACAATCACCACATTACACCTCCTTCTTCTATACTTCAATAAAGAATGGAAATATTTAGAATTCATGTCCCCCTCCTTGATCCATCGTGCTCTAGACTTCTGCGATAACATTGCTTCTTTGGAACGGAGCTGTTTCCAAAAAGAAGCTGAGACTTCCTTCCTGTTCATAACCACATCATTATCCCACCCTTCACTAAGGACACTATCCAACGCATTCATGTCCCTAACCAAACCTTCAATGTTCAAATCTAGTTTCCCAAAAACTTCTCTATTCCAACTCTTCAACTTCTCCTTAAGCATTTTGAATTTCTCCTTTACTACATAAGCCTTTCTACCTGTTACATTAAAGCTCTCCCAACACTCCTTGACATACAGAAGAAAGTCAACATGATCAAACCAAGCATTAAAAACACGAAAAGGCTTTGGACCATAATCCATAACTGATCGAAGTAACCAGATAGGACAATGATCCGAGATATCCCGGCTCCCGATCCATTGACCTAAAATTCCCCACAACTCAATCAAACCCTCCGTAATAAGAAACCTGTCAAGCCTGCTAACAGAACTACCATCAGGACTAAACCAAGAGAACTTTTTTCTGGAAACAGGTACATCAAAAAGCTCCATGCCGGAAATAAAATTATTAAAATCCAAAATTTCCACCGCTGAACTATCACCACTCCTCCCCCTCCTTTCAGAGACACAAGACACAGCGTTAAAATCCCCAACGATACACCATTCACCTGCAATCACGTTCTGCCTGATGCCTAACAAATCATCCCACAACTTTCTCTTACCACTAACAGAACATGAAGCATATATATTAACTTTATGTACCACAACATTTTTATCAACTATGGTAATGCCAATAAAACCTTCACCAGAAAAATTATAAGTAACAGAACAAGAACCGTCAATCCAAGAGCATAAAATGCCTCCCGATAAACCTCTAGAAGGCTAAGCACTCCATTTAAAAGAATGATTTCCCCATAAAACACCAATCTCCCTATCCAAAATAACTTCCCTCTTGGTTTCTTGAAGACAAATGAAATTAAAATTACCTGACCGAATAAGAGACGCTAATCGGCGACGCTTGTCACTGTCGCCCCACCCACGGATGTTTAATGATAAAATATTCATGTTGGGCCGTTGTAGTTCGCCTTCTTACTACAAGCTGCCTCATCTCTTCTTTCCCCCTCCTCAATAAGATCAATATATCTATCCTCATGTAATTTTCCTTCCACCCCCAAATCCTTTACTGCTTCCCAAACCCTCCTGGCAACCGCTTTACCCTGTAGAGCCCAGAACTTGTTATTACAATGAGCAATATATGTGGACGAAATCGACCCACCACAAAGCACTGTGCCAGTCGAAAACAACGAAGAAGAATTGGCCCTGTGATAAGAGGGTTCGATGCTCAAGTTACCATCAGCCATGGATGCTACACTAACTTCCTTCAAAGAACGTGAAGCCTTTTTGAGCTTACCAGACTTCACATTGCGTTTCACACCAACAAACAACATCTTGCGTTTTTTCCTGGGCCCCTTTGAATTTGCCTTTTTTTGTAAAATTGGATTTGATAAGTTTGGCCTTGAAGGGAGGTCTGTTGGAACATGAGAAGGGTTGGCTTGATAATTGTTAGGGTCCAATTCATCATTAATGGAAACCAAGTCTTCAACTTGGCCCAACAACATATTGGCTGGCCCAACATTTGCATCTAGAAGATCCGTTGATTTAATTCCATAATAATAGCCATCCGTTTCAGCCACCATGCTATGAAGTGAGTTTGAAAAATTTGTGAGGGGCCCATCAATCATTGATTCATTGTCCGTTCTATCCAATGTATCTGTGACCAACAGAGTTTCCTTATTCCTCGGATCAGCAATAAAATCGGTTTTAACAACATAATCATTGCCAGCCGTTACATCCAACGCATCTCTCCCTGATTGGCGCAAAGAATTAATTGTGTCATTCAAAATTTCCACCTCAGCATCATCTCCATCAGAGTTTTCGCCAGCGCCGAAAACAGATGAATCACCCCAATCCTCATCAGAACACAACGAATCTTCCATCTCAAATTTCTTCTCGTTCCCCTTGCTCCATTGGAGTGGACCACACCAGTCTTCCAGCACTTTAATAATGAAAGGGACGCCGTTAATTCTGATATGAAAAACTCTATTCACGGTATCGGTGACATGAGTCCGGACCAATATACGGGCAACATCTAACGACCTTTTCATATGTGTATTATCGTCAACGCTAATAAAGGTCCCCACATAAGCAAAAAGTTTTGTAAAAAATTCCGGGTTCCAAGCGTGAGCCGGAATTCCATAACATCTGAGCCAAGTAAGTCGTTCCGAATTCACGCCCGATGGTTTCCATGGACGTATCCATTTAAACCACTGAAATAACCACTCCTTTGCATCTTCCATAAAGCCTCCAAAATCCTCATCATCCTTACCCCCCTCAAGAAGGACCAAGTTCGAACCCATCGGTGTAGCTTTGATTGCAAACACCCCTTGCCTGAAAATTTCGTCCTGAATGGTGTAGGACTTACCAGGGATGATCACTTCCCCCACCATGGCTAGAGACAATTGATCTTCGATAGGAATATCGCAAGACCACTCATAACGAGCCTCTTCGCCCTTACTCCCCTTATTTCCTCCTTCCAATGCTTCTTTAAAGGATTTGCAATTCGTGTTATGCTCTAGAGAATGTTTCGGTTTCCAAACTTGATGAGAGATTTTTGGTCTAATCTCCACGGGAACATGAGCTTGAACACCATTTGCCCTTTGGAATCTAGGCAAGTTCACATGGATCTTCTCCCCTTCCACAAAAATATTATCCTAAATAATTGCTAGTCTCTCCGGCTCTTTGACTTCGTAGATGCGCACGAACCCAAATCTCCTTCCATTTGCGTTTCTTCTTGCCGGAATTACTACCTCTTTCACCCAACCATGCTTAGAAAAAACTTCAAACATGTCTCTTGCCCTGCACCTCTTCGAAAAGTTGGAAAAGAAGAATGAAGTACATACCTTATCCCCCCCATCTGCTCTACTATAGCTAGAAGCAATGTCTATCGAGCTCCTCCATTCCCCACTCCACCTTTCACGCCTACTTCTGACCTGCTGCCACCCTCCATTATCCCCCCATCCTCTCGTTCTTCCACCACCACTCCATCACGCCTCCCCTACCCAATGTCTTCCCCGCCTCCCTTCTCTCTCTCTCTCTAACTTTCTCTCTCATATCAGTATTGTCCGCGGTATAATTTTTGTAACATAAGAGACTATTTTAGAACAAAAAAAACAAGAGAGACCACATTGATATAACTCTTACACATAAGGGACTAATTTGAAACTTTTAATACATAAGGGACCAAAACAAAAATTAAAATAAACATAAATGACTAAAAGTATAATTTAGCCATTAAAAAAACAAATATGAATAGTAGAAGTAAAAAAGACAGAGGTGAGACTGGACAAAGTTGGCCAACTCCGATTGCAAAGCGAATTTTATAAACTGGATTTTTTTTTTGAAGAAAGTTGTATCTACTGATGACTATATAGGAGAAATGAGATTTGCATTTTGACGTGGAAATTGTGAATTTCATTCAACCGAAAAGGATGAAACATCCAGAGAAATTATGTCAGCAATACAATCAGAAATTTCTTCCAACCAAATTCTATCACTATTACATAAAGCTGATTTTGCCAAACCATGAGCCGCTTGATTTGCTTGTCTTCTAATGTGAGAGCAACTGAAGGTGGAGAAAGATCCCATGAGACTCTTGCAATCTTGAATAATTAGCCATATAGTTATTGATGTGTGAAACTGCATTCATGGCTGCTGCCACAGAAGAGGAGTCGGTTTCAGCATGAAGTTAAAGGAAGAAAAGGTCACTGGAAAATTGTAATCATGTCTTGAGGGCTAGAGCTTCTGCAACAGCTACAAATTATGAGAATTAAAATCCTGCACCGAAGAGATTACTTTGTTAATGACCTGAGGTACATTTATCAACAGCTGTTTGAAGCATAATTTATTCCTCGCATGCCAAATGCCATAGCAGATGGAAAAAACGAGCTGCAACACCTGTTCTTCAGATTTTTTGATAGTCTCGGCCATCCACTCATTAAACAGCACTCCATTTGCAACTTGTTCATCAAAACGGATACCCAATGGGCTAGCAAACCACACCATCGTTGCCGATTCACATTCCATGAAAATATGAGAAACACTCTCAGCACAATCACAACATCGAGCACATGCAGGAGAGTTCAACACACCTCTCTTGAATAAGGATAATCTAGATGGTAATTTGTCATGCAAAATTCTCCACACTAGATGAATGTGACGAGGAGAAGACTTTATGCCCCATAATTTCGACCATAGACCCGATTCATTGGAAAGAGCAGACTGCTGCTCATTGTTACTTGCAGCTAGAGATCGCAGAAAATGGTATGCAAATTTAACAGAAAACTCTCCTCTCTAATTTGGCCCCTATATTAATTTATCCAACTGGTTTTGGTAAGGCAGCGGGATTTGCAGAATTTGTTGGGATTCAAATGGCATGAATAAAGATGATACCAATTGATGATTTCAGCGCTGCTCTTCTTGGTTGATTAACCCAGAGACAAATAACACATTAGAATTCTGAGGCTAGGGAGTCCATACCTTGTATCCAAATTGTTTGGGGAGCCAGTTATCCTTCCAAATATTGATTGAAGTTCCCGAGCCTACTCTCCATAAACAACCCTTTTCCAATGTTTTTTTTTGCATGGCGTATACTCCTCCATGTGAAACTTGCAACATGTCCAACCGGAGCTTTCAAAAACTCAATCTTGGGAAATAGCGAGCTTTGAGGCATTGAGACAATAAGGAATCCGGATTATGAATGATTCTCCATCCTTGTTTTGCCAAAAGAGTAATATTAAAATATGAGAAGCTTCTAAAACCCATTCCTCCACTTTTTTTATCCTTGCACAAAGAGTTCCAACTAATCCAATGAATCTTCCTCTCACCCCCTTTGCTCCCCCACCATAATTTACTAATCATACTCTCAATGTGGTCACATAATTCTATAGGAAGGAGAAAGCAGCTCATGATATACGTGGGAATGGCTTGGACAACTACCTTAATTAAAACTTCTCTTGCTGCAGTAGATAAGAATTTTTCCTTCCAGCCCTTCAACTTCTTCCACACTCTATCTTGGACAAAGTTAAATACCTATTGTTTAGACCTGCCAACAAAAGTTAGGAGTCCCAGATATTTAGAGTGACACTCTACCGCCTTAATCTGAATCCATCCTTGGAACTAATTTTTTCTATCTGTAGACACATTTCGGCTAAACGAGATTTCAAATTTGTCCAAATTGATGAGTTGGCCTGAAGCTGATTGGTATAGCTCCAAAATACTTTTGACTTCTTGAGCCTCCTATTGAGTATCTCTACAAAAAATGAGACTATCATCTGCAAAGAAAAGGTGAGTGATCATTGGTGAGCCTCTAGTAATTTAAATGCCATGTAATGTTCTCCTCTCCTGTGCTTTATTCAGAAGGCCTGAAAAGACTTCAGCACACATGATGAATAAATAAGGTGATAGGGGATCACCCTGCCTCAGCCCTCTTTCCAGCTTAAAATTTTTGGAAGGAATTCCATTAAGAAGCACAGAAAAAGATACAGTGGAAATACAATTATGAATTAATGAGACCCATTTTTGGGAGAATCCCATAGAATTCAAAACCGCATTAAGAAAATTCCACTCAATTCGATCATATGCCTTAGACATATCCAGTTTCAATTCAACATAACCTTTTTTTCTTTTTTCTTATATAATGGAAAGAATCAAACGCTATTAAAGCATTATCAGTAATCAAATGATTAGGCACAAAAGCACTTTGAAACTTTCCAATGATAAGGGGGAAGACCAATTTCAGATGATTAGCAATGGTCTTAGTAATGATTTTCAACATAACATTACAAAGAGATATTGGTCTTAAATCACCTGTGTGCTGAGGCTTTTTCTTCTTGGGGATGAGGCATATGAATGTATGGTTGAGACTGGTTGGGCTCAAGCTATTGTTAAGGACATTCAGTGCCATGCTAGTTACCTCTTCTCCCATAATGCTCCAAAAATTTTGATAAAATAAAGCCGGCATCCCATCAGGACCAGGGGCAGCAGCTGGTTTCAGATTTTTCCTAGCATGGAACACTTCCTCAGCCATAAAATCAGCCTCCAAAATATTCTTCATCTCATCAGTCACTCTATCCTTCACCACCTCAACTGCCTCATCAATTCTGCTAGGGTCCTCAGATGTGAATAAATGCTGGAAGAAATTAGTAACAACATCTGCAATGTCCTCTTCATCTGTAAATTTCTCCCCATAGTCATCATGTATACTATCCACCCAGTTCCTCGCCTTTCTTTGAGAAGCCTTTTGGTGAAAAAAAATTGTGTTTCTGTCTCCATGCTTAAGCCACATAGCCCGCGATCGTTGTGCCCACAAAACTTCTTCACTTTCCAGTTAATCATCAAGAGACCTTTCCAATTGAGAAATTTCTTCCATGACCTCTCTCTCATGAGACCTAGGTTGCAATGTTTCCATTTTCTGACGCACCTGTTTTAATTTATGGGAAATATTTCTCATTACCCCATCTATTCAACGCCTCCACACAAGCAGGAATCTTCTGGCTTAAAGGCTGATATATATATTCGACCAAGTGTCCCAGATTTCTTCAACAATATCCGAGTCACGCAGCCAACACTCCTCAAACCTAGATAGCCTCTGGTATTTTCTTCTTCTCTTATTTCTTCTCGGCTCCAACCTTAACCAAATGGGCATATGATCAGAAGCATGACGGATAAGAATCATAAGAGAGGCTCTCAGATAGGAGAATCTCCACGCAGATGAAGCAATTGCTCGATCCAATCGTGCCTTTATATTACCTTCCTCAATCTAATTATTGCACCAAGTGAATTTGTCCCCTTCAAACCCAAGGTCCATGAGATCTAAGCTTTGCATAGTGTCCATGAATAACTCTATCAGCTGGTTGCTAGCAAGGTTGCCACCTATCTTCTCATCTTGAGCTAATAGCAAATTAAAATCCCCCATTAATAACTAGCTATCAACCTGAGAAACCGATGCAAGATTTTGTAAAAGTTCACAAGTTTTATGTTTGGAGGAAGTCTCTGGGTGCCCGTAGACTCCCGTAAATCTCCAAGGGGTCTCTCCTTCATCATGATTGATTAACACATCAATATGATTAAGAGACATGGATAAAAGTTCCACACTGATATCCTCTTTCCACAAGTAAGCCAAACCTCCAGCCCTCTCTTTACCATCTCCTTGACAACTCACAGCCACCAGATTACAGTAACCATTAAAGTTTCTAAGAGTATTCATCTCAAAATCTTTTTCGCGCGTTTCTAAGATGAACACCAGCATGGGAGCTTTATCTCTCAACAATTTTTTTGAGAGCACGAATTGTTCGTGGGTTCCCAAGCCCCAGACAGTTCCAAGCTAAGATACTCATTGCTTCCGGCAGGCCTGATTAACAGGCTCCGCCGATGTGTAAAAATCAGATGGGACGTGTCTCTTTGGGGATGAAATCTCTATGTCAGTGCACTCATCCAAATTTTTTTCTTTTTGCACCACAATCTAAGCCACCTTCTGCTGACTTCTCAGATGTGGCTTTCTTTTTTTGTTGCCTCTTCCACCTTTTACCACTATTAATAGTGCTCTGTTGTTGCTTGTCCGAAGAACCATTCACCACTGAAGCTTGTTGATCACCAACGACCCCTTCAGCATCATCATCATCAGTAGAGGGTTGGGTCTCACTACCTAGCTCAGAAACTTTACCTCCACTATCTTCTTCCTTCTCTTTTTCATTATCTTTAATCGATATTGCACCCATACAGAGAGAGCTCTCTTTTTCTCCTTTTCCATCACTCCCTTTAACTGACATAGCTGCCAGTTGATCTATGATTTCTTCAGGGAATTTTTTCCTCCTCCTATCCTGCACTTTGTTAGCCTCCACCTTCACTCCATTATTCTCCTTTAACCTACGACCCGAATAAGATATTCTCAACCAAGGGTCAAGGTTTTTTGATTTCGCCCCTTCAGCATCATTCCGACTTACAGCACAGCCTTGTTCTCCATGCCTGATTCTTCCACAATAGAAGCAGAACTGTGGTAGTTTTTCGTATCTAAAGTCCACCCAAAAAATGCCATCATTCTTGCGTCCAGCGTTCAAGCCTTTCTTGATGGGATTCAATATATCTACAAGGACTTGCATTTTCATCACTTTGCTTTTATCTGACATCTCAAAAATCCCCTTATCTACCACCTCTCCGATTCGCTCTCCTATTTTCTGTGCCATTGGTGGTGTGCGACAATGTGGCGGAAGACCCAGCAAATGGATCCAAACAGGGACCCTCCTAAACTCCACATCTTGGGGCTCGATGTCTCTCTTCCAGGAGGTCACCAGAAGCCACGAGTTCCTAAAAACCCATGGATTCCCTTTCAATATGCGAGAGACATCCAGTGGGTTATCAAAAAACATATGATATAGCTTATCTTCCACTTCCTCGATACGAAAACCTTTTGAATTGCACCAAATGCTCGATGAAGCGCTCTGTAATGAGGCCTTGTGAACGGGTTTCTCCATGATAATCTTAGCAATAATGTTGTTGATACAAACTAATATACCTTCCTGAACGTCCTTTTCATAAAAAAGAACGACGTCTTCCTCCTCTTTAGAGTCTGATAAAACGTGGTTTTTATCGTTCTCATCCTGATTCGGTGACGTATTATGTGATGTAGTATCCATGAGAAACAATGTTGATTGGTAGTAAAACAAAGAAGAAATGTCCTCCAATGATGGGAAGATGATCACCAATGATGGGATGTCAGAAAATCACCATACGCCGCCAACAATCCCTAGGGAAACCCTACCAGAGAGGAAACAACGCAAGGAATCTATAGGATAAAGTCGAAATGAGATTTGCATGAATAAAGGTATTAGATAACAATCCAAACTTGCTGCCACGAGTCAAGGTTCCTCCCAAATTTCTCTGGAACCATCACTTTCATGCATGTTTTTTTTGCCTTCTTTTTGAGCATATAATGACCACAATAGAACTTTAATGTCTAGTTATACGCCATTGATTCACACTCATAATGTCAATGTAGGTTATTATATACTCTCTCTGGTCCTTTTTATAAGAGAAAAATTGTCTTTTTTCCTGGTTCTAAATATAAGAAACAAGCATAAATTTTCAAATGCATTAAATAATAAATTCCATTTATACCCTTATTTAAGTCTCGTGTTAGTAGAAATAATTAAGAAAATGTCATTAATTAGAACTATGAGTCACAATTTTAATAAGGGTAGTTTTGAAGAGAAGTTTATGTCTTTGGGTGTATTAATTAAAAAGTTGTGATTTCAATGGTATTCCTTGGTATATGTGAATTATTGTTTTGTCTCTTATAAAAAGGACCGGAGGGAGTAATAAATATTCTTGAAATGATCGAGACTGTGAGTTGTGATATTGTGTACACATATAATTTTTATGCAACTTTTTTATACATATTTTTAGCTCCTACTCCACTTCCCCCGAAAGCCAAACTATTTGGGTAAAATTCAGTCGAAAGCCAAACTATTTGGGTGAAGTTGAGTAGGAGCTAAAGATACCCGCCGTGTTGTATGAGCAAGTTGGCTTTCATCCACTTGTTTTTGGTTGAAAAAAAAAGGTGAAGTTGAGTGAAAATGCTTGTTCGCCTTTTACAGGTCTCTAAACCCTCAACCAAACTAATAATAGAGTGTGAGTGAGATAATCATACTTATGGGTGGAAACCCCTTTTTATAGTGCTTATAGGTCCATTAAAAGGTCCTTGATAAGACCGCGTAGTCATATACGCTCTGCTTCATTCCAATTCTCCAATAGGATGAAAGTTAGGCCTCCACAACAATGATTTAGAGTGTGCCTCCCACCTCTCAAGTCTGACGAGCCGAGGTGGGGTGTGGGTACCTACAAAGGCACTCTAACGCTCACATTAGTATGTATTTTAGTCTGTGGATTGAGAATAGAAAATAGGATACCTTTGCTGAAGATGTAAGTTTCTTTGTATAGAGTCGCCCTGTGTGGGCAAGAGCAATCATAACCTCAATTTGAGGTAACATCTCAGATTTAGACACTTATATGTCTTCAATCATTTCTAATCAACTCCCTTAGGAGAGGTAGAAAAAGACTAGTACCTTATCTCGAATTCGTTTACAATCAACTCCCTTAAGAGAGGTAGAAAAAAACCGATTCTTCATCTCTAATTCGTTTCCAGTCAATTCCTTTAGGAGAGGTAGGAAAAGACCCATTCGAATTTTTTCTAATCAACTCCCTCAGAACAGGTAAGAAAAAACTTAATCTTCATCTCAGATACGTTTCCAGTCAACTCCCTTAGGAGAGGTACAAAAAGACCCATTCGAATTTGTTTCCAACCAAATCCCTTAAGAGAGGTAGGAAATGATTGTTCTTCATTTCAGATTCATTTCCAGTCAACTCCCTTATAGGAGGTAGGAAAAAGCCTGTTCGGTTTCTTTCCAATCAACTCCCTTGGAAGAGATAGGAAAAGACACGTTCTTCATCTCGAATTTGTTTCCAGTCAACTCCTATGGGAGAGATATAAAAAGACCCATTCAAATATGTTTTCAAATAACTCCCGTATGAGAGGTAGGAAAAGACCAGTTCTTCATCTCGAGTTTGTATCCAGTCAACTCTCTTACGAGAGGTAGGAAAAGACTCATTCAGATTCGTTTCCAATCAAATCCCTTAGAAGAGGTAGGAAAAGACTTCTTCTTCATCTCATATTCGTTTCCAATAAACTCTATAAAGATAGTTAGGAAAAGACACAGTCTTTATCTCAGATTCATTTCCAGTCAATTCCAATGGAAGAGGTAGGAAAAGACCCATTCGAATTCGTTTCCAATCAACTCCCTTAGGATATGTAGGAAATGACCTGCTCTTCATCTCAGATTTGTTTTCGGTCAACTCCCCGGGGAGGTAAATCCATTCAGATTAGTTTCCAATCAACTCCGTTAGGAAAGGTTAGAAAAGACTCGTTCTTCATCACAGATTCATTTCCAATCAACTCCCTTACGAAAGATAGGAAAAGACCTGATATTCATCTTAGATTCGTTTTCAGTCAAATCTCTTAGGAGGAAGGAAAAAACTCATTTAGATTCGTTTCCAATCAACTCCCTTAGGAGAGGTAAAAAAAGACTCATTCTTCATCTCATATTAATTTCCAATTAACTACCTTAGGAGAGGTAGGAAAAGACCTATTTGAATTCTTTCCAATCAACTCCCTTAGGCGGGGTAGGAAAAGACTCATTATTCATCTTGGATTCGTTTACAGTCAACTACCTTAGGAGAGGTAGGAAAAGACCCATTCTGATTCATTTACGATCAACTCCCTTAAGAGAGGTATGAAAAGACTTGTTCTTCATTTTAGATTCATTTCCAGTCAACTCCCTTAGGGGAGGTAGGAAAAGACCCATTCGAAATCGTTTCCAATCAACTCCTTTAGGTGAGGTATGAAAAGACCCGTTCTTCTTCTTCATCTCAGTTTTGTTTCCAGTCAACTTTCTTGAGAGAGGTAGGAAAAGACCCCATTCGGATTCGTTTCCAATCAATTCCGTTAGCAGAGGTAGGAAAAGACATGTTTTTCATCTCTGATTCGTTTCCTGTCAACTCCCTTAGGAGATGTAGGGAAAGAGCCATTCGAATTCTCTTCTAATCAACTCTATTAGGAGAGGTGTAACGCCCTCCAAAAATTAAGGTGTCACGTGGAAATAAAAATATTTAAACTGAAAACAGTGGAAGATTTTGAAAAAGTGCAATGCACAAAATTTTATTTCATCAGAGTAATGCGAAGAAAATACAAATTTATTTATTACAAAACGAAATCCATTGGCCGTGGTACTAAGAACAAAATCCAACTGGACTAAACCATTATCTAAGAACTCCTGACTGAGAATCCTCTCCTCACATCCCGTTTACACCTGTCCATAAATAAATTTGGACAACGACAAAACAATACAAGGTGAAAATCTTACTTAACGAGTTTTATCACGATACTCGCATAAATAACATAAAAATAATAATAAATATTATACACAGACATAATAATTATAATATTATGTAAACAAACAACTCAAACCGACAATCATCTCCAAATATATTTACGTCAATCCTAACTACAGGTAATCCTTCGTGCAACTGTGTCGTCCTATACCAACACAGTCTAATGATTTCTAAATGCAGGTTGTCTGTTCTATTCTGATCAGTTTACCACTTTGTAACAATGGCTACACTCGACCCTTAATCGGTTTACCACTTTGTCACGACAAGCTATATGTGATCTTTAGTCAGTTTACCACTTCATAACGACAGGCTATGTGTGACATTCAGTCAACTTACCACTTCGTCATGACAAGCTATACTTAACCACTTAATCAGCTTACCGCTTCATAACGATAGGCTATGCTTGACCTCCAGTCAACTTACCACTTCGTCATGATAGGCTATGCTTGACCTCATTCCGTTATGCAACATGCCATGGAATTCCTTTCTAGCTGGGGTTATGTTCTAATCTAAGAGCATGATAACTCAAACCCATCTCACCAAAAATAGTGAGAAGTATACCCTTTCAGGCATAACCCGACTGTCATCACGATTTGAGTATCAGCACTCGTCGACCAGTCAAGTCCGTCATAATTCAATATCAACACACAATCAATGCACAGAGACTACTATGTCATCAAACCATCTAACAGTTCAATATAAGAATTTCCAATACAAAATCATATGCCAAGTGAATCACACATAATCAAACATACACCAAATCCAATCCCAAAATAATTATGTATCAAAGTTTAATATCCATTTCCAAATCAACAAGTGATGAAACTCTCAAGGTGTTTTCATCCGAACAATATGTAATAACAAACAAACATACAAACATATAAACACATAACAAATTATGCTTTCTCAAAACTCCAAGAGAAATTTCCCTTACCTTAGATCTTTAAGATTCCACTTCCTTACCCAAATTCGTTCTAGCTCCACGATCAACATAAGCTTATACATCACCTTGTGGGTTTGAAGAGTTGATGATGAAATCCCTAATCTTAGGTCTTGATTCTTCAACACTTTCTTCCTTTCTAGCTTTTCCTCCATTGAAGCTCTAAGCCAAGCTCCTCTTTCCCTTTTTCCTCAATAAGGGTTTAGATACTAGCTTCTTCTTCCTTCATAAAATCCCACATGAAGTGGTAGATTGAGAGAATTTAAACTTCCTCTTCTTTCTTTCTCTCTCTCACTCTCTCTCTTCTACGCCCTCTCTCCCTTTCTTTTCTTTTCTTTTTCTCTTTCTAAAACTTGATGAAATGAAAATGGAAGAGAATGAAAAAATGATGCAAGAATTGTTATTTATAAACATTTTTGGACTTCAAAAATTAATTAAATTAATCTTTGTAACTCATAAATTATTAACTATGATTATGTAACTCAAAAATTACCAAAACTAATTTTGTAATCCAAAGATAAATTAATTTTAGTTATGTAATCCAAAAATAAATTAAATGTAGTCATGTAATTCAAATATATATCAAATACAATTATGCAACTCAAAATATTATACAATATAGTTTATTTATAATATTTAATATTTAACTATTATCCAAAATAATAATTAGAAATTATCCTAATTATACCGCTTAAAACTCATCGCACGACTAAAACATTACGCGATTAGACTGACGTCTGTAAAATCAACAAAGCAGTAATAAAATTAATATCTTCCCACAGATCGTTATCTATTGATGGGCAGTAAAAATTTCAAAATATAAATATGTTGGAGTCCAAAAAGACTTTTTCATCGGTAAAAACGTTAATCGGGTAGTCAAAACGACATCCGGTTTTCGTCAGAATTAAAATCTGAAAATATCACCACTAGTTAAATAAAATATTTGGAATTCAACCGTGTTTCCTAAAATTATGAACTTTTATAAATTTACAAAAATACCCCTGTAGTGTATATTACAAACAGAACAATTGCATTCAGACAAGCGACAAAAATTTGGGCTGTTATAACCACCAACTAAACTAAATATTTGAAACTCAGCGGTAAAGTCCATTTTCCAAAATACGCACTTTTCAAAATGACCAAAAAATATACAGAAAACATGTTTTTGAAAAACTGAAAAATCAGCGATATTACAGGAGGTAGGAAAAGACCCGTTCTTCATCTCAGATTTGTTTCCAATCAACTCCATTGGGAGAGGTAGGAAAAGAGCAATTCAGATTTGTTTCCAATCAACTCCCTTAGGAGAGGTACGAAAATACTCGTTCTTCATCTCGGATTTGTTTCCAATAGACGAGAGGTAGGAGAAGACCTATTCTTCATCTCATATTCATTTCCTTATCTACTCTTCTTGATGTCGCGGCTGCTTTATTTCCTATAATTTCTGCTATTCTAATGTTCTTCGGACAATGGTAAGAATTTTTATGATATATATAGGAAGGGCGATATAATGTATCGTACAATGTAATTTACATAAATACAAATTAACTTTGAGACGAGATACTTTCTTGAGTATTTCTAAGGATGTCAAGCGACCTTGGCCCGCCTTGTTGTTTTAAGGGCAAATGCACGTTGGGTAGTTCTTTGTCCCCATCAACCTTTGCCTTTTCATACCTGAGCATTCGTTCGGTTCTGCAATCACTACATAGCCTGTTAAGCGTCCTCTTCGAACAAGTTCCTCCATGGTGCCTTTCAAATGGATACTCTTATTCGTTGTGTGCCCCTCCTTACTTATGGAATTCGCGCCATCGTTAGGCATCCCTCTAGCGTCCTCTCTTCAAATATTACCTCTTGGGGAACCCCCAACGAGGTATAGTCACCGTATGTGCCATGTAACTGCCTTTGGTAGACGAGATGTTAGGAAGTCCGAGATGACCTACATGATATTTCCCTTTCGCTGGAATCTTTCCCTTTTGTTTTCTCCTTTATCATGACAACTATGTTTAACATCAATTCATCCTTCAATTGGGATGACAACAAAAGTTGAGGGGGCTCGTCGTTGTTAGTCTGGGATTCTCAAGAACTTTGGACGTCTCCATTACACCCTCGCAAATTTATCGAATGAGCCCCTCTATTGTGGGGCTTTCCTATTGTAGGTTCGGACTTACAGAACTTTCCTCTTCAACATATGCATTAGAGGGAAATATCTCTAAAAATAACTTGGCCATTGGATCCCATTCAGCTAGGTACAATAGGCCTCAGAACCTAAATCGATCTTCAACCTCTCCCTTCAGTGTTAATGGGAACTCCTGACATAGATTACCTTGTGAGGCTCCCAAAATTTTCATTAGGTTTTGGAATTTTTGAAGTTGGTGATGGGGCTAGTGGACCATCAAATGTGCTCATCTCAGCCTCTACTGAGTATTGATCATTTTGGACCTTTCCCTTGGCAGGTTCTCGTTGCTCTTTCACGTACTGGACATCTCTGTCTTCCTTCTGGCAACCTTGGGTCGGGTTGTTGCAAAGTATCTAGTCCCATTCCCACCATACTGGTGCGTGGAAGGTTGAAAGTTTAGTTAGGGTGTTGCTTCAGGCATATCCAACTCCATACTGCTAGGGTGGTATCGCAGCGACTCGAAATTTACATTGAGTTAACTAGTCCTCCTTGATAGTGAACAGGTTAGGGGGTTCTTCGAGGTACTCCTCAAAGTCCCCTGTGGGAACGTGAACTCGCCTTTGGATACTTCGTCGGTGTTTGCTAAATGCTCTCAATAGCTTCTGATGTTGTGAGCACTCATCGTCAGCCCCTTGCTAAGCGCTTGACCTTATTGAGGCTAAGAAGGGGTTCGCCAGAGGAGGTAATATTGACAATTGTGTTAGTCGTCTTAACCGATGGTTGGTAAAGGTGATGGGAATAAGTTTATTGATTCCCCACAGACGGCACCAATATCCCGTTTCAATTCTTCAACGCGTTGAAAGTTGGATTGGGCCTCTACAACAATGATCCAGAGTATGCCTCCCACCTCTCAGGTCTAGTGAATCATGTCATTTGCATGAAGATGCAAGTCCCTTTATATAGACTTTCCTTGTTTGGGCCAAAGCAATCATGTCCTCGATTTGAGCTAACATCTCAAATTTCTCTTCTTACGTATACAGGGGGGTTCCCCGTGTTTTCGAGATAAAAACATATCTCTCGGTATTGCTCGTGGTTTCCTAAGCGCCTCTTTTGTCAGTCTCTGCTCATGATTTGGTGAGATCTTTATTTTTAGGGGTCACATCGAGATCCCTTCTCATGTTTACCTGAGGGTTATTTTGTAATGATGACTTTGTCTTATGTGATTTAGGCTTGATTTGGGCCCTCAATGCGATATGATTTTCTGGTCATGTTCCTAACATGCTTTGTCATTTCGGGCCATGAAACAACCGCAAATATGAGACTTTGTCCTACTCCATTAGACCAACCTCTTAGAGTTATGGAAGTCTTGTACATGTTAAGTGTAACATCCCAATTTTCCATATCTTGATTAGTATTTGATTGTGTGCTTGATTGTAAGTTTAATTGAGTTATTAGGATAGGCCTAGGACTAGGGTTTTGGGGGTCGAGCAATAAAATAGAGCATTTTTAGGTCAGGAAGCATGCTTAAGCGTGCCAGGATGGGTGCTTAAGCATATGCACGCTTAATCATAGGCATCCCACGCTTAAATATGACCGTTTAGGAGGTCCAATGAGAATTTAACACGTGGCAGCCTGTGATTGGACCGCGTTCTGAGAAGACTTTGCTGCGAAGCAACCGTCGGGGTCGCACGCTTAAGCGTGGCGACTAGAACCTATTTTTTTTTTTATAAATAGGCTTCATTATTAATTTTACCTTCTTGTTCAGCAATTACACGACCAAAGAAAGAGTAAAAACTTTCGAAACTCCATTTTTAAGTTTTTTCAAGCTTTGGAGCTTGGATTCCAAGCAACCCAGGTCGCACCGTCCAATACCGATCGTACCATTGAGTTCGTAGTCCTTCGTTCTTTGACCTACTTCCTTCTGATCGTTGCTTCGGCACGGTAAGTCGAGACGCCGACAACGACCTAAATTGTCATTTAGTATGATTTTACTCCGTTATTCGTTCATTCTAATTCCTGACCTCAATCTATCGTTGTTTTAAGTTCCTGTGCGATGAAACGAGTACTGAACGAGCAACAAGCTAGGGTTTGACCCGAGACTTTCCTACCCTCTCTGTTCGTCCCGAAAATAGTGAGTAACCCCCTGTTTCATTTCTGATTTTTGTGATGCGTGGTGGTGTTGAGTTGTCATTTTGGTTCCTTAGTTGTTATTCTCCGCATTTGAGGGTTTTGGTGTAAGTTAGGATACCGTGCGCGCGAAAGACCACCCGAGACATTTATTTCATTTTTTGGCCAGTTTGTACATCTTGGAAACAGGACTCTAAGTGTATTTCATTTGAATTATTCATGCTTAATTAGTTGCCCTAATTCTAATCAGAGTATGTTTTTGTGTTTCCGGTAAAATATGGGTCTTAACGATGTGCTCGGTAAAATTTTTGAATAATTCCTGACCTATTTGGGTGTGTGGGCCGAATCTGTACCATAAGAAGGGAGTACCCATTTGTGTGTTCGTGAGCTCGTAAGTAAGGTTATCCGACTGTTGGTGACCTCGGTACTTCATATTCCAGGTGGGAGAAAGAATGCACTTTCATTAGGTTATGTTTAGTAGAATAGATTGGCATGTGTAGGGTGACCTAAGCCCTACTAGGGGTTGACATCAGTAACACCTAAGGATAGGGGTTACGGTCTACGACATCTAAGGATAGGCGTCGTAAGCCCGTATAGGTTTTATTTATTATAAAATATGATAGTCTGATAAATATGTGTATTTGTGGATTGCGTTGTATATGCCATATGTGGGTTATAACATGCTTGGGATGATTTTATAACATGGTTATATAGTATGTGATAATATGCTATTGGTGAAAACATGCTTAGTTGTCTGATTGTGAAATGCTGTAGCATATGATGCTGATATGATTCCTAATATGACTTAAATGATTAAAAGGGTAGTGTGGGACATGTGAGTGTAACATGATGTGAGGCATGTGATAAAAGGTGTTGGATGCATGGACATGATACCTTAGTAACCACTCCATTCTTAACGGGAATGTGAGGTGGAGAAGATCCCTAACGGGAAAGAGGGATACCTCGTCCAGCAGGTTAGATCCATTCCGTCCCTATCGGGAACGGGGGAACGAACGTCCCTAACGGGAAAGGGGGAGGAGGATCCCTATCGGGAAATGGGGATACCTTGTGGACTAGGCTAGTGCCACCCCCTCTGTATCGAAAAAGGGAGGCGGGTGTCCCTATCGGGAAAGAGGGACGACAACCCTAACGGAAAAAGGGTGTAACGCCCGTACTCCAATAATAATTGAAATAAGATAATTTACATTAAAGTACATAAATTACTAAAAATTTAAAACTTGATTAATAAATGCAAGTCTAAACTTTAGTCGTAGTCATAAGTCTAAAATTAGAATTTACAACTGTCATCAAGTCCAAAGCTTGGAATTACAAAAATACAAGACTAAGTTTTGTCCTTAATTAAAAAAAAAAGTCAAGTTACATCCTTAAAATTACATAAACTAGAAATTATGAACTTCTAGCATCATCTCCTACTCCTCCGGTACCTGCTTATCTGAAAACAAAAGAGGAAAGGGTGAGATTATAAAATCTCAGTGAGTCCTTCACGGACCCCTCACCAATACTCGCCACAATTACAATAACATTCATTTACAAACATTAAAGCAACATGACAAATCCTTTGAGTAACAGTCGGGATGTATCGTTTGGTAACAGTGGTACAACCGCTCTGTACAACTATTTGTAACAATCGAGATGTGTCGTTATCTCACAGTGGTACAACCGCTTTGCACTCATAACTATTTCGTAACAGCCAGGACGTGTCGTTTGGTAACAATGGTACAATCGCTCTGTACAACTATTTGTAATAGCTGGGACGTGTCGTTACCTCACAATGGTACAGCCGCTCTGTACGATTATCTTATTAGAACCATTATAAATTCAATAGTCCTAATACCGTATCTCTAGGTTTTCAAACTAAACTTAGGTTGAAATATCTTTTTTAAGGGATTCCTATGATATCCCTTTAGTCCTATAGGATTTAGAACACTAAAAATAAGTATTCACGGCTTTAGAAGCCCTAAAAATGTGAAAAAACACATTTCTGCATAAACTGGTGTGCTTCGTGTGCGCTCCGTACACACATTCGCGTGCTAGAACCCAATGGTTCTGTTTCTGCGCGTGTGGATCACGTGCGCTTCAACTCTGCATTCTGTTTCTGCGCGCTTCGCGCGCACCTGGGGCACGCGTCACGCGCATTTCACACTGCTGCTTCTATTTTGGCACGCGCAGGGTTTGCTTAGGGCACGCGCCATGCGCATCCAACTACATAGTTCTGCAGAAACCTCTTTTTCTTGGTTTCAACTTATCCAACCTCAATTTTAACTCAATCCAAGCTAAATCCAAATCAAGTAAGACTTAATCAAGCATCTAACATGACAATATTCAGAATAAACTTAATTTACATCCAAATCATGAACAATGACATGTTTAAAACGTCATTAAAATCTTCAAAACGATCATCAACTCTTGGAAACCCACTTCCCTTCTCATGCTTTCCCTAACCCCATCAAGAACTAGGAAAAACACACAACAACACAAAGGGAAAGGAAACCCTAAAGGTCGGTCTTATGGGTGCCTAACCACTAAGTGAGAAGAACTCACTAACAATTCAAGATCAAGAACTTGAGATCAAGTGTTTGAATCTTCTAGATTCCTTCTCCAAATTCGTTCTCCCTCTTTGTCTTCAACTTAGAGCACTACCAATTTCAGAAAATGCCACAAAAATCAGCTCCAATCTTCCTCTCTAACCAAGAGATGAAAAGCTCTCACTAATCTTTCTCTTTTTCTCTCCAACTCTCATGAACCCTAACCCTTTTCTTCTCCTTCTTTCTTCTTTTTCTTCTTTTTCTTATTCTTCTTCCTCTTCTTCTTCTTCTTTATTTTCCTTCTTTCTCCAGCTGAAGCAGAAAAATCGAGAGGGAGAGATCAAATGAGAGAGAGAAGAACGTGTGAGGGAGGGAAGGACAAGAGGGAAAGAAAGTCTCAAAATTTTTGGGACTAGTTTGCCCTCTTTTCCTAAGACAAGTTTACTAACATGCCCCTCCACCAACATAATACTCTCATAATGCCATTTTTACATACACCCCTAAATTAATGGATTACACCCATTTCACTCAACAATCAATTTAAAACATAACAATGCTTAAATTAAAAAGCCAAATAATTAAATTAGGTGGGTGTTAGTAGCTCGGTTGGTAATGGAAGGGTGCTCCTGTGGTACTTAACCCTCAGGTCCCGAGTTCGAGCCCTATGAAAGGCAAAAACTCCATTGAGGGGGGCGAAGGTCGTGAGTGCACGCTAGGGAATGCCAGCTGTCAATTAATACAGTGGATAGCCCAGGGTGTTACAAGGGAGTTCGCCAATGTATTCTTATCTGGAACAGGAAGTACAGTGCGAATAGTATGAAAATTGCATAAATTCATAGAGAGGCATGGGATAAATGGAAGAGGGTAATTAGATTCAATTTGTAATATATGTGATTATTTATATTTTGCCATTGATTGTCATACTCTCGTTCTACTTTTGTATTTCCCACTTTATAATGGATGTGTTGTTCTTACCTCCCTGTGTTGCATGCTTGTGTGTATATATTATTTCTGTTATAGACTTTGTTGAGGAAGACTATGCAGCCACTGCTGCACCCGATAAAGCAAATGCTTTCGATGCATCCGATGATGATGCAGCCACCAAGGATCCCCGCCTGGGGGGATTTTGAGATCCAGCATCATGACTTTGACGGCATGGGCTGGGAGATCGACTATGCCCGTTAGATAGTCATGTGTACTAGGCGAGCCGGATCTCAGAGTGGGAGCTCTCAGTATCCACCTCACTGAGGTTTTCAGTTGCTTTGGCCAGGATTCCTTCTATGATGGTTTGTCTCTTTTTGGTTTGCTTAGATGAGGTGCAAGATAGCCTCATAGGTTTTATATATTTTGGATGTCTGTATCAGATTATCCATTACACTACTTTTGCATACTCTGATGTTTTGGCACTGCTGTTAAGGCCACCTTTTGGATAACTTGCACGTATGTATATATATCTATGATGACACTAGTTTGCTTCATTGTGACACATCGTTGTCTTGTTTATATTTCTAATGTTTTAACTCCTTTGCACTTTTATTATTTTATTAGATGCGCATATTCACATTAATTAAGCGACTTAACAAAATTATTTTTATAATAAAGTATAGATAGGATATCGGGGTGTTACATTAAGACATTACAGCTCCCAAAGAAAATTAAATATAAAATTGCTTGATATATGCACATGCGTGTAAATGAACTAAGTTATTTGTGCACTATTCGAGCTCGGCTCGCTAAATGTTTGGTCCAGCTCGTTTGTTTAATTAAATAAACAAACCCAAGCTCGAGATTTAGCCCGATTATTTAAACGAGTCAAGCTCAAGCCTTATAAGCTCGACATTAATAGCTCGTGAATAGCTCGATCGATTATATAACTAACATCAAACATTTTTCCTAGGCTGTGTGAAGACTGAAGAGGAATGTTCTACTTTTGACTTATTGTATACACTGTACAATGTTTTGGAATCCTTACTCTCATCATGGTTGAATGAAAATTTGTTAACTCTTTGTATGTGTATACGCGTGGCGTGCGTGGGCACGTGTGTGTGGGCGTGCGTGTGCGTGTGCCGCGTGAGTGGGCGCGCGTGTGTGCGAATTGGGTGTGAGGTATGCCTCTTCGTTCGTCAAATTATGTGCGTGCGTGTGTGTGTACGCATGCGTACGTGCGTGCTAGTTGGGTGTGAGGTATGCCTCTTCGTTTGTCAAATCTTTTTCTCCAATTCGCAAGTCATCTTCCACCCAATTCGTACAATGTTTTGCCTATTTGTTGCTCAATGTTTCACTCTCCCACTTATACGTAAGTAATCTCCATTTCATTCCTTATCTTGAAAAAGCGTGACGTATGTCACGCGATTCTAAAGCAATTGTGGAAAACAAAACTTACTGAAACCATCTAGATTTTGCTCTTTCTCATATGGATTTACTAGTCTTTGCTATTTTATATTATGGAAATATGTAGAACTTTATCGAAGTGTCAAAATTAATTTTGAAGTTTCTTATTTGTAGTGGTCAACAAGTTTTGAATTTTCTATTTATTGGAGTCACTACAACAAATTTGGGAATAAACAACACTTATTTTTTGCCTTAAACAACACTTAAAAACATTGCTTATTCTGCCACTACTGAATGTGTTACAAAAAAACAAAACTTAAGCAGTGCTGTTGAAAATAGGGAATAAACAGCGCTTTCTAAAGGAAGCGCTACTTATTCGCACCTTTAAACAACGCTTCTTAAGAAGCGCTGTTTAAAGGTGCGAATAAGTAGCGTGCTTCCTAAAAGGAAGCGCTGTTTTTTCAACTTTTTTTTTTCAAGCATTACACGAAACTAAAGCATCTAAGCAACCAGCACCAAGGACCAGAACACAAATTCATCAATAAACATAATCAAATCCATCAAAAATTCCAAAATTGAAGTGATGAAAAGAACATAAATCCAGAAGATGAGAAGAACATAGATCCAGTTTACAAAACTAAACAAAAAAAAAACCAAACAAATAGATCTGGTCAAAGACCACCATAAAACAATTATGGCTTACAAAACTAAAATTAGAAGAACGACAAACTCGTAGCAAGCCACCAAACAGATCTATCACAGGGGAAGCTGAAAAAAAATTACAAAAGTTGAACTCATGTGAAAGCCTTGAACTTGAATAGGGAAAACCTTGATCTCCAGATTTGGTCGTCCTCCCCGTCGTACAGTGAACTTGAACTTGAACTCGTGCAATGCAGCCAACTCACCATGTGAAACATTAGGGTTTCGAGACAAAACATGAAAAACGTTAGGGTTTCGAGAAAAAATGGGGAAATCAACACAGAGATGAGACAGATCAACTCACTATGTGAAAGATTCCGACGTGGTAGCTCACGGTGGTGGTGGCTCACAAATCTGGCCAGCAACGGGATGGTGAAGCCAAATTGAACCAGATCCAACCCCCAAATTAACATCACAACTTAGGTCAGCTGGAACGGGACGGTGAAGCGCTGCCAGATCGAGCCAGCAACGAGACGGTGAAGCCAAATCAAACCAGATCGAACCACAGTGCGGCGAGCGATGTCCAGATCGAAGCAAAAACGCGAGAGAGAGGAGAGGTCGTTGAGAGAGCAGGGTCGCTGAGAGAGGATAGGTCGCTGAGAGAGAGTTGAAAAACGCGACAAGTGAAACGCAATAGTGAGGAGACGCTGATTTAAAACAGTACGCGAGGGTTTGCGATGGGAACAGAAGCGAGTTGTTAATATTGGGAGGAATTCGCTGAATTTGTTTATTATCAATAAGTAGCGCTTCATACTATTAAGCACTGAATTTGTTTATTATTAATAAGTAGTGCTTCATACTATTAAGCGTTGTTTATTCTTTTAGTACAACTTTAAACAGCGCTTCCCCACTTAAGCGTTGTTTATTCCTCTAGGACCAAAATTAACGCTTTCTTTACTAAGCGCTGTTTATTCTTTTAGTACAACTTTAAACAGCGCTTTTCCACTTAAGCGCTGTTTATTCCTCTACACCTAAAGTAACGTTTCGTGTTCTGAAGCGCTATTTATTAGCTAAAGCGCTGCTTAAAGTGGCGTTATCTTTTACACATTCTGTTGTAGTGAGTATGAAAATTTAATAGTCTAGAATTTTTGAATTTATATATCACATGTTAAGTAGATATTTCTATTTGTTGGTTATAACAAGTCAATAGAGTCGCTCATGCGTTAGCGAAGGCATCTCTATTATACCCTAGTCTTCATAATTTTTACCATGTTCCCCTTTGTATTGATCGTTTGATTCAAGATGAAATGAAGTAAACCCATTTTTACTCAAAAAAAAAAAAAAAGCTTAAAAAATAATGTAAGAAAAATTTTCATAATTACAAAATTAATAAAGTTGTAAATCAGGTAAACAAACTAAATTCAAACTTTAATTTTTTTAACAAGTAAAGTTCAAACTTTCAGTTAGGATCGTTTAAATAAATGAGTCAAACTTGAACAATATATTTTTTTACAAGTCAATCTCGAGCTTCAGGTATTCGGCTTGACTCGACTCATTTACACTTTTATTCACAACTAATTAAGATCGCGAATCTTATGCGCAAGGATAATGTACATTTTTAGCAGCCAGTATTAAATGTTCAATTAATATGATATAGACCGTATCCTTTCAAATGGGAGACTGACTTACTTAGGCATAAAATTATATATTCGTGCACATGCTGTGATCAAAGTTAATCTCATATTTTAGTACATGTAATTGAACGTACAATATTAATTAAGGTGCGTGGGTTATGAATCGATATAAATATTTTTTTTTGCAAAAGCAAAAGAAATTTTATATATATAACCAAGGCCAAGGCTCAAGATAAGCCCAAACTAAGGAATCGATATAAATATTTAGTTGAAGATTTTAATTTAGTCAAAAACGAGTACAAAACACGGGTTGATTAAAGGTTTAATTTTGTCACTCCATCGGTTGAATGAAAAATTAGTCTCATAATCGATTCAAAGACCAAAACTTATAAGAATACCTTAGAGTACTATGGAGCCAAAAACCTAATTATGAAATCTTAAGATACTAATCCTCCCAATTTTTTATATAACCCATGACTTTCGCGCGCGCGCGCGCGCACACACACACACATATATATATATATATATATATATATATATATATATATATATATATATATATATATATATATTTTCTTGTCTGAGCATCCATTAGTATAACCACTAGAACTTTCATGTCTATCCGTGCCTTTGTTTCACACTCATAATGTCAATGCAAGCTATTAGATAATATTATAATAATTAAACTGTCACAATTCTTGGACTGATCGAGATTGTGACATTGTGTACATATATAATTTATGCAACTTTTTTTATACTACATGTTTTTAGGTTTTCAATTTGTCTTTAGGGGAATTCTCAATGCCTCATGAAGTGGAACTTGCAGACATTGTACACAATATATATTTTTATTGAATAAATTGGTAGTTTGCTTATTATCAAATATATCACGAGATTTTAAACACAAAAATATCGCGGTTAATAGTGTTTAAAATTGTTGTTAATGAAATTCAGTTTATGGTTAATGAGTTGTAACACTATAGTATATTTATTAACCAAGTTTAACACTTTATTAATCATGTGTATGAACTGCATTAACATATCAAAATAGTTATTGATTTTTGGTATTCCAATTTGATGTTTAAATAACACAACTGCAAAGGATATTGATATCACCAATATATACCATGAAAAAAATAAACTACTCCAAGGACAGTAGGTATGAAAAATGAATGGGAAATAAAGAAACACGCCACCTATTCACACTACGTACGCTAGAACTACCACTTTAAATATAAAATAAATAAAATTTATATTTATTAAGTATAAAATAAATAAAATTTAAATTTAAGTCTTAAGACTCAAAATATTTTAATTGATCATATTTTTAAAAATAAAATATTATTAACTAACTGATAATTACATTATTAATTATAGAGTAAAACATTAGCTTAGGTTGAACTTCAACAATTGTTATATCAATGTTTAAGACAGCTTTGAAGAAAAAAATTAATTAATTTTTTCAAAAAATTTATTTTCAGACAAGCATACAAATCGTAAGATACTTGTGAATAAAAAAAAATATTTTATTCAATTTTCTGAATACTTAATGCAAAATGTCAAATGGAAAAATAATTTAAAATCTCAAAATATTCAATATTCTTATTTAATTTTTGCAAAATGCTAAAAGGATATAAAATTTATTGTTACCAATTATCCAATTATTAGAGCAACAACTTCTAATACAAAAGGGACATTGTGTGTCCTTCCCTCACGTCCTCGTCTGGCAATTATTCTTAGCTTCACATCTCACATGCAACAAATTGTTCATTTTTGTAATACTATTATTTGCTAATACTTTATGAAGACTCGAGTTGTGTCTGACACTTTCAAGAGTATAAGCATTGACTGCGTCGACATATTTATAATTATAAAAAGCCAGTTTAAATAAAAAATGTAACAAATTTAAATTATTTTTTTTGGAATTATATAATTTAATATTTAACTTATTTCATAATTAATTATATACATATGATATATGCATATTGATAACAATTTCAATGGTTTTTTTTTTAGTTATTAACTAAAATTTTTACTGTTTAAAAAACTATAATTGCTACTTTTTCTTCTATTGGAAAGAATATGCTCCAAATATTTTATATTATTTTTATAGAATAAAGGATCTTTTGGGTAAAAAAAAAGTGTGTAGATATGTATATTTTTTGAATAGATATATTATCATTCATGGGAAAAGATTTAAAATTACTACTAAATTACTTATAATTATATAAAAATCTTTTTGAACGAATTGGTCAAACGTGCCTCATGTTACTTTAAATTATCGTGATTGATCAAATGAATTGAATGCTCTAGAAAACATGTCTTAGTTAAATGATCATTATTTATTTTATTATGAATTAAATCTATCAATGTGCATCAAACCTATTTGTCCCCATATTTACAATTGGGTAATGATTATTATAGGTTTAAAAATAGGAAACATTAATTTATTATGTGATTGCCTTAAAAAAATTATCATCTCATTAAAATATGAATGTATTAATTATAAAAATTTATTTGAAATCTTTTCAAATTCGGAATAGTGTTTATGTTGATACTATAAATATTTTTTTAGGTTAACTTTGTTGCCTCTTTCTCTTCCGTATACATAGTATTTAAGTTTCTTATCTCTTTCATTTTAAAATAAATATTTTTATTTATTTTTTGCTAAAATCTCTTTCAAATTAAATAAATCTTCATAATTATTAAATGTTAAAATGCTTTTATTATATCTTATTTAAGTGAGTTGAAAAAATTACCCTCTAATTGAAGTTGCTAAACACTATTACCCTCTAATTACCCTCCTTTTATGATTAATGTTGCTAAACACTATTACTCCCTTTATAATTTCACAACAAATTTTTAATAAAATTGGTGGTTAATTAGCCTCGATCCAGTTTAAAGTGGATTAAGCCTCTCTTCACCTCCCAAATATTTTCTTTGGCCCCAAAAAGAAGAAAGTGGCCTTAGTTTTTAGATGTAGAAGGGAAAATATCTCGAATCATTTTATTTGTGGTAAGCCTTGTACGTGCACGTTAAGATATATATTAAAGTTCAAAGCAGATTAAATATAAAATTGCATTTGTACCCAAAAAAAATTATAAAATTGCATGTTATATATATATATATATATAAAGTCACAACTCTAACCGTAAGAGTTTGAACTACTAAAAGATAATAGGGCTTGTATCCAGTATATTGTGGGCTCAATCCGTGCTTAGAGATCTTAAATGGACAATTTAAGCTCCCAACTTCCAGGTGACTTAATTCTCTTTCTGTGGATCCAAAATACGACATAGAATTTATGTAACTCAACTAGTTTTTAATTCAATAATAGTTGCTTAATTTTTTTATGTTGGGTCCCATAATTCACACCACATATTTATATTTATTTATATTTATGTGGGCTCAAAATAATAATAATAACCAAATTAGCCCGAGCATGGAAATATCCTTTAATGGTGAATAAAATTAAGTAACACATCTTAAAATAAAAAGCCCAATTAAGGGATTGTCATTAAAGATGCTCTTAGGCCCCTTAAAGTGAGGTAAACATAATTCCTTCGTAAATATTTAATAAATCAAAAGTTTTCTGTCTTGTACTGAGGCGTCATTCTCACCTTAAATTTTTTATTATAAAAAAAGTCACAAATTAAATCTTAAAGATAATGAATATTATTAGCTGAGAGTATTACGTGTCAGCATGATATACCTAACCTTTTTCGAATGTATATTCGTGTAAAGGGTGTATAGGAGACTCAATTAGTTAGACATAAAATTATTCGTGCACATGTTGTGACGCACGCGACTTGACGCACAATATGTGACGCACGCGACTTAGGTGTGAATCTGAAATATTTAATTAAAGATTTTTAGTTCCAAAACAATACGTGAATTCTTAATAATATAGAAGGAAAAAAGACATAGCCGAAACAAAGACAAAGTTGGTCAACTGAAATTGCAATTTACAAAAGCAAGTTGTATCTGCTGATGATGATACTAGAAGTGAGATTTGCATATCTTCCGATCTCAAGTACGCAACATCGTTTTTCGATGTATTGTTCACTTTGGGCCACATGTGATGTGGACCCTCATGGTTTTGTCCTTAAAATACGTCTCGGTGGGTTAAGGCGTGTGAGTATTTTGAAACTCCCTTTGGCCTTGATTCCCAAACAATGTGGGATTTTTTGGTGTATCCGAAACAGTAGCCCCCAGTCAAGGCCAAGGGGCTAAAGGGCCGTTAGCCCTCGTGTGTGGCTTAGGCCCTCCTTCTAGCGCCAATGTTCCGACCTCAAGTCCGCAATATCGTTTTTCGAGGTATTGTCCACTTTGGGCCACATGTGATGTGGGCCCTCATGGTTTTGTCCTTAAAAGGCGCCTCAGTGGGTTAAAGCATGTGGGTGTTTATAAACTTCCCTTGGTCTTGATTCCCAAGCAATGCTGGACTTTTTGGTGTATTCGGAACAGTAGCCCCCCAGTCAAGGCCAAGGGGCTAAAGGGTCGTCAGCCCTCGTGTGTGGCTTAGGCCCTCCTTCTAGCGCCAATGTTCCGACCTCAAGTCTGCAGCATCGTTTTCCAAGGTATTGTCCACTTTGGGCCACATGTGATGTGGGCCCTCATGGTTTTGTCCTTAAAAGGCATCTCAGTGCGTTAAGGCATGTGGGTGTTTATAAACTCCCCTTGGCCTTGATTCCCAAGCAATGTAAGACTTTTTGGTGTATCCGGAACAGTAGCCCCCAATCAAGGCTAAGGGGCTAAAGGGCCGTCAGCCCTCATATGTGGCTTAGGCCCTCATTCTAGCGCCAATGTTCCGACCTCAAGTCCGCAACATCGTTTTCAGATGTATTGTCCACTTTGGGCCACATGTGATGTGGCCCCTCTTGGTTTTGTCCTTAAAAGGCGCATCGGTGGGCTAAGGCATGTGGGTGTTTATAAACTGTTCCGGATACACCACAAAGTCTCACATTGCTTGGGAAGCAAGGCCAATGGGAGTTTATAAACACCCACTTGCTTTAACCCACCGAGACGCCTTTTAAGGACAAAACCATGAGGGCCCACATCTTATGTGACCCAAAGTGGACAATACCTCAGAAAACGATGTTGCGGACTTGAGGTTGGAACAACATATAAATAAGGTTTACCCAAACAAATGTTTTAAGGACATTCTTTAAAGATTATAAATAAGGTAATATTCATTCACAAAAGTTTAGTTAATCCCTTTTCAATGTATTAAATACTACATAACTTCCCCATAAAAACTTACTCTCTTCGGTTTGAAATATAAGCAAAAAAATCTATGTATTTAATTGGTCCAAATTTAGACCAAATACATAGACTTTTTTGTTTATATTTCAGACCGGAAGGAATACTTCTTTGAATTTCTTAAACAATATCCTTATGACACTCATTAGTCATTACCATTTTCCTATGAGTAAAGATAACTGTCCACACTTACTGTCACGGGTCAATGTCCTCACAAATTTCTCAAGAACCCTATCTTTCACGCATTTTTTTTTTCTCTTTTCTTGAGCAATCCATATATAGTAAGAGAATGGGCAACCTAAGAAGATTTGGCTCGCTTGATTGAACTTTTATTTACTTATGATGATTATATAATGTATAAATAACAAATTTAAATAGAAAAGTTTAATGTTGGCAAATAATTTATAATTTCACTATTTTTATACTAAAATTGATGGTTAATTGCCACAATGCAGTTTAGAATGGATGAAGCCTCTCTTCTCCTAGACATTTTACCCCAACAAAAAAAGAAGGAAACGGCATCTAGCTATTTTTAAAAGTAGGAGAAAAAGAATATTTCGGAGAAAGGATAAGAAATCATTTTGTTTGTGGAAGTCTCGTGCATGTTAAGACATTACAGCTCAAAAGAAGATTAAATATAAAATTGCTTGACATATCACAGCTAATTAAGGTCGCAAATCTTAAGTAAAGATAATGTAAATTTTTAGCTGAGAGTATTAAGTGTTCAATATGATATAGATCGCGCACCCTTTTAATTAAATATATGGGAGACTGACTTACTTGGACATAAAATTATTGCCACATGTTGTGATCAAACTTAATCTCATATTTCAGTACATGTAATTGAACGTGCAATATTAAATAACACGCGTGGGTAGGAGTGGGCATGGTTCGGTTCAGAAGGAGAACCGAACCGAACTAGCTGAACAGTTCACAAGAACCGAACCGAACCGTGATATAGGTTTTCTCGAACCGAACCGAACTAATGTTTCAGTTCGGTGCACTGTGTTCTCGTTTTCGAACCGAACTGTTTAACATCAAAAATTTGATCGAATCATGAACCAAAGCGCTCAACTGTTCACCAAAATTGTCAATTTTTTTTAACTGAACTGAACTTCACGAGCCACCTATAATGAGAATGGTTTCAATTTTCAATTTAAAACATACTATCTACAGTAAATGGCACCTATAAAACATTATGGATTCTCATCATATGTTGATAAAATCTATCAAAGGTATATTAACTACAATCAGTTGACACCACCTACTAATCTTCCCTCAGACCACACAAAAGCTTCTTCTGTGAACTGCTTTGCAAAACTTCTTGGTGGGCCTGTACAGCTTTATGTTTCAAGGCAAAACCAGGTTTCACAAATTATAAAGGGAAAAGAACAAAACAGCTACACCATCTCTACTCCTCTTAGTTTCATGACATCATGCCCCCAAAACACAAATTGTAAGGCTGCAAAACCAGTTGGTTCATCCAAAACTGTTGATCTTCCTCTGCCTCCAGAGTGGGGTTTGGCATCCAGTAGCTGTTATGTACCCTATTTAATGAACAACTTATATAGAGAAACTCAATAATGAAATAGGGACAAAATGCAGTGTATACCAAAACCAATGTAAGAAAATTGAACAAAATCAAAGTCACAAAATCAAAGTCACTAATAACAGTAAGTGTGCAAAGTATGTAAAAGGTGACAAAACGTGCCTACTTTTCTTGCTCAAGAGTAATGGCAATAATAACAGTAAAATCAAAAATAATGGTCCTAAACTCAAATAAAAACAAGTAGTCTTCAATCATCAAGATTAATGGCACTTGAAGATGCCCCTTCGGTTGGAGGAATTATCTCTGCAAAAAGAGAAACATTTCATCAGTCTCCATAGATTTAAAATATGAATAAAAAATGTAGAACTAATAACATTGTTGTAAATTTACCTTGCTCAAACTTCTCAAGCTCTTCAAGGTCCTCGTCAAAAAGGGTTGAAAAAGGTGTTCCTTTTAACCAATCCTGTGTGCAAATGAGTCCTTCCACTATTTTAGGCGTTAAATTACTACGATAAGGACCAAGCACCCTTCCTCCCGTACTGAAAGCAGACTCCGATGCTACAGTAGACACCATAATGGCTAAAACTTCACGAGCCATACTTGCAAGGATTGGAAATCTAGATGAGTTGACTTTCCACCAATTTAGAATGTCAAACTCAACTAAATTACCAACAGGTTTGAAAGGTTCACGTTCTTCTGCCAAGTATTTGTCAAGCTCGGACTTAGCAACAGATTCACAACCGGTTGTTTGTAGATAAAAGTTCATGCCATTGATATCATCATCGTCATCCTCATCACCTGGCCGTTCTTCTAATTGTGAGTTAATTTCAGAACCTTCCTCTATACCTTGATAATGCTCGTAAAGCGATTTCAAAGAAGAAGTCAATTTCAGCTTCAATTCAGCGGCCTTATCAGAATCAAAGAGAATCTCAAGAAAACAGTGAACATAACCCAATTTACTCCTTGGGTCAAGCACAACAGCAATCAACAACAACATATTTATTTCTTTAGGATCTCCCCAGTACTTGTCATATTTCTCCTTCATCTTAGTCGCCATTGACTTTATGCTGTGGTCATCAGACTCACAATGTGTTTTAATCTTTCTTCCACTGTTAAATACCTCCTTCATGTATATGTTACTAGTAACATACGTAGAACCTGAAATACGCACTGTTGCATCATAAAACATCTTTAAAAACACTAGCTTTGAAGTTGCAAAGTCCCAATCCTTTTCCAAAGGTGGACCATCGGCTCCGTACTTACGTATCTCACTAACGTACTTCTTATTTTCCATTAACAAATCAAAGGCTTTTCTATATCTCAAAGCCGCTTTCAACATCAAGTACGTTGAGTTCCATCTCGTATCAACATCCAGGCAAATGAGACCTTTATTGGAAATTTTCTGCCGCTCAACACATTTCTTAAACTTGTTCAATCTTGAGGGTGATGCTCTTACATACTTGACTGCACATCGAATTTTTAGGATGGAGTCATCTATATCTTTCAAACCCTCCTTCACAATCAAACTTAGAATATGTGCACAACAACGCATATGGATATATTCTCCCTTTAAGGCCAAGCCATTCCAAGACGCCAGTATCTTTTTCAAGTACTGAATCCCGACGTTATTGGATGAAGCATTGTCTACAGTTATGCTAAAGACCCGGTTTAGCTTCCACTCAGTTAAACAATCCTCAACATTCTTCGCCATGTCCTCTCCTGTACTGCTTGTGATTTGACAAAAGTTTAGAATTTTCTTATGGAGATTCCAATTACTGTCAACAAAGTGTGCAGTCAGGGTCATGTAATGTAGATTTTGGACTGACGTCCAAGTGTCTGTAGTGAGACACACCCTCCCACAATGCTTCGAGAGAAATCTTTTCAGCCTTGCTCTCTCGTCCTCATAAAGTGACCAAATAGCACGCCTTAATGTAGTGCGTGATGGGAGATTGAACCTTGGCTGCAACACATACACAAAGCTGCGAAATGCCTCATTCTCCACAAACCGAAAAGGAAGCTCTGCACTCACAAACATCTTCACAAGCTCCAGTCGCATGCCTCTTGATCAAACCTTAATTGTGGTGAAGTGACAACACTACTACATTGCTGCCCTTGAGATGAGGAAGATGTTTTTTGCCTTTTGCTTCCTTCTCTACTGGGATTTTCCTTGCACCTCGTCAAATGAGTCTTCATGGCACTAGTTCCATCCTTGAACTTAATCAAGACACCACAATAATTACATTTTGCCTTCTTATCAGAACCAGGCTCTTCAATAAAATGATCCCACACAACAGACCGACCTCTACGCCTAGGTGCATTTACTTATGATGATTATATAATGTGTATATAACAAATTTAAATTGAGAAGTTTATTGTTGGCAAATAATTTATAATTTCACAATTTTTAAACTAAGGTTGATGGTTAATTCGCCACATATATTGATGTTTAGAATCGATTAAGCCTCTCTTCTCCCAAACATTTTACCCCCACAAAAAAAGAAGGAAACGACATCTAGCAAGTTTTTAAAAGTAGGAGAAAAAAATATTTCAGAGAAAGAATAACAAATCATTTTGTTTGTGGAAGTCTCGCGCATGTTAAGACATTATAGCTCAGAAGAAGATTAAATATGAAATTGCTTGATATATGCACAGCTAATTAAGGTTGCAAATTTCAAGTAAAGATAATGTAAATTTTTAGTTGAGAGTATTACGTGTTCAATATGATATAGATCTCGTACCCTTTTAAATAAATATATGGGAGACCGACTTACTTGGACATAAAATTATTGGTGCACATCTTGTGATCAAACTTAATTAATCTCATATTTCAGTACACATAATTGAACGTGCAATATTATTTAGAGTATTGCTATATAACACGAGGGAAATGCCTCACGAATCTCACGATTGCGGTACAAAGCTTTGTTGCTTTGTGCACCAAATCTGTGGTGTCAGGCTAACACTACCACATTTCTTTTTTAGACACTAACAAGTGGTATTGACAATTAGTTGGACTTTTCAAGTTATCTGTCACACCTCCACTAATAGGTCCATGTCCTGCTTGTTGACCCAGACATGACACAAAACGACAAGTGAATGTGGGTGAGTTTTGGAAAACTCAAAGGAATTTAACAAACATATGGATTTTTTGACCGATAACAAACATAAAATAAAACCGAAAAATTGAAAGTTACTAGGAATTTCTTCTTTGAATAACATATATACTCTAATAACAAAAATAAAAGGAATTCGTGAAATCTCACGAGCGAAGTTGCTCGTGACAATTAGCATTTTCCTATTATTTAACGTGTGTGGGTTAGGAATGGATATAAATATTTAGTTGAAGATTTTAAGTTTGTTAAAAAACGAGTACGAACATGGGTGATCGAAGTGGTAATTAAGCGATCTCGACACCTGATGGGGAGAACATCGTTTGAATTCTAGCAGTGATCAAATGGTTCAAACCGATAAAAAAACCGAAAACCGAAAAAACACGATTTTTATTGGATATTAGTGTATTAATCTGTGCGATGTACAAGTGAAATTTGAGAGTTATCGATTTATGTAAAAAAATTAGTAGTAAAAAATATTTTCAAAAGAAAGTTAAAAAAAATGTATACTAACAAATAATAATATGATTTTAAGCAGGGCCGGCTAATGGGCCGTGCAAGCAGTGCAATAGCACAAGGCCCCAAATTTTGGCCCAAATTTGAGGGCCCCAAATATTTTGCTATATATACAATATTGCGTGATATATATTATGAATCATTGTGCGGCGCAACGGTAGTTTTGTTTTTAGCAACCCTTGCGACTCGTCCTCGAGTCCAGCGCATGACGTTTTCGCGTGGGAAATATATTTTTGCGCCAAAAATCGATGAAAATAATGCCTGAGCGAGATACGAACCTCGCTCCCGCAAATAAAACTAGGCGCCCAAACCACTGCACCACCTTGGAGTTCCTGTAATATTTGTGAAATACTAATATATATATTGATCCCCGATTTTTAGGGGCCCAATTTTTAAGATTAGAACAAGGCCTCCAAAATATTTAAGACAGCCCTGATTTTAAGGTAAATTCATAGTAGAAATTAATGATTAAATAGCCGAATTTGTGTCAGCGAACAAACTTTTATCGTTAAATGTTAGATAAAATATGGAATTCATTCAAAAGAGAATAAAAAAAGTAGAAACTTATGACCAAATTCTTGTTGTTGTATTTAGACTGCGTTTGTTATAGATTTTTTTTTATGTAAAAATCACTTTTTTATAGGGATGGCAAAATGGGCCGTTCGGCCCAACTCGACCCTGCCCGTTGTGAGCCCGTGTAATAACAGGCTAGCCCAACCCAGCCTGTCAAGGGATTATGGGTTGAGATGTTGAGCCCGGCCTGATCTATGACAGGTTGGGCGGGCTTAGGCTAGCCCGTCAAAAAATAAAAATAACAAAAATAAATTAAAAAATAAATAAAAATCTTAAATTTAGACTAAAATCGGCCAACTTGTCAGGCTGGCTCTCAAGAATCCGCCCAAAACGGACCGCAATAGTGGGTTGGTTGGCTAGCCCGCCCGAAAATGTAAAAAAAGAAAGAAAAAATTGTTCAAAAGTAGAGAAAAAATATAAAATTATATATATACTGGCCCGATGGGTTGGCCTATCTCGGCCCGCTCGTGGCCCGCAAGATTGGCGAGGTAGATGGGTTGAGCTAAAATAGGCTTGTGGGTTGATGAACCCGACCCAACTCGGCCCATTTTATGCACCAATGGGCCGGCCCGATAGGTCAAACCTGTTTTGCCACCCCCTACTTTTTTAAGACAAAAATAATTTTAAAGTTTTTAATAGTGTTTGTTTAAGCTTTTAAAAAAAAATCATTTTTTTAGTTAAAATAGAGAAGAACTTTCATCAACTTTTCAAGAAATCTCTTATGATAGGAGAAAGAGAAAATCTTCAAAAAAAACACGAAACTTCACCTCTTAGAGCATCTTTAGTGGGAGTATGTAACAGAGTTGCTAAATTTTTCGAGTTGATGTGGTATGGTCCGAAGCAGAGGTGGCAAGTTGGCGTTTTTTTATTTTGTGTCAGGGTGCACGAAATTGGCAACCCTGCTAAATCACTTGGCCATTCTTTTATGAGAGAGAGGGACACACATAAAAGTCATGTGAGGCCCTGCTGTGTCAGAGAAAAAACGAGGCAAATACTTTTTTGACCAAAACAACTTTTTATTCGTTTTTAATTTTTAAAGAACGCAACTTTAGCTCCCCCACTAAGAGCACCCACAGTGGGCGTGCACTAAAATTTTGAGCCGTTGCTTATCAATCCAGTCACCATGTTTTGGTCTACATGGTATGCAAAATTAGTGCACCATTGTTGGAATTTTGGTCAAAGCAACAATAGAAATTACAGGCAACTAAAAGAAAAAGGGACCCACGAGAAGAGAGAATGACACAATGAGCAAAACTGTTTCTGCTAGTGTCAGTAAAGTAACGGGGTGAAGATACCCCGCTGCTGATGCTCTAAAGTTGCCCTTAAGTGGACACGGTGCTTGAAACATCACGATTTACGTATTTTTTGACGAGATTGATATGACGTAAACATTGGCAATTTTAGGAGTAACATTACGTAATCATCTTTACGTTTTTTCTGGTGATCTACATAAAATTAATTTTTTTTGAAAAGGTGCATTTTAAATATATATAATAATATCACGTAACACATGTATATATTTAAATAACATATATGTTTTAAAATATATTAAACTAAAACTAACATAGCATACATATATATTAAAGTGAAATTAATATATTCAAATAATAGTATTTTCAATAAAGATGTTTTATTGAAAATGATTTTTCATGCTCTTTATGGTAATTTTAAAGAAAAAACACTTTTTATATAATTATATCCAAACAAGTTAAAAACTATTTTTTATGTAAAAAATAATTTTTATGATCGTAAGCAAACGCAAAATAACTTATGCTTTTTTTAAAAATTTCTAAAAGATAATCTCTAAATTATTGGAGGTTAAAATCATTTTTTTTAATCCATAATAAATGAAAGAAAAAGAGCTGCAATTGACTATTATAAAAGGAGAAATGAAAAAAGAAAAAATTGTTGTAAATAGAAAAGAAAGTAGAAAGATAAGATAATAGAAATATAGACTCAAAGACCGGTTCTTCAGGTACCAGGATTTAAAGGCTAGTTCTTCAGGAACTAGCTATAATCTTTGTATTGATAATCTGATCAAGTGTGTACAAGGACAAACCTAATAGCCCTATTTATAGATAATGGGCTACTAGTTATGGACCAAATTAAGGGATATGGTAAAGATATAATGAGATAACAAATTGATATAGTCATCCATCAAATCAACATATTTATAACACTTCCCCTTGGATGACTATACACTATGAACATGTCTCGTTAAAACCTTGCTAAGAAAAACCCAGTGGGATAAAAACTTAGCGAAGGAAAAAGAGTACAATATTCATAGTGACATACTTCCCCTCGAAAATACATTATTTATGAATGTCCTTTAAATTGCTTATCGACAAGCTTATTGAAAATTGAAGTTCACAATGCTTTTGTGAATAAATCACTTTCGATTGTCATTTGATCGAATCTTTTCATGATGCATTATCTTCTTGAAATGTTGTTGGCTTATCATCTTCTTTCATCAATTTGTATGCTCCTCTAATATACTGAGTCGTGGTTCTCAGTCATATGCATTCACAACTTGCTGTTTCTCCACATGTGTAAACATCACCTGATTGTGATTGAGCTTTATGAGTATCAGAAAGAACGAAGAACTTGTTTGACTTCATTCCAATGTCTTCGGGTTGGTGCTGAACAAAATCTGGCTAACAAGTTCACTACAAAAACTATATACAATCTTGTGCTATTTGCAACATAAAAAAGTATTTCAATAACAACATGATATGGTACTTCAGGACCAAAGTTCGTTGTTGCAAATGCTCGAGTTGTAGGCCGAGACAACACCTTATCTTTCAAAACATTTTATTTGAAGATATTTATTTATATCATCTATAGTTTGGAACAAACTCAAGTAATTTCTAGAATATTAATAATCAAAATTCATATCAATCATATTAAACAATGTGAGAAAAAAGAAATAAACAAATTTACCCATAATTGCATCATGTATGTAACTCAAACATTTCTTACCAATATGAAATGTTTAATATGATAAATAAGAGAATATAAATTATCAGTATATGTAAATCCAAATAGATGATTTCAATAGTTTTAATCCTTCCGAGATTTTCAATATAGAGACCACTCTCTAGTTAACCATAAGCTGTAATAACACATATTCGTGTCATGAGAGTTCAAACTTGAGTCCATTAAAACCATATTTTGAATCTCGAACTATAGGTTCAAAGTCCTCATATTTCCAAATTAAACTGATTACATCAGTCAAAACATTTCAGATGCTTTAGATCCTTCATGGTTATGCTTCATGCATATTTATAATTCTTTAGGATTATGCTTTAGCTATCTTCAATCCTTCAGGGATATGCTTCATGCATTTTGAATTTTCAGAAGTATACTTCAGGTATCTTAAATCCTTCAAGTATATGCTTCATGCATTTTGAATTTTTCAGGGGTATGCTTCAGGCATCTTAAATCCATCAGGGATTTTCATATATCTGTCATTATCCAATGACCCATATAAGCAAGCTGTCACTACACCCATTTGATGTATGTCAAGTCCTTCAAAGACTGCCAAACTAATACAAAATCTATAAGTAATTGCACGCATAACAAAGGTTGACAACTTGAGTGTGCGGACTCTTGGTCCAAATGCTTTATGTTTGGCAAATAAGTCTTGCTCGGCTTGCATTATTTTAATTCACTTTGGCCAATCAATTTAATGTCGACATTTCTATATGCTTCGAGCTTCATGCTCATCGTGATTAATAATTTTATAATCAATTGCTATTGCATAAGCAAAAACATATCAACAACTTCACATCTTCCCCCCATATTTCCAGGGTTTAATGAGATCTCGTAATTTGCCGGTACCGGAACCACTTCTGGGGTTACTTAACTGGAAATATGGAGTTGTTGATTCATATTGCTTTTGACCTCTTCTAGAGTGTCAATGATCTTCTGGATCATCACTTTGAATTCCCCCTTTTAGGAATAATATCATTTGTTTTTGACCTCTTCTAGAGTGTCAATGATCTTCTGGATCATCACTTTGAATTCCCCCTTTTAGGAATAATATCCTTTGCACCAATAAGTCTACAACTCTTCTAGCGTACTTTAGATTCATGGGTTGCCATACTCGCTAGTTGTCCTGCAGGGACAATTAATTATGCGATAATATTTGCAACTAACACAAGTAATTTAGAGACTTTTTGGATGTTTGTAAAGATATCTAGTAATTGGTTTGCAATATTTTGCAAATGACTTATTCTTTGAACTTCAAGTTCACATTGATTTGTGTGTATATCAAACATGGATAATGTTTGTGTCTTACAACAAACTTCTTGTGCTTTTATTCTTTTATCTTTTTCTTCCCCTGATGAGGAAAACCGATTCATCAAATATATAATAATAAAATATATGTCAAGATATCACAATATCTAAATATACATGAAACAATGCACAATTCAAAATTGCCGAGCCATATAACCATCCAATAAATTATAAATTGCATAATATATAATTGTAAATTTATTAATCAATGCATGTTATCATCATATGTATCCAATTATATAACATATAATTGACATTTAAAATATCAGAATAAATAAACTAATATTTTGCACTCACACCATGCTTTCAAACACAATATATTCAAATGTTTCAGCTCTTGTATATATTTAAATAATATATATTATTATAACTACTAGTTAAAAAATAATCAAATAATTTAATTAACAACAGTAAGTGACACTAAATTTTCAAGTGATAATTAAAATTAGCTTCAAAAGATTTGTTTTGCAATACCTTGAAATTTTTACTCGTATATATCTCATATGATAGTGTAGCAAAATAGCGACGCCTTTTGTTTCTCAATTAATTATTTTTACATAATAATTAAAATATTTCCTTTCAAAGAATTACCACATAGGAAATATATGTCACCCAAAAAAATAATAATAACATGCAACTCAATCATATCCGAGCTTTAAAAGAAAAGAGTAATTATCTTGAGCATGAGAATGACAAAAATAATCATCAGGTAAAAGGATTCTATAATCCTTTAATAAATATCCATGTGTATTTTCAATAATACATCGCATCATAGTTGAACTGGGATGACTAAGACGGTCATGTCAAAACATAAAAAGTTGTAAGATCGAGCACTTACAGTGCATATAATTTGACTCTGTCATCCTTACTTAAGTAAGATATAATCCAATTAACGAGAAATCTTAAAATTTCTCTAATATGAACTTTCAAAACAATAAAGATACACCAAATCTCCCTCATTTTTTGGTTTCAACATGATACTTATTGCGATGTGTATCTTTGAAATTTAGTAGATTTCTTCGGGATCTACTAAAATATAACGCATCATCAATGGATAATTTTGTCGTATTTGAGAATATATCACATGCTCTTCTGGAGCCTTCGATCATATTTACAATACCAGATACAATATCAACATTAATTTTAGCTAATGTTAATACATAAAATATTTTCTTAATACAAATAATTGTGCAGGTTTTGCCACTGTCTACTAAATATTGGTACTTCAAGACCAAAAAGAGACTATAGTTTGTGCATTGATCGTTTTTAACAGTTATGCGTGGATCCAATATTGGTCCTTCGAGACCAATTTCACAATTACTTGAAATTTTGTATCGGTACTTCAAGACCAATTTCACATTTACTTGGAATCTTATATTGGTACTTCGAGACCAATTTCACAATCACTTAAAATTTTGTATTGGTGCTTCAGGACCAATTTACGATCAATCTATATTTTAAATTACTTGAAATTATGTATTGGTACTTCGGGACCAATAAAAGACAAGAATGTTTCGCTATTCATTTGCTTTGGTACTTCAGGACCGATCGTGAGACAAATCTTGCAAACATTGAAGAATAGCGCATTTTTAGTTTTAGCATAAAAAAATATGTATACATAAATTCTTACATTAAAAAGAAGCATACGTAAAGGTTGTTACACCGTTGAAGACTTGATCGTGCTTGGTAGCAATTGGCATGAATACTATTTGCTTGATGCTACACCAGAATGTACTCTTCAGCTTTCATTTAGTGTTGAGAAAAGTTATCTTATTATTTCTTCCAGGGACATAAGATTTTTTTTTTTTGCATTTATATGCGTGTCTTTATGAATTTCAATCAAATAATTCAACTTTTCATTTCATAAATCAGCTAATAAAAAATTTTCTCTTTTTTTTTTAATCAAAAATAGATATAACCAAATACATAGTATTTGTATGACAATGATCAAATGCATAACTTTCATAATCAAAATTTGAACACCAACATGAATTTAAAAATCCACATTTCAAATTTAAAATACATAACTGCCATATTAAAGGTCATATCTTTATAGCAACAAATTTTGAATGATTAATTAAAGATTGTATCTTTATTCAATTAGAAAAATAATATCTTTATATAACAACAAAATTTTTAAAATATAATTAAAGATCACATCTTTATATAAAATAAGGATAAGGATTCTAAAAATATATGAATCACAATAACAAGAATTACAATATATCACATACACAAAGATCCAAATTTATATGAAAACAAGTAAACAAATCAATGATAATATCTTTTGCAAAGAACACATGTTTTTGCAAATGGTTAGACTAGTTTTTCAAGAACTAGAATTTAACGACTATTTTTTAGGAACTATGATTCAAAGGTTAATTCTTCGGGAATTAACATATAAAGATCTCATCTTTAATATGAAAATAGGCAACGAGATTCAAATGTTAGTTCTTCAGGAACTATCTTGGAAAGATACAATCAATAATTTATTTTTTTCACTTTTCTTTTGTTTCAAACTGTATTAGGATCAAATCTAGTTCTTCTGGAACTTATGTAGTGCTAAAATAATCGTGTTGTTCTTCGGGAACTATATGCAGCACTAAAAAATTATGAGGTTCTTCAGGAACTATATGTAGTGATAAAAAAAATTGTAAAGTTCTTCAGGAACTTTTCGTAACGCTAAAAAGATAAAATTTTTCATGAACAAATCTCGTGCTATAAAGTTCTTCAGGAACTTTTCTATCCAATACACAATTTCATTCATGGTCTAAAAGTCTAGTTCTTCAGGAACTATTCCACAAATTTTTATATAATGATGACCAAGAAAACGTACAGTTTTGTGCAATCCTACTGGGATGCTTGAATATGAAATTCTTCCATAATTCTATCAAGATTCTTATACACAATATGATAATCATATAATCAGACAATATGAGAATAAAATTTTCATGAAAAAACCCAAATAACATGAAAAACACAAATATTAGAAAAACATGGTCTTCCAAAGAGTGTGAGAAAGAAAACAGGTTCTTTCAATAAAAACTCTTTAAGCAATTACCCGTATGGTAGAGTTTCGTGCTGATAACGTGTTGTAATAGAAAAGAAAGTAGAGAGATAAGACAATAGAAATATAGACTCAAAGACCGGTTCTTCAGGAACCAGGATTTAAAGGCTAGTTCTTCAGGAAGAAGCTATAATCTTTGTATTGATAATCTGATCAAGTGTGTACAAGGACAAACCTAATAGCCCTATTTATAGAGAATGGACTACTAGTTATGGACCAAATTAAGGGATATGGTAAAGATATAATGAGATAATAAATTGATATAGTCATCCATCAAATCAACATATTTATAACAAAAATAACAATAGTGACATAAGTATTCATTTTTGTTTCATGAATATGTTAATATTTTTTTTTTGAATGAATATGTTAGTATTTATAAAATAAGTGATATTTTTAGTATGATATTTTAGTTAATTTCAATTTTATTTTATTTGAATTCAAATTTCAAATTTGAATTCAAATATATTATAAATTATATTGTGAATTATATAATTGATAGTGAATGCCAAATTAAAAGTTGACAAGTTTATATGATGAAAAAAATATTAAATTCTGATTGATTACATTAATTCAAAATCGGCAAGTCATTTAAGAGAAGATAATTATGTTTTTAACAACATTTATTAATTGAAATTTTTTAATAATAATAATAATAATAATAAATAAATAAATAAATAAAATTACTTTAGGCGAGAAAAAGAATGTATGTGGTTTTGACACGTGGCATAGTCTTTTGTGACAAAACTATATTTTATATAATATAGTAGGTTTTTTAACCTCATTTTGTGAAAACCGATCAAATCAGATCATATTTTGGTTTTTTTTTAAACGGAACAAAACCGCATATATAAATTTTGATACCTATTTATTTTAACATTAATAGGAGACATTTTATAAATTTATTATTTGTTGGTTTTTTTTCCTAATAATAGTTATTAATTAGTTTAATGTGATCTAGTTTTTTTTACTATTTCATGTGTTCTAAACATAAATTGATATTTGTTACTTCTCTAAGTTTTAATTTTTAGTATATTATATGTTATATATATTGATGTTATTTAGATTTACGCTTTAGTTATGGACAAAACTTAGGTGCAGTTATTTATGTACAGTTTTTGCTGGTTTTCAATCACAATCCAACACACTGAATAGCTATTCAATAGTAAAAATAGGATTATTTAAATTTAAATAAAAAATTTAATCTACTTGTTATTTTATAATTGGTGAACAGTACAAACAATACCTAAGTTTTTTTACTTAAGGTGTAATATTTTGTTAACACAGAGCTGAGGTTATGAGCTTTCAATGGGATAGGAAGTGTTGAGTCCAAAAAAAAAGTGGATAGGAAGTGCTTTCTGCTGATGATTATTTTATGGCAGCGCAGTGAGATTTGAAGGAATAAAGATAACTATAAAAAAATATTTATATAACCCATAACTTTCACGCATATATTTTTATAATTTTCTTAAGCATCCATAGTAACCACTTTCACACTCATAATGTCAATGCAGGCTATTATATAATATTATTATTATAATTAAACTGTCACATTTCTTTGGAATGATCGAGATTGTGACATTGTGTACATATATAATTTATGCAGTTTTTTTATTTTTGTACTACATATTTTTAGGTTTTCAATTTGTCTTTATGTAGGTGGCAAAAGCAAAAAATTTAATAGAGGAATTCCCAATGCTCCATGAAATGGAACTTGCAGATAACATTGTACACAATATATATATATATATAGAACTGGTATTTTGTTTATTATCAAATATTTTTAGTTAATTACTAATTCATCATACTTAACAGTTTAACAGTATTTGTTGTCTTGTTGAAGAACAAAAATTGAAAGCGCTCCAAAATGACATTTAAAATAAATCATTTTATGAGTTTCTTTATATAACAGAGTCATATAAAGAGAGACTTTGATTTTGAAAAAATAGACCCTAAATAAGAATATTCTAAATTAATTATAGGATTATAATTAAATCCTTCCTTTAAAAAAAATAGGGTTCTGTCAAAAAAAAGGTTTTTGTTTTTTGTTTTTTTCCCTTCACAAGCATCCCTGTTATGCAAAACACTCACCCGACATTTTCATTCATTGATGGTTTTGTGGCATGGAAAAGCATGTTGACATCACCAAGAAAAAACATAAACTCCTCCAAGGACGGTAGGTATGAAAAATGAATATGAAATAAAGAAACACGCCACCTATTCACACTACGTACATGGTAGAACTAAATAAAATTTATATTTAAGTCTTAAGACTCAATATTTTTAGCAGATCATATTTTATAAAATATGACATTTCTTGGACTGATCGAGATTGTGACATTGTGTACATATATACTTTATGCAACTTTTTTTTTTTACACTACATATTTTTAGGTTTTCAATTTGTCTTTAGAGGAATTCTCAATGCCTCATGAAGTGGAACTTGCAGACATTGTACACAATATATATTTTTATTGAATGAATTGGTATTTTGCTTATTATCAAATATATCACAAGATTTTAAACACATAAAAGTCGCGGTTAATGATGTGTAAAATTGTGATTAATAAAATTCAGTTGATGGTTAATGAGTTGCAATACGTTAATTGTTCCGGACTGGGCCGAGGCCCAATCCGAAGAGTCATCCGCCAGCCCATTACCAAAGTCGGTTCCCACCGCCTTGCCACTAGACCGAATCGACGTGGCCGATCCAACGGTCCTCGGCATTCCGCCCATCCCATCACAGGTCGGTATAACGATCTGACGGCATCCCGGGCACCACACGGGAACCGCCCTCACCGACCTTGACTCCTATAAAAGGAGAGTCACTTCAAACGATTGAGGTATTATTCATTTCATCACCTCTTCACTTACCTCTTACACGCACGACTTGGCGTTGGAGTGTTTGCGGTACACCACCACCACACGCCGCCGTCGTCCGACCTGGCGCCACCGTCTGCTTTTTCTCCGGTCATCCCCTAAAGTTCTGTCCAGAACATTGGCGCCGTCTGTGGGAATCATTTCTGATTTCATTTCTTTGCTCGACATCTTTGCTCGACACTTGTCGAGACGATGACTGGATCGAAGCACCAGGTCGCGACTCGCAGCTCCACTCGTGCGAACGCAGATTTTGAACCACCTCACCACGAACCTGTTAATTTTGTCGTGGAACATGAGAGACAGAGGAGTAACCTTCCACCTCCCCATCAGAATGACGCCGTTCCGATCCACGAATTCCGTGAATTCATTCGGAGCCATGCTGAAGCAATGCACGCTCAGAATCAACGCCTCGATCGAATGGAGAATCGTGAAGGAAATCCCGATTCGCATTGCCACCGCAGTCGACGACAGAGAAGATCGTGTTTCTCGTTCTACTCAGAGGTCGAAGGAGTCTACAAATCTCAGATCTGTTCATCGCCACCACCATGGCACGACTCCGCATCACTCTGTGGATAGAGCACACCAAAATAACCGTTCGGTGGATCGTACTCCGCCGTGCCATCGCCACTCCCGGCCAGCGTCCGTCAGCGAAGATACCATCGCGAGTAGTGACACTCCTCATAGAAGAGCCGCCTCGGCATCTGGCGGCAAGTCAAAACTCTGGGCACACCTCTCACCGGCCGTGCTGCCTGTTTCATCAACTTCCTCTCAGAGCGATGACACAGGTGACTCGTACAAAGCTTTTGGTCCTTTTACGTCCAAAGTCATGAAATTCCCGATTCCGAAGCATCTTCAGAAACCACCCGCTTTGGACTCATATGACAGCACCACCGACCCCGACGAACATATTGGTTGCTTTGAGACTGTCATGAGCTATCGAGGCGCCCAGGCGGTGAAGTGCGTAATCTTCCTCACTCTCAAGAAAGCGTGCGTCTTGGTTCCAGACTCTTAGGAAAAATTCCATTGGTTCTGGGTGAGCTCGTTAGCCGATTCTCCGCACATTTCAACTGCGTCTAAAGTCCGACCCAGTCGGCGGACTCTGGCGGCAATTCAGCGAGAAAGATGAGTCTATCGGAGACTACGTCGGGCGTTTCAACAAAGAGGCCATTCGGTAAAGAAATGCTCGACGAGATGAAGCAGTACTTGTTAGAGCAAGGCACGATAGAAGGAGTTTATTTAGCGTCGACATTGGTGTTGGCCGAGGACCCTGAACGAAGTTCCTGAAGCGAGCTCAGAAACATATGAATTATGAAGAAAAGTTGATGACATCGAGAACTAAAGGTAAGACCCAGGAGAAAGCTGGTGGACAACGCGAAGACAAGTCGCGTAAGGAGAAGGAACGCCGTGGTCCGAAGTGGTATGACGAATATACCCCTTTGAACGCTACACCCAAGCGCATACTGAATGAGTGCGCGAGCACCGAATTCCGCGATGCCGGAGTCAGATTTCCCCAGAGGGGAAAAGAGATGCCAAACGCTGATAAATCGAAATACTGCCACTTCCACAAGTGTATTGGGCACGAGACTGATGAATGCTTTCACCTGAAGGACGTCATAGAACAACTAATCAAGAAAGGGAAGTTGACTAGATACGTGAAAGGAAAGCCAAGATCCGGGGATAGAAGGTCTAGATCTAGATCACCTCGACCTCAGAAGAAAGAATCAACTTCTGTGACGCAACGCGAAGGAGCAGCTCGTGCATCCGAAGAGAAATCTCGTCCTCCTCCTGTCGCCATGGTCATTTCCGGAGGATTCTCCGATAAAGAGGGGGCGAGCATCAATTCGGCAAAACGGAAGTTGAGAGAAGCAATGACCGTTTCTACTGTTTTCTCTTCATCAAGCCGGCATAAGGGAAGACCACCCCTAGCCTTTTCAGATGAAGACTTGGTGAATGAAAGGCCGAACTACTTGATTCCCCTGTTGGTGAAAGCCTATATGGCTAACTTTGACGTCAGAAGAATCTTGATAGACCAGGGGAGCTCGGCGGATATCATGTTCCACGAGTTATTCAAAACCTTGAAACTTCCGGAAAAAGATCTCGTACCATACCCGGGGTCTGATCTGACTGGGTTCAACGGTTCGAAGACAAAGCCGTTGGGCTATGTGGAGTTGATGGTGACTTTTGGAGAACAACCAATCTCCAAAACTGTGAAGGTCCAGTTTATTGTATTACCATGCAAGTCCGTTTACAATCGCATCGCTTGACGCCCGACGCCGGTGAACTTCGAGTCAGAACCTCGACAGTCCACTTGAAACTGCGCTTCCATGATAACGAGCACAAAGACGTCCCCAACGCAGCGCACCAAGAAGCTGCGAGGAGCTGCTATCTTTTATCTTTAAAAGCTGACGAGCCAAGAGAAGGAAAGCAAAAAGCTGCTGAGGTCAATCTCACCGATTTTGATGCCGAGATTGAGATCGAAGATGAAATCTGGGAGAAACGACCCCCAGCCCGCGAGCTCCAAAGAAAATTTAAAGGCCGGCATCTGATGGAGAGTTCATCCGAGTTCAGCTAGGAGAAGACCCTGGAAAGACGGTGAAGCTTGGTGCCGACCTCCCTGAACAGGTCAAATTACGACTAACAGAGTGCCTGAAGTCCAATGCAGACCTCTTCGCCTGGACTGCTGCCGACATGCCAGGTATTTCTCCTGATATCGCTTGCCACCAACTCGCTCTCGACCCCAAGGCTCGCTGGGTAGCTCAGAGCCGCCGTAAGCAAGCTCCTGAAAAAGCTGAAGCCGCAGCCAAAGCTGTTGAAAACCTGATAAAGGCTGAATTCATTAGGGAGGTCAAATATACTACTTGGCTATCAAATGTTGTATTAGTTAAAAAATCTAATGGAAAATGGCGCATGTGTGTTGATTACACTGATCTTAACAAGGCATGTCCCAAAGACGCCTACCCCCTCCCTAATATCGACAAACTCGTCGATAATTCCTCCGGTTTTCAGTTGTTGTCTTTTATGGATGCATACTCTGGTTACAACCAGATTCCGATGCACCATGCCGATCAAGAAAAAACCGCGTTCATGACCGATAAAAGCAATTACTGCTATAACGTGATGCCTTTTGGCCTCAAGAACGCTGGAGCGACATATCAGCGCATGATGAATAAAGTCTTTGCCAACCAAATCGGTAGAATGCTGGAGGTATACATGGACGATATGATAGTAAAAACGACGAGGGAAATCGACCACGTCGTCGATCTTAAAGAAGTCTTTGCTGAAATACGAAGACATAATATGAGGCTCAATCCCGAAAAATGCACTTTCGGAGTACGAGCTGGGAAATTTCTAGGTTTTTATCTAACCGAGAGGGGAATCGAGGCCAACCCCGACAAATGTCGAGCTATCACAGAGATGCAGCAACCATCGTCGAAGAAAAACATCCAGCAGCTCACTGGAATGCTCGCATCCCTGACGAGGTTTATCTCAAAGTCCGCAGAACATGAGTTGCCTTTCTTCCGCTTGCTCAAAAAGGGAATTCAGTTCGAGTGGTCGCCCGAGTGCGAAGAAGCGTTAACACGTAAAACGATATTGTCCCAACCGCCAGTCTTGACGAGACCGTATCCGGGGGAGGTCCTTTATCTCTACTTGGCAGTATCGAACGAAGCTCTGAGTGCCGTCCTCATTCGCGAAACAGATGAGGGCCAAAAACCGGTCTATTTTATAAGCAAAGCACTTCAGGGCCCTGAGCTGAGATACCAGAAGATCGAAAAAGTCGCGCTCGCGCTAGTTGTCGCAGCTCGACGCCTAAGACAATACTTCTTGGCACATCCCATTATGGTTCGAACTGACCAACCAATCAAACAGATTCTACACAGGCCTGACCTGGCAGGGCGTATGATCAAGTGGTCGATCGAGTTGTCCGAATTCGGAGTCACTTTCGAGCCAAGACAAACTATCAAAGCCCAGTGCTTGGCGGATTTCATTGCCGAGATGACTCCTGGGGCTACGGAACCATGTTCCAGATGGACGGTCCATGTCGACGGATCGTCGAATTCCAAAGGCAGTGGCGCTGGCTTATTGCTCGAGAACGACGACGGGCTGATTGTCGAAATTTCATTGGGATTCTCCTTTCCCACCTCCAACAACCAGGCAGAGTCTGGCGTGTTTAGTCGGCCTCACACCGCTCGAGACTTCGGCAGAAGAGGTAAAACTTCGAATCGATTCTCGCCTAGTTGTGTCCCAGATTGGTGGAGAATACCATGCTAAAGATCCACTTCTTCAAAAATACCTCGCCCTGGTAAAAAAGAAAATGAGCGACTTCTCCTCAGTTGAGATCGGACACGTCCCGAGAGAAAAAAACGGCAGAGTCGACATTTTGTCCAAACTCGCCAAAGACGAGAAGCTCGAAACAACGGTCGATGATACAAGAAACACTGCCAAGCCTAGCATTACCGCGATGGTTGATGCCACTTATGACGAATCATCGAGAAAAGCTGCCAAATTACGCTGCAATTTCCCAGGCAAGTGTCGAGGATCTGCCCGATGAGCCCGACAGTTGGATGACATCCATTCAAGGGTTTATTCAACTTAGTCAACTACCTGATGATGAGAAGGAGGCTGCCAAAATCCGAAAGAAAGCATCTTCATACTCCATGATCGACGGTATCTTATATCGAAGAGGGTTCTCCACCCCCTGTTGAAATGCCTCGACGATACACGAGCGCAATATGCACTTGCTGAAGTGCATGAAGGCATATGTGGGCAACACCTGGGAGGACGTTCCTTGGCAAAGAAAATCCTCCGCGCAGGATACTATTGGCCAACTCTGAATGCGGACGCAACATCGTTCGTGAAAAAATGCGACAAATGCCAGAGACATGGCGATCTACACTTAGCTCCTCCTACAGAGTTAACATCCCTGACTTCACCGTGGCCTTTTGCCTGGTGGGGGATTGATATACTTGGACCTTTTCCAACGGCTCCTGGACAGGTGAAGTACCTGGCCGCGATGGTAGATTACTTTACCAAGTGGGTTGGTGCGAGCCCTGGCAAAGATAATCGCAAAGAACTTGATTAAGTTCTTCAAAAGATATATTCGGCGAGGTTCGGATTCCCAGGGTGGTCGCCATCGACAACGGAACACAATTCGTGGATCGCGGATTCGAAAGACTATGGAAGACCTCGACATCAAACAAAGACTTCACCTCGGTAGAACACCCCGCATTTAACGGTCAAGCCGAGGCCGCGAACAGGTTATTTTACGAGGTGCAAACGAAGGTTAGACGAGGCCAAGGGCAATCGGGCGTAAGAGCTTCCCGAAGTGCTTGGGCGTGTCGGACTACTCCACATTCAACGACAAGAGAATCCCCTTTTCGCCTCACTTATGGGATCGAGGCGATTATTCTGTCGAGATTGGGAACTTAGTTGGAGAACCTCACATCCCGCAGTAGCATTGACAACCGCCGAGTGTACGAGAAGAACTTGACCTCCTTGGCGAATCACGAGGAACTCGCGGCACTTGGCGAGGTCGCCGTGAAACAGAAGATCGCAGCAAGATACAACCAAAGTGTTGTACCCAGAGAATTCATGCCTGGAGATCTAGTTCTTCGGCGAGCTGATGTTGGCCTGAAGAACGCCCCACAAGGGAAACTTGCGCCCAATTGGGAAGGCCCGTACAGAATCGTCGTAAAGACGGGTACCGGCGCCTACACCCTCGAGACACTACAAGGACAGCAAATTCCGAGAACTTGGAACGCGGCAAAAATGAAGAAATATTATAGTTGAAACAATTGTATCCGAAACACACAATGTGAAGCAATAAAGTATGATTGAAGAAAACAAAACACTGTTATCCTTGTGCGTTTGCACAAGCACCCTGACCGACCTCGTGCCGAGACCGCGTGCACGAGCTCGTGATGACAAAGCCTTGTGCGTTTGCACAAGCACCCTGACCGACCTCGTGCCGAGACCGCGTGCACGAGCTCGTGATGACAAAGCCTTGTGCGTTTGCACAAGCACCTGATGAAGAGACCGACCTCGTGCCGAGACCGCGTGCACGAGCTCGTGATGACAAAGCCTTGTGCGTTTGCACAAGCACCTGATGAAGAGACCGACCTCGTGCCGAGACCGCGTGCACGAGCTCGTGATGACAAAGCCTTGTGCGTTTGCACAAGCACCCTGACCGACCTCGTGCCGAGACCGCGTGCACGAGCTCGTGATGACAAAGCCTTGTGCGTTTGCACAAGCACCCTGACCGACCTCGTGCCGAGACCGCGTGCACGAGCTCGTGACAAAGCCTTGTGCGTTTGCACAAGCACCCTGACCGACCTCGTGCCGAGACCGCGTGCACGAGCTCGTGATGACAAAGCCTTGTGCGTTTGCACAAGCACCCTGACCGACCTCGTGCCGAGACCGCGTGCACGAGCTCGTGATGATAAAGCCTTGTGCGTTTGCACAAGCACCTGATGAAGAGACCGACCTCGTGCCGAGAGCACCTGATAAAGAGATCGACCTCGTGCACGAGCTCGTATCAAAACCTTGTACAAACACGACATGACGACGCTTACAGTTCCTTACAGACAAGGACGTTGAACGTCGACATCAACGGACTTCGACAAACAAGTCACCACCTCGACATTCGAGCTAGCGACTTGGGGGGCAACTGTTCCGGACTGGGCCGAGGCCCAATCCGAAGAGTCATCCGCCAGCCCATTACCAAAGTCGGTTCCCACCGCCTTGCCACTAGACCGAATCGACGTGGCCGATCCAACGGTCCTCGGCATTCCGCCCATCCCATCACAGGTCGGTATAACGATCTGACGGCATCCCGGGCACCACACGGGAACCGCCCTCACCGACCTTGACTCCTATAAAAGGAGAGTCACTTCAAACGATTGAGGTATTATTCATTTCATCACCTCTTCACTTACCTCTTACACGCACTGACTTGAGCGTTGGAGTGTTTGCAGGTACACCACCACCACACGCCGTCGTCGTCCGACCTGACGCCACCGTACCGCTTTTTCTCCGGTCATCCCCTAAAGTTCTGTCTAGAACATTAATATATATATTAACTGAGTTCAACAAATCATTAACCACGTGTATGAACTGCATTAATCCAGCAAAATAATTATCGATTTTTAGTATCCCAACGAAAAGGATATTGATATCACCAAAATATATATATATATATGAAAAATGAACGTTAAATTTAAGTGTTAAGACTCAAAATATTTTTAGTTGATCATATTTTTTTAAAATAAAATATTATAAACAAACTGGTAATTACGTTATTAATTACAGAGTAAACACATTAGCTTAGGTTGAATTTCAACAATTGTTGTTTCAATTTTTAAGTCAGATTTGAAGGAAAAAAAATTAATTGATTTTATCAAAAAATTTATTATCAGACAAGCTAGCATTCAAACCGTAAGATACTTGTAAATTAAAAAAAATAATTAAATATTCAATATCTTTTTTTGAATTTTTGAAAAATACTAAAAGGATATAAAATTTGTTGTTAACGTAACATATCATAAGAACAAATTGAGCGTGCAGTTTCCAGAAATAGACGTTAGAAAACGTCCTCGGGTGCAAAAATAAATATATTAAAATGGTGGTGTGCTTCTACAATTCAAGAGATCAAGCGTGCTAAATTAAAATTACATGAAACACAAAGGACTAAAATTGTTAAGAGTTTCCTCGTTTGAAACCAACCAACCAATGGCAAAATAGTAAAGAAAAATAAGTGTTACAACCTCCGGTACTATTTATAAGAAACAAATGAGGTCTTTTTTCTTGTCTTAAATATAAGAAATAAACTCTAATTTTCAACTACATTAATTATATTTTTTTATATTTATTTTTATTTATTATGAGATCAATTTACAATATTTACTAATTTATCATTAATTATCACTTTCTTATTTGTAATAAGGGGTAATTTTAGAAAAAAAATAAAAAATATAATATTATTAATTGAGATTTACCATTTCAATAAACTTTACTTTACCGGTGATTTTGATTTGTTATTTATATATTGTACCGTTGGATCCTCTGCGGAAGCAAAAAGGAAAAAAAACACAGCTGAAACATGCAAAACATGTGATGTGAGAACAGTTTCTTTAAACTTGGGATTTGTTGTCGCTGAAAATTCATCTTCAGTTTCTGAGAAATGGCTTCATTGAAACTCCCAGTGGTTGTTCGTTCTCCTACCCATGACAGTGAACGACTTAGAAAGGCTGTCCAAGGTGTCTCTCTCTCTCTCTCTCTCTCTCTTTCACACCCCCTCCCCACAAAAAAAAATACGGACATGTATTAATGCTGATGAAAATTGAAAAAAATTATTTTTTTTTTTTACGATTTTAAGTGATTAATGAATTTGGGCAGCGAGAATTATGTTGAAAAATTGAAACTTTGTAGGTTTTTTTCGAATGGGTTTTTCACAAACATTAGTTTCAATATGCATGCTTGTAATTATCTCAGCTTCTTTCTTTTCCCTTCCAATGGAATGTTACAGCTGAAGGTAAACACTTTGATTTCAAAAAAAAAAAAAAGTTTTTTGATTTATTAGCATTAGTAGGAATTTTGTTCATGGGACAATATTGGAGATATTGTACTTTATGCTTTTGTTTTGTCCTTTTGATCCGTATGAGTAATTTTTGGCGTTGGATGATTGTTATTGTTGTTGTTGATGATGCTTATGGGAAAATGTGTATAGGACTTGGGACAGATGAGAAGGAGTTAATCTTGGTATTAGGACACAGGAATGCCCAACAAAGGAAGGAAATCAAAGAAACTTATGAGCAGCTTTACAATGAAGAACTCATTCGTCGTCTCGAGTCTGAACTCTCTGGTGATTTTAGAGTATGTCATACTTGCTTCCCTTCACTTGGCTTTTTCTTATGTTCTTTGTTTTTAACAAATAATAATTCTTCAAGGTTGATTGATATCTAAAGGCATGTGACAGTTTTGGACAAACTTGTTCTTCCTAAATAGTTGACTGTTCCGAACTTGCTTATCAAGGGAATTAAACAAAAACATTAAAGGGGTAATCTTACAAAAATGACTTTTTTGACTGCAGTTTTTTCATTGTTCATGAAGGATTAGATTGCATTTTTTTTTAATATGTAGATTTCTCTCTTACCTGAATGTTTTTTTCATTGTTTGACTTTCTCCTCTTGTAGAGGAGCTTAAGGTCACATAAGCTCCTCTTGTAAAGGTTCTGAAGAAAGAAAATGAAATATGTAGGTGGTAGTTTAGGGGGTTATTGTTATTAAGATATGTATGCTTGTTTGTCAATGCAGATTCATGTGATAAAACTTTGATTTAGATGCTTATTTATCTGCCAACAAGGCAATCACAAAGCTCAAGGAAATATAACCTTCAAGTTTACAACTATACAGTCAAGATAATGATGTTTGTCCTAACAATTGTATAGGCTTTTGGTACATGATTTCTTTTATCCACAAAAAAAAGTTCATTGTCTTGTTGAATTTCAATATGATTTTCAAAGCACGGTTTTTTTCTGAAGTAATCATGCGATCTACTATGCAATACTGTGACTCAGACTTGTGATATGTAACAGAATGCCTTAATTCTCTGGACTCACGATCCTCCGGTAAGGGATGCAAATCTAGCAAGGGATGCCTTGAAGGCTAAGTGGAAGGGGGTTAAACAGCTACAGGTTCTGGTTGAAATAGCATGTGCATCGACTCCTAATCATTTGACGGCTGTGAGGCAGGAATACTGCTCTCTCTTTGATTGCTCAATTGAGGAGGACATTATAGCCTCTGTGTCTAAGCCCCTCACAAAAGTAAGAATTACCTATTAGACTAGTTAATGTGCATAAAAGGTTCCAAAATTTGTAGCACTATGATTTATGACTTAGACTTTCTTGTTTTTAACCTCGTTTTATGTGGGCAATGTTGCATAGTGAGACAAAGTATATCTATCAAGAGAATGATAAAGGCATTATAGAAGAGCTTGGTCAATTTGTTATTAAAGGTTGTTTCTTAAAAAATGTAACTTTGTTCACCAATCCAATGTTCTTCAAGAATGAAAAGGAAAAATAAAAAATGATGATGAAGATGAAGAAGAGAAGCAAAAACATGAATTATGTTTAGGGAGGGTTTTAGAGTGGACCACCATCATAGCTGGTTTACGGTGGACCAACACTTAAAAATCGTTCGAAGCTCCAACAACGACCGACACCGTCCCCAGGAAGCAAAAACTCATGGTCCTTCTTGTCCTCACAATTAAGGCGGTGACGGTTCAACAAAGACAAAGGAAACGGATATGATTCGAGTTCTGAGGTACTCATATTCGTTTCACATTGTTTTTGTAGAACTGACACCGATCAAGTCACCACGTCAGGCGTGAGGACGAAGAGGACCGTGAACTTCTACTTTTGGGGGGGTGGCAGCAGTCGTCGTTGGAGCTTTGGACGATTTTTAAGTACTGGTTCATCGTCTCCACGGTATAATTTGCCTTATAGTTGAAAGTTTACAGCATTCATTCAGTAAACTCAAGTATAGGTAGTTTGCTGTGTGGGATGTATGCTCATTTGACCATGTTTTTGGACATGAAATTAGGCTTGAATTGTCAATGTCATAATCATAATTTCAGCTACTTGAGATTCATGGACTCTTTCAAACACCTATTAGTGTCAGAATGTACTGTTGTCTTCATGATTCACTCATTGATAACATCCAGTTTTCTTGTGTGTTTTCCTCTACAAACATATGTTGTGCAGCTTTTGGTGGGCCTTGTAAGCTCCTACAGGCATCATAAAGTGGCAGTAAATTTTGAGGTTGCCAAGTCAGAAGCAGAAAAACTACATGAAGCCATCAACAATAAGCAATTAGATGATGATCATGTTGTTTGGATACTTAGCACCAGGAATGTTTTCCAGCTCCGGGAAACTTTTGCATGCTACAAGCAACTCTATGGCAAAACATTTGAAGAGGTTTTGCTTTTAAAATTTAAGATTTTAATTTTAATCAACTACTAGTTATTTGAATCATGTCACTTGTTCAAAAAAGTTACATATTTTCACTTAAAGAGGAAACCCTTAATGGTTCAGAAATTTACACTGAATATGTGTTAATAATTTTATTTTATTTTATTTATCCATTACAAATTTGGATGATTTTCTTGACAGGACATAAAAAATTGTGGTGAGGGTGATTTGGAATATCTCTTAAATGTGGTAATATGGTGCATAGACTGCCCTGAGAAACATTTTGCAAAGGTAATTACTAATTTTCTTTTACTCAGCACAGGTTGTGACTTGTGACTTATAAATTAATATGTTATTTTGTAGAAAACTTAAACGATAATGCTTTATCATGCTAAGCTGTCACTTCAGTATAATATAATGATCAACTTTCAAGATATATTTAAAATTTGTTGCTCAGTCCTTTTCCCACCACTGGTGTCTAATTTTAAAAACCCAAGTCAGTACTCTGAACTATACATGCTATATGTTACAAATTATTGGTGACATCTAAGATTCTTAGATATTTTATGCATTATTATAATTATATAGGTTACTCATCATAGCATGCATTTACAATGCAATTTTCTCTTTCATCTACGAGGAACTTTTTCTTTGGAAAGGTGGTCAATTATATATTATCTTTAGTATTACATTTACAACGTCACATACATGACAGTATAGTTTCTTTCAACTTTTTCCCCCTTTTCTTTTTGAGGTACTATATAATAATAATTCCTTGTGTAAACATCTATATATTACATTCTTTCTTTCAGATATACAATGTATTGTTGGTTTGGTCCTCTATTGATAAATTCATTAAAATAGTTCTCAAAATATCAAATTTTTACACTAAAGTGGTTGTTTTGGAGGATCAATTTGTTGTATTTTTTATTGGTCCTCTAATTTCTTTCAAGCTGCATCAATCAATCAATATTATATAATAAATATAATATAATGCACTCAAATGCATGTAGCAAGTGATTGGTAACTCATTTTTGTTGACTTGTATCCAATCCACCAACAGGTTGTAAGGGATTCTATCCTTGGGCTTGGAACTGATGAAGATTCCCTCAACAGAGCTATTGTAACTCGAGCTGAAATCGACCTGTTGAAAGTCAGATTCGAATACGCTAACATGTACAAATCAAGTCTTGATGATGATGTCATCGGTGATACCTCGGGATACTACAAAGATTTTCTGATGACTTTGTTAGGGAAAGGACCAGAGGGTGAATGGTGAATCCTATCAAGAAACATCTATCATGGTGTTCTGGTGTTGCTTGTAATCTGCATCTGATGATCTAAATTCTGTAATATATATGTTGCCACTAAAACCTTATGTGTGTTATTATTCTGCATTGACTTTGTGTAAATTAGTTGTGCCTTGATGTGTCTGTCTTCTCCTAGAAATCTGAAAGAGTTTGGTGTATAAATAACAAGGTATTTGTTGATGTAAAATATAAAGCAGTTGTTATCATGGATGCAATTTTCGTTATTAAATAAAAGAATGCTTCCTATGAAAGGAAAAAGCTTCTTGTGAGTTGTGATGTTTGTTTGCTGTGTGACCATCTACCCTTGTCACAAGAAGCTGTAAGATATAATTAATATATTATTACCTGATGTAACTACCAATGCCATGTGTGCAAGGTGGTTAGGAGAGAGTTAGGAATTAGTTTCTGTTATTAACTGATTCCTATATTTTGTATATAGATGCGAAGTCAGCTCTTGTATCATTCGTACAATTCAATATATCATTTTCCATACAATTCTCTCTTAGTTTCATTATGTTTTCTCTCAATTTCTACTTCTGAAATGGGATGCTCCTAAGGAGCTCTGCACTCCTTAGGAGCTCTGCCGAGCAATTTTGTCTCTGAAAGATGTCGAGGAACAACAATCATGGTGGAGTTTCAAGTACAAATGCTTCGTCTTCAATAGTGATGGATCCAGCACAGGTTTCAACTAGTTCCTATTTCATTCATCCCAAGGAATATCCTATTCAGTGGAAGAAATTATCATTCATGTTCTCGTTTGACGAAGAGAGTCGTGATCTTGAAGAACAAACATCGCTTTCTTGGTGATAACATGTCAATTCCAGATTGTTTCGATCCAAGTTTTGATGCCTGGGAAAGATATAACAACCTTGTTCACTCTTGAATTTTGTGTTCTGTGATCACTCAAAGTTTGATTTACATAGACAGAAAATGCAGCGCATGTGTGGAAAAATATGAGAGAAAGGCTTTCTCATGTAGATCTTGTGAGGATTGTGGAATTAAGGCAAGAACGATCCTCGTTCCGTTAACCAGAATTCATTGCCTATTTCTAACTATTAAATTGAGCTTAAGGTTCTTCATGTAGAACATGACAACTATAGTATAGGCCTATTAAGGAGTAAAATGTTCATGTGATGCCGCCATTAGAAATGTGAAAATAAATATATAAAAGACAAAGATGAGGTGATAGGCTTCCTAATGATAATTTTGCCTGTGTTATAAAAAGACCTAAACACCCTTCAATTTAGCCTAAATGCAGGCTTTCAAATGTTTTTGTATTGTTTTGTTCTGTTTTTTTAAGAAGCTTGCTTGGGCGAAGGTGACATCCGAGTTGGCCTATTTTTTTTTTTCCCAACAATAAGGAAGCTTGAGTGAGAGATAGGCCGAGCTGAAAGAAGTTACCTCGCATAGGCTCATATCCTGTTTCTATTTTGGCCCCTGCTACCTCCACCCCCATATTTTGACACCTGCACCCCCTGGTGAGAAGATTTAAACTATATTCTTGCTCTTCCAGTAAGGATGGCAAAATTACCCGCGTTCGTGGATACCTGCATAGATTACCCATATTGGGAGATGAAATGGATACTTATTGGATGAGGCTGGGGATCATACTACTCATCCCATAGATATCCGCATATTTATAACAATTATTATTTTTTGTTAAATATATAATATATACCATGATATTTTCTATCACTTTGAGATGAGATAAACTTTATTTTCTTCATTATTTCATATTTTTTAGTTGAGAAATCCATAGTAATAAAAATTGTTATCTACAGTATATTATACAATGTTATATTGTGTGATATTTTTTTTCTTTTTATACTAAATTCTTAAATATTCACGGATATCTATGGATACCTGTTACCCGCATAAATACCCATAAATATAAACTGTTCTGAAGTAGAACTCAGAGGATGACCGGAGAAGAAGTGCTGCGGAGGAACTCGCGGTGGTCGACGACGGCACGAGGATGGTTGTACCTGCAGAGACTCCGATGCCTAAGTCAGTTTAGGTAGAAGTAAGAGGTAAGTGAGATATGAGTGAAAACCTACTTGGATTTGTGAGGAGATCCTTTATATAGTGTTCGGAGACGGTTATCGAGAAATAACCGCTCTCGCGAGATCCGGGCTGTCGTTAGATCGCTGGCAGGCTGTGATGAGCTGGCAAGGAGATTCGGAGACCGTTAGATCTGCCACGTCGTTAATAGTTGGTGGGAAGTGTGAACTTCGCTTCGTGGGAATGGGTCTTTGGCGAGTTCTTTACTGGATTGGGCTTTGGCCCAGTCCGGAACAGTTGCCCCCAAGTCGGTAGCTCGTGTGACGAGGTGTCTACTTGTCGAGGTGCCTGTCAGAATTTACCAGTTTGTTTTCAAAAAGAGAAACTGAAACTTCCTCAATCCTTTGGGCGCGTGAAGGGTAAGTTTGAATTTCAAACTATCGCTTCAGCCGCCTTTGGGATGAGTAACGCTGCGTTTTCCTGAGGCAGGTCATGATTGCTCTGTCCCTTCTAGTGAATAGGCGCAACGTGTCACCAATCGAACGGTGAGGGGGAGAAGAAGGGTCACGTCTTCTAGAGTGGATTTGGAAGCTATAAATAGTGTTTTTCCCTTCAAATTTCCCTCTTTGCTTTGTTTTGCGAATTCCTTGACTTTCCCTTTTCTTCTTCCTCTTGTTCTTCTCTGGTGATTTGCTGCTTATACCTTCTGGTTCTTCGTCTGTGTTCAATCTGCATTTCTTAGTTCGAGTTCTCTTTCGCAGTTTTAATCATTCGGGTTCTGCAAAACATTTCTGTTTCCCTAATTTCTCTGCAAACTTCGTCGTTTACAGGTAACTCTCCTTTCCCTTTCTCTGGTTTTCCTTTCATTGTTTGAAATGGGTAGCAAAATAGGAATTTCTGGAGAAATTGTTTGCTTGTCTTCTTCTTCGTTATCTGGATTTTCCTCCTCCTCTTCTCCTGGTGGCTCTCCGGAGGGGCAGAGCGATAATGCCGATAGCGGTTGCTCATCGTCGAATGACAGTTTCGCTTTGTCGAGCTCTGGGGAAGAAAGCTCTTCCCCAGTAGTCTACCCTCCTCCGGGGCATTTTGAAAAAGATTATAAGGGTAAGAAAGTGTCCCCGATGGATCCCGCGGAAATCCAAAGACTTTCTTTAGATTTAGAGCGGTTCTTCGGACGGTTTTTCACCGAAAGGGAAGTAGGAGAGTGGCTAATAACCATAGCTAAGTACCGTCCTCATTTTCCTGGTGGTGCTTTGGCCAGGTCGGAGATGGGAAACAAGATACTTCAGAGGGATGATTACTTTTGCCCCCAACGCTGAAAACTTTGAGTGGGTCGCGGAGGATGCGCTTTGTACACTATACTCGTCTAAAGAGGGTTTCTGTTGTTGTTGTTGAAGTCCTTGGATGTCGGGAATGGCATCCACAATTTTGAAAACTGGAAAGTATGCCGTCCCAACATCAACGCTCGAATCTACTCGTACTCGGAGAATTTACTGCTTTTTATGTATGAGGTTCTCTTTAAAGACATGGGGTTCAGGCTGCCCTTTACTGCTTTCGAAGTGGCGGTCTTGCATCATTTGGAGGTCGCCCCTTCGCAACTATTCTTGCATCATTTGGAAGTCGCCCCTTCGCAACTGCATCCGAATGCTTGGGCATTCATTAGGGGTTTTCAGTTATTATGCCCTTATTTAAAAATTGAACCATTGCTCGAGGTTTTTTTTTGTTGCTATTTTTTCCCCTTTGTAGACCAATGAGAAATCGTCAGACCATCAAGGGTGGGTTTCGTTAAAACAAAATGGCAAAGACTTTGATTTGTTCTCGGAGTCTCATCGTGGTTTCCAATCGAGGTACTTCATCGTTGAAGCCGTTAGTGAAGCTGCCATGGAGAACGTCTGTGTTCCCGTGGAGGAGCTTGATGAGGACAGACAGGTGGTAATCAATTGGCAGGAAAGGTTCCCACTGTGTTGGAGTGATAAACACTTTACCAAACATAATAGTGATTTTACTTTTAAAGTTTCCGAGCTGGACGACAATGAACGTTTTAGCTTGAAACGGATTCGGGGATTTGTCGAGAAACTAGAACCTCGGATATCCGTACAAATGGGAGAAGAGGTGTCTGAAAAGTGATATATCGACACCCGTCGCCTTCTCAAATGCAAAGATAAAAAAGAAGCTGATGAGTGCTTAGGTAATTTTGTAGAGATCTATTTGTTGATAGTTCCCCTCTTATCCTTCTAACTCATTTTTGCCTTTTGCAGACTCAATGGCGACTTTGGCATACTTGGCCAGTTTGAAGAAGAGTTCTGCGAGAAGACTCCTTCTCCTATGGTTGGAGAAGGTTCTAGCCAAACTGCTCCGATTCTTACTCCGTCTCCCGGGACGTCTCCTGCCCTTGTTGGTGTTGAGATCACCCACACTCGAGATCAGGGTGCAACAGTCCGAGTTCAGGATAGTACTTCAACTGAAGTAGCAAATGTGGATAAAGAAGTATCGTCATCCTTGAAGCGGGTTCCCGCTAAGGGTATTGAAGAACCCCATGCTAAGAAGTTGAAGAAGCCACCTCCTCCGCCAAAGACCTCGGCTCCTTCATTGACTTTAAAGATCGGTAGGAAACCGAGCAAAGGGAAAGAGGCGGTTCAGTCTTCTGGCAAGGTTCCCCCACTTTGGTCCCGCAACGAGGTGGTGAGCTTGGACCAGGTCAGGGCATTGATCCTTCCCTCCGATGAAGCCTACTTCAACGAACTCTCTGAGAATGCTAAGGAGAATTTGTTTTTTGAGGATACGACCTGGAAGCTATGCGACCTGCTGCTTACCAACTGGGTCTTCGAGAAAAATTGACATTTGGAAGTTGAACTCGCTGGCCTTCGCACAGGTAAGCTAGAGTTTGACAAGAAGATCAAGTCTCTAGAGGGACTTGAGGTCGACCTTCGTGCGTAATTGGAGTCTGCCAGGAAGGAGACAACAAGGCCAAGGGCGAGGTGAGCAAGCTGTCGAAAGACCTTAAAGGTTTTTCTTCCGAGAAGAAGAAGTTGATCGAGGAGCAAGAAAGGCTCTCGCTGAGGATCAAAGACCTCGAGAAGTCTGAAGAAAACTCAAAGCTGGAGGTTCTCGAGTTCCAGCGCAAAGTGGAGGAGTTGACCACTGAAAATCAGCAACTCTCCAAGCAAAACCAGGAACTCTCCAAGCAGAGTCAGGAACTTTCTGAGGAGAATAAGGTTTTAAAGGCCAAGAAGGCGGAGGTGGGCGAGTTAATTCTGAAGGCTGGGGATGAGTTGTTTGATAAAGCCATCGCCCAAGTTCGGCTTCTTAACCCGGGTGTCGTCCTCAAGTTAACTGGGATGACTTCGGATGGGATAGTTGAAGGGAATTCAATTGTGGATGCCTCAACAAAGGAGGTCCTTCTCACTGTGCCTACTTCGTCTTTCGAAGTGGCTCCTCCTCAGAACCCTTAGTTTTTTCTGATTTTACATTTGTATTTGGGACAATGTCATGTCGGTATAATAATAATTTTAAGCAATTTTGACTATTTAAGCAATTTTGACTTTGGCATAATGCTTACCTTTGTTTAATTTGTTTTGTTGTTTTCTCGTGATGTCGTCACTCAGGAGGGTTTATCCAGCCATGGGATCCTCCTTCTACCCTTCTGCCAAGGTTTAATTCCTTGGTTTGAGGTGGACGAAAGGATGATGGTCATCAATCTGTTGGCTAGACAGAAAGCGACATCGTTACCCGTTGATTTCGACTCTACGCTTCTGTTTCTGAAAAGAAACAATCAAGGTCCTTTGTCTTGGGGAGTTCCAACGATGCCTGCACGAAAGCAAAGTGCAAAGTGATAACTTTGAATGTGCTTTATTGCTTTGGCACTTGTGTTTCAATCACACTCGTGCTTTGATTACACTCGTGTTTTGATTACACTTGTGTTTCAACTATAGTATTTCTTTAACTTGACTACATTCCAAGTTTGCTGAATTAGCTTGCCCTGCAATGTCTCGAGGTTGCAGGCGCCAGTACCGGTCTTTGTGGTTGCTCGATAAGGGCCTTCCCAATTGGGTGCGAGCTTTCCTTGTGAGGCATTCTTTAAACTGATGTCGGCTCTTCGAAGGACGAGATCGCCTTGTGCGAACTCCCTGGGCACGACGTTTCGGTTATATCTTACTGCGAGTCTTTGTTTTACTGCGAGCTCTCTACATTCGTCGAGGAGGTTGAGCTCCTCTCGCAGGTATTGGAAATTGTTAACTATATGTGGGGGATGCGAGGTCCTCTAGCTTAACTCGCCAATCTCGACGGGAATGACAGCTTCGGTCCCATAGGTGAGACGAAACGGCGATTCTCCCGTTGTTGAGTGGGGGGTTGTTCGATATGCCCAAAGTACTCGGGCAAGTTCTTTTTCCCAGTTTTTCTTTGCATCATCTAACCTTCGTTTGAGACCTCGGAGAATAACCATGTTTGTGGCCTCAGCTTGACCGTTTGTTTGAGGGTGTTCTACCGAGGTGAAATGTTGCTTGATTTGAAGATCTTCTGGGGTCTTTCGGAAGCCATGATCTGTGAACTGCGTTCCGTTATCGATCACAACGACCTCTGGAACTCTGAAACTGGTTAGAATATACCTCTTAAAGAACTTGATCAAGTTCTTTGCTGTTATTTTTGCTAGTGCTTCTGCCTCCACCCATTTGGTGAAGTAGTCCACGGCCATAGCTAGATACTTTAACTGTCCTGGAGCCATTGGGAGTGGTCCGAGGATGTCGATGCCCCACCACGCGAAGGGCCATGGGGCGGAGAGGAAGGTCAACTCAGTTGGAGGAGCTAAGTGGAGATCGCCGTGTCTCTGGCACTTATCGCACTTTTTGACAAATGACCTCGCGTCTGCTTCCATTGTTAGCCAATAATAGCCTGCTCGCAGGATTTTCTTTGCAAGGGAGTGACCTCCGAGGTGTTGCCCACATATCCCTTCATGTACTTTGGCCAACGCGTACTGGGCTTCCGCGCTGTCGAGACATTTCAACAGAGGAGTTGAGAACCCTCTTTGGTATATAGTACCCTCGATAATGGAATAAGAACATGCTTTCTTTAGGATCTTGGCGGCCTCTTTCTCCTCTTTAGGGAGTTCGCCTAGTTGAATGAACTTCCGAATTGGCATCATCCAATTGTCTCCTAGATCGAGCACGTCGTTCATGCTTGGAGAGGATACTCCGAAGTAGAATCTGGGAGAGATCTCCACCAGGTCAACGTTGGTGGTGTCGACTACAAAAATTATGCTGGGCTTGGGTAGTGTTTCTTGAATTACGGATCTGTTGTTCCCCGAGGTACGCATGCTAGCGAGTTTGGACAGGATGTCTGCTCGGGTGTTCTGTTCCCTTGGCACGTGGGTGACCTCGACAACCATGAAGTCGTTCATTTTTTCTTTCACTAGTGCAAGGTATTTCTGTAAGAGGGGGTCTTTGGCCTGGTATTCCCGTTTGATCTGGGAAACCACTAACTGAGAATCGGTTCTGAGCTTAACCTCGACAGCTCCAAAATCTCGAGCTAGCGTTAGTCCCGCTAAATATGCTTCATATTCTGCTTGGTTATTGGAAGTTGGGAATGAAAATCCCAAGGAGAACTCGACGATCAGCTCATCCTCATTCTCGAGCAGCAATCCAGCGCCACTACCCTTTATATTAGATGTTCTGTTGACGTGAACTGTCCACTTGGAACAAGGTTCAACGACCCCCAGAGTCATTTCAACAATGAAGTCAGCCAGGGACTGAGCTTTGAGAGCTTGTCATGATTCGTACGAAATCCCGAATTCGGACAACTCGACCGACCATTTAATCATACGTCCTGCCAGGTCAGGCCTGTGTAAGATTTGTTTGATAGGTTGGTCTGTCCGAACTACTATAGGATGTGCTAAGAAATATTGTCTCAACCGTCGAGGTGCGACCACCAGTGCTAGCGCGACTTTCTTGATCTTCTGGTACCTCAACTCGGGACCTTGAAGCGCTTTACTCACAAAGTAAACGGGCTTTTGTCCTTCATCGGTTTCGCGAACGAGGACAGCACTGAGAGCCTTGTTTGCAACTGCCAAGTATACATAGAGGACCTCCCCTAAGGATGGTCTTGTTAATACAGGTGGTTGAGACAATATGCATTTCAGCTGTGACAAAGCTTCTTCGCACTCTGAGGACCATTCAAACTGGATCCCCTTTTTGAGCAAACGAAATAAGGGTAAGGCATGTTGAGCCGATTTTGATTTGAACCTCGTCAATGAGGCGAGCATTCCAGTAATTTGCTGGATGTTCTTCCTTGACAATGGTTGTTGCATCTCTGTGACAGCGCAACACTTGTCTGGATTTGCTTCAATTCCTCTCACGGTTAAGTAGAAACCGAGGAACTTGGCTGCTCGTACTCCGAAAGTGCATTTTTCTGGGTTGAGCTGCATATTGTGACGTCGAATTTCATTGAAAACTTCTTTTAGGTCGACGACGTGATCGACCTCTTTAGGCGTTTTCACGATCATGTCGTCCATGTACACCTCCAGCATCTTCCCAATTTGGTTTGCAAAAACCTTGTTCATCATGCGCTGGTAGGTTGCTCCAGCGTTTTTAAGGTCAAAAGGCATTACTTTGTTGCAGTAATTGCCTTTGTCGATCATAAAAGCCGTTTTTTCTTGATCAGCGGGGTGCATTGGAATCTGGTTGTAACCAGAGTATGCATCCATGAAAGATAGCAATTGGAATCCGGAGGAATTGTCGACGAGTTTGTCAATATTGGGAAGGGGATAAGCGTCTTTGGGGCACGCCGTATTGAGATCAGTGTAGTCAACACACATGCGCCATTTTTCATTAGATTTTTTGATAAGTACAACATTAGAAAGCCATGTAGTGTATTTAACTTCCCTAATGAATTCTGCCTTAATAAGATCATCAACAGCTTTGGTAGCGGCTTCAGCCTTCTCGGGAGCTTGTTTGCAACGCCTCTGGGCCACCCAATAGGCTGTGGGGTCCAGGGCGAGCTGGTGGTAGGCGATGTCGAGAGAGATACCTGGCATGTCAGCAGCGGTCCAAGCAAAGAGGTCTGCATTGGACTTCAGGCACTCTGTCAGCTGTAACCTGACCTACTCGGGGAGGTCAGCGCCCATCTTTACAGTCTTATTTGGATCTTCCCCTAGCTGAATTTGAATGAATTCGCCGTCAGGAACGGGCCTCCTGATTTTCTGTTGGAGCTCTCGAACTAGGGGATCTTCTTCTTTGACTTCCTCCTCGGGCTCGATCCTGGCGTCGAAGTCCGTGAGGTTGACCTCCGAAGTAACTTTTGTCTTGCTCTGCTTCTTTCCAGATGGAGGTTGTTCTTGTTCTTTCGACTCGTCAATCTTTAGAGATAGGAGGTAGCATCTCCTAGCAGCTTCAAGATCTGTCATGACAGTGACGACCTTGTCGCCATCACTATGAAAACACATTTTCAAGTGGACGGTTGAGGTCACGGCTCCGAGCTCCCCCAAAGTGGGATGCCCAATTATGCAATTGTAGACATACTTGCATGAAAGTACTATGAACTGGACTTTGACAGTCTTAGTAGTTAGTTCCTCTCCAAAAGTCACCATTAATTCTGAGCCCATAGGCTTGGTCTTAGAGCCATTGAAGCCAGTCAGATCGGACCCCGAGTATGGAACGAGGTCCTTCTCTGGCAGTTTCAAGGTCTTGAACAGTTCATGAAAATGATGTCTGCAGAGCTCCCTTGGTCGATCAAGATTCTTCGGACGTCAAAGTTGGCCATGTAAGCTTTGACTAATAAGGGAATCAAATAATTTGGCTTCCCATTCACCAGATCCTCACGTATCTTTCTCTTTGCAGAGTTGATGTTAGCACCTCCTTTGTCAGTGAACCCCCTGAAATGACTAAGGCGACCGGGGCTTGTCTGGGTCTTTCCTTGTTCTCCTCTGACTCAGGATCTGCCTCGTCGAGCAATGCCACAATGGCTATCGAGGATTGATGCTTCTTAGGTCGAGATGATCAGGATCTCGACCTTCTTTCCCCCGATCTCGGTTTTGAGCTTGTGTATTCCGACAGTTTTCCCTTCTGCATCAGTTGTTCAATCACATCCTTCAGTGAAATACAGTCATCAATATTGTGTCCCACGCTCTTGTGGAAATGACAGTACTTTGACTTGTCAGTGCCAGGTCTCTCTTTGAGCGGTTTTGGGATGCGTATTCCGGCATCTCAGAATTCGGCGTTCGTACACTCATTCAGGATGCGCATTCGCGAAGTATTTAGTGGGGTGTACTCATCATACTTCCCCAGAGGAGCTCGGTTCTCTTTCTCCTTGCACGATTTGTCTTCACGCTGACCACCGGCCTTTTCTTGTGTTTTCTTCTTGACCTTTGAGGCCATCAGTTTTTCTTCATAGTTGATATATTTCTCTGCTTGTTTAAGGAAGTCGTTTAGGGTTTTTGACTTCTCGACCCCAATGTTGATACTGAACAGACTGTCCTCAACCAAGCCCTATTCAAGCAAGTATAACTTCTTCTCGTCAGAGCATTTCTTCACAAAGACTGCTTCCTTATTGAAGCACTCGATGTATTCTATGAGAGATTCGCCTTTTTTCTGTTGAATAGCAGCCAGCGCTACTGTCGACTTTGGCTGCACCCTAGAAGCAGTGAAGTGAGTGGAGAATTGGTGTGTGAGTTTGGCCCACGAGTCGATTGAGTTTCTTTTAAGGGTCTGGAACCAAGTCAAGGCCGCTTTCTTCAGTGTAAGAGGAAAAATCTTGTATTTGACAGGTCCCTTGGCACCTCGGTAGCCTATGACAGTGTCTAAACAACCAATGTGTTCATCAGGATCACTGGTTCCATCATAGGAGTCTAGCACTGGAGGTTTCTGAAGGTGCTTTGGGATTGAGAATTTCACAATTTTGGTGCTAAATGGGCCAAATGTCACAGATGCGTCGTCCTACTCATCGCTCCGGGAGGAGTAGATGAAAAAGATCAGGCGCGGCGATGACGAGAATGGCGTTCAGGTGATTTTACACAACGTCGAGAGACGCTAGCAGCTCGATGAGGTGGCGTTTCACTGCTTGCGGTTTCACCTCTGCGACGAGGAGAAGGAGAGCGGTGGCAACGCAGAGGAGAACGACTCGCCTCACGCCTTGAGGAAAGGCTGTCAGACGAAGCTCTACCGCGCTGTGTTTTATCAATTCTTCTTCGCCGTGAGGGGAGCAGATCTGAGATCGCGCTGGCGATCATCGGCGGTGCGGTTGAGAGCGGTCAAGAGATCTGCTGCAATGTGATGTAGCGCGCAGAGATCTACGCGGAGTTGTGCCGTGGCGGCAATGGTGAATTGAACGACGAGTTTCAGATCCTCTGGATCGCTGTGGCGACAGAGAGATCTGCTCCTGCCGATTCTTGATCTGTGTTGCAACACGAATAGAAATTTCCTTCTGCTGGTTTTCCATGCGTTCCAAACGCTGGTTCTGGACTTGCATTGCCTCATTGTGCTTTTGCATAAAATCGCGGAATTCACGAAGGAGGAAGGCTGTGGCTGCCGGAGCGGTTTCTTCGGTCTCAGTCGTGGCTGGAGCGGTTACCAACGGAATTACGTTAACCGAGGGTGGAGGAAGATTCCTCGGCCTCTCGTACTCGTTGTGAACCGGTGCTCATTCGATCTGAGACGGCGGATCCAGTGGAGCGGTCGAAGGATTCGGTGGATTGAGATCCACGCGAAGTTGAGAACTGCGTGTCGTGCGCTTCGATCTAGTCATAGTTGAAAATGAAGGTGACTTTGGGAATGTTGAAAAGGAAGTAGATTCCCATAGACGGCGCCAATGTTCTGAAGTAGAACTCAGAGGATGACCGGAGAAGAAGTGCTGCAGAGGAACTCGCGGTGGTCGACGATGGCGCGAGGATGGTTGTACCTGCAGAGACTCCGATGCCTATGTCAGTTTAGGTAGGAGTAAGAGGTAAGTGAAATATGAGTGAAAACCTACATGGATTTGTGAGGAGATCCTTTATATGGTGTTTGGAGACGGTTATCGAGAGATAACCGCTCCCGCGAGATCTGGGCTGCCATTAGATCGCTGCCAGGCTGTGATGAGCTGACAAGGAGATTCGAAGACCGTTAGATCTGCCACATCGTTATTAGTTGGTGGGAAGTGTGAACTTCGCTTCGCGGGAATGGGTCTTTGGCGAGTTCTTTATTGGATTGGGCTTTGGCCCAGTCCGGAACATAAACATTTAGTGATGATTATCTATTAGATAATACATGTTCAACTATTGTATCACTTCGATCTCTATTTAAATTTTTGTCTTGCAAAAGCCATCACAATATGTATAATTAATGTTCTTCTTTGGTTTGTTCTACTTTGCAAAAGGAAATTTTAAACACATGATTAAACAACTACATATTATCCTTTGGTTTATTCTTTTTCAGTACTAGATTAATGTTCTCCATGCTTCTCGATCGTTTTCTTTCCCTGGGTAATTAAAATATAATTTAAAAATTGCCACCAAGTATTAACCAACAACTAGACCCCAATAGCATCATAAAACATTTGAGGAAAACAAATAAAAAGATTTGTTTTACTCACCCTAGCTTCCCCTTTTGACTCCATAGTGACCTCTAGTTAGATCTTGGTACTTCAAACCAAGCTCATTACTAAGAAGCTTTTTGCACTTTCTGATAGCTGAGATGATCAATTGGGTAGATTCCTCTCTTTTTATCTACTCCCACTTCAGAAGAGCTCATCTCTTTTATTTAGGTTGGTAGAATTTGAAGCTCAAATTAGTCCAAGATAACCGATGATAAGGTTGTGAATTAAAGATTTCTTTCTAGATTCTAATAAGCATTTCTAACACCTCAAATTTGTTTTCTAAGACTTAGACCATGTATATATGTTTATGCATGTTTGTTTATGTGTATTATATGTTTGAAAATGATTTTGGATGATTAGGAACTTAGTTAGGGTAGTACGGACTTCGAATGGGTGAACCGCGATGCAAAACAGACCTAAACTACGTTCCTAGGGGGCGTAGGGAGCCCAGATAGCACGCGTCTGGTTTCCGCTTTCTAGGGTGCAGGGCGTTGGGCGTCTGACGTTTTGACGTATTTTGACTCTATGTGCTTGATTTGTGTGACCCGTTTCGACTTAATACTGCAGGGATTTGTGATTTGTGACCTTTGGTAGCTTTGGGTTATTGGTTGGTGATTGGTGATTTCACCTTAGGCTATGTATGATTTGATGGCACTAATGCAGAAGTTGGATTAGGACTAGTGTTAGGCCTCAATTCTTCGAGTAGCAAGAATGACTATTTATTTAGTTTAGTTTTGGAGTAGATTCAATTGATACACCCTTGAAAGCATGTTTTGGGGCTGAATTGAAGGGTTGGCTTGGGAGAATCAACGTTATATGGAACTTTGTTAGTCACAGAACCTTTTGGCCTAGTATCATAAAGTTTGGACATGATGAACTCAATTAGATGACCTATAGGAATGATCCTTTGGCTTAGACACTTTTAGGCTTTGATATACACTTAATTACGAGAATAATGATGCGTCTGAACACCCCAGGAATTGACCGAAATGAAACTTGGTCTGAAATTCCAGAACCAAGGCGTAGGGCGCCAATACTGGTTGTGCCTGATGCCCAGTTACTTCTGCAGTAAGGCACAGGGCGTCCACTGTCTGTGCAGGGTGCCTACTGGGCAGCCTTTTCCGTTTGTTTTTCATGTAGATGACTCGTTAGGATCCATGACTGAGATGTATCCGATGGTTTATATATTCTTAAGGTTCCAAATGAGAAATAATGGTAAGGATCGATGGATTAAATATCCACGAGGGAAATTTTTACTCCTAAGGTAGTAAATTTAAAATCAGTTCCTACAAAATCTTACAAAATCAATTGATTTAAAATTCAAATTGGCGTGTCAGTCATAAAACTCGCAAAACCATATTTCAACTTTAAAATTGGTGTGTCAGATGCAATTATTTTTTTTAATTATAGTGTCAGATGTGATTATCGGTAAACCATTTGAAGATGTCATGCAATTGTATCCACTTGAGAAAAAACTGGGGAGAGTCCAATTTGGGGTGACTTGTATCTGTTGTTAGATTGAGCGAAATTTTTTTGCTATTATGTGCGAATTGCATTGAACAAAAACCTAATACCACCAAGTAACCACTGTTATGTGCCCATAAACCAATACCACCAAGTAACACCAGTTCTCAAGAAACAAATACCATTGTTATGGTCACTAAGAGGGTCGTCTTCTTCTCCTGCCTTGGCCGCTATGATTTCCCTCTACCTTGGCCGCATGGTGTCTTTTCCTCATCACCCTCGTTTCCTATTGTTGCCATGTGCAGCTGTTGCTTCTTGAAGCAATAGTGTAATTAGGGATAAGTGTGATAATTAGGGCTAAGTGTAAATGACACGTGGCTTGACTAATCCTACGTGTCAGTGATGAGATGGCACTCTGTTTTCGAAATCAGCGACAAACTACTCTAGTTAATGACAGAGACTAATTATAGATAGCTTAGAAATGTGAGAGATTCAAAACAACAAAATAATTTTGCAGTTGTAGTTGTGGGGACTAAAAGCAAAGAATAGAGATATTTGTAGTGACTTAAAACATATTTAAGCCTATATTATATTAATATTTAAAAAACTTTGTACTGGTACAAAGGATAAGTATCTACCGTTGATTTAATTTTTTTTAAATGGATGGTTCAGATTATAAGGCTATATTTGGGGGAAAAAGTTGATTTCATCCCACCCCACTGCACCCTTTCCTCCGCTCATCGTCACCCGAGCTTTGTGGCGAATAAAGGCTAGAGATTGTAAACCATTCACACAAATTAAAAACTGGATGGAACTTAAAGGTAAAATTGGAAAAGATAAGAATGTTTTACGACATGATAGAAAAGATCTAAGGAAAATGCTAAACAACGCGAAAGTGAACATCACGAACCCATCGCGAATGACGTGGCGTGTTTTATTTCGGTTTCTCTCTCTTAATTTTCGGCTCCCTGGCTTGGTTGCGTGTCTTGCGTAGAATCAAAATTCTCATCCACGATGGCGAGCACCTTGCTACGAAGAAATCCAGGAAATCATGGCGCCGGTGCCGGCGCCGAAAAACGCCAGCTCATTCACCGCGCTGCTGGAGCTTCCGCCGACGCATGCCGTGGAGCTCCTTCACTCGCCGATTTGCAACGGAACCGTCGACCAGAAACCATCTTTCTGTCCCGTTAGCGTGAATCAGAAACCCTATCTGCTGAACTCTTTCAATGGAAATTTGACCTTCCCTTCCAATGCCGCGTTGATCGATCGCGCCGCCAAGTTCTCCGTGTTCACCGGTGAGAACCCGTTGGGAGAGGCGTGCGCAGTTCCGGTAGGATCCGGTGCGAGTTTGGATATGGTGAAGAACGAGCCCAAAGAGACTGATTCGAACCCTTCCTCGACGCACGAGCGCGTTTCAGATCCCGCTTTGAGAAGAAGAATTAGAGAAACGCGAAGAGAGATAGAAGGTAAGACTAACAGTGTCCTCCCTGGGAAGGTTGGAAAATGGAAGATCAACTTCTTATCAACCCAAAAATGGGAAAATCCACTAATGGGTTGGACATCCATCGGGGACCCATACTCCGATGTTGGTGATTCTGCCTTGAGTTTTGATAGCGAAGAAGCGGCAAAGGCATTTGCGGAGAGGCATGGTTGGGAATATGTGGTCAAGAAGCGCCACATACCGTTGCAACGTATTTTGGGAAATTCGCAAGACAATTCTTTCGGGAGATATAGCAATACTCAAGATCTAATGTCATGAAGCATTAAACTCTTTAAATTGAATATTAGTGGCTGCAATTGTTTATTGTTATGTTCCTCAAGTAGCTCACTATGTCAGAGAATCTTGGGTTAAAAACCCATAATTTGTCTCAAATAACTTCAGTAAAAATTTAATTGTCCGGTTATTTTGAATTAAAATTGATTTTTCACCAAACTCTGGTTTGACTAGAAGTTATTAAAAAAAGTTTTTGCATCAGGTTGAAAAATGTATATTTTAAACCAAACTTGTTTTTAGAATGAAAACATCAAACTATAAATCACTTCACTTCAAATTCAATTTTAACTAAATGAATTTTATAAAATTAATTTTAGAACCCGTTTATTTAGGATTAAAAAAATACATATATAAAATGATTAGGTGATTATATTTTTTAGAGTTTTTTTTTTATGTAAAGTAGAAGTTAAAATTGAGAACTGTGTTTTTCATAGCCTGCCACTATCTTTGGTTTTGGAGGAATCATAAAGTCCATAATGATGAGTGTAAGAGACTAGTTAACCCGCATCTATGGATTTTAAAGCAAGGCCAGACTATTGAGTAACCTAGAGATGAGTTTGCCCCAATATTGAGTGTTGGGACATGGAATATTAGACACATTTCTTGGTCCACTGGCTAGTGTAAGCTAAATTTAGATGGTGTTGTTAAAGGAAACCCAAGTCGTGCGGGCTATGGTGGGTTGGTTAGAAATGAGGTCGACGAGTGGATCAAGGGATTTATGGTTAATATTGGCCATGGTACATATTATGTGGCTGAACTTTGGGGCATTTTATATGGTTTAGAGATAGCTTGGAAGTTTGGTGTTATGAAGCTTCAAGTTGAATCGGACTATTATCTCCATTATTAAGAAAGGTTCCTGTGGGAATAAGTATAACAAATTTTTTGCTCGAATCAAGGCGTGGATGAGTAAGGATTGTGGGAACAAGTATAATAATTGTTTTGCTCGAATCAAGACGTGGATGAGTAAGGATTGGGATCTCGAATTTTGTCATATATATATTTGTAATTTTTGGTAGATATGATCTATGTGATAGTATCTTTAAATCCAACGGTTAGTTTTTGTAATATAAGTATTAGTTACAAAGTTATTGAACGGTGTAACATTACCCAAGTATTACACTGGTGTAATTTAATCCCTCCCCATATATATATATATATATATATATATATATATATATACATGTTGGGTATCCAAGTGTGAGTGGTAAAATAAAGAAGTCCCACATCGCCTAGTAATGAACAAAATGAAGAGTATATAAGAGGCTAGACCCATTAACCTAACACTTTAAGGTTTTAGGAACGAATGTGATTAAAGTCTCTTTGTGCTCCCCTCGAAAATTCCGTACAAGTGGTATCAGAGCCGGATTTGCAGGCATGTTGTGGGAATTGGACCCAGGCCCACCCTGCGAGTGAGGGTGGGTATTGAAGTTGCATTTGAGTCCCACATTGTCAAGGTTCCTGGGCTGTGCAATATATATATGTGGTTGGACCCCCTCATCCTACGAGCTAGCTTTTAGGAGTGAGACCGAAGCCCATTTTACATGGTTGTGGGAAATGGACACAGGCCCACCCTGCGAGTGAGGGTGGGTAATTGAAGTTGTATTTGAGTCCCACATTGTCAAGGTTCCCGGGCTGTACAATGTATATATGTGGTTGGACCCCCTCATCCTATGTGCTAGCTTTTAGGAGTGAGACCCAAGTCTATTTAACATGGTAGTGCGACCAGGTGACCAAGTGAGACGAGTATTGAAGAACAGGTGGATCCGTGTGTGGATCCTTGTGTCGAAAGTCTTCTTGACAATGGAGGTCAGGCGGCGGTGCCGTTGATAGTAGATCGCGGCGGTGGAAGTACAAGAAGTGTCACCATTGAAGACTTCAATATTCATAGACGAGAGATGTTAGCGGAAAACACACAAAGATGATTTTGATCGAGGGAGAGCTTATGTCTATTGCAGGGGAGATTATGAAGGAAGAAAGCAAGCATGGTTGAGGACCCACTTGAGTCGAGAAGGGGGAGATTTATTTGGTGGGTTCTCTCCTAAGTGGGACCCACGAGATGTGTTGTTTTGTTTATTTGTGAGATATGTGGAAGATATGTGAAAAATATGATGCAGATATGTTTTTCCAATAAAAAGAGGAAACAAGGAAATAAGGAACATTTACAAAGAGGAAATAAGGGAAAACATATCTCAATAAATAAGTGACATATCTCAACATAATCAGATCAAAATATATTGCTTGTATTTGTTGTTTTCTTCTATAAAGGGTACGTCATAGGAGAGAAAAAGGTGGTGCAAAATGTAAAGAGCACCCGAGAGAGGGATAGTTGTACAAAACATGCACGTGAAAAAAAAATGTAGGGTGGGTTTTCAAGTTTCAGACCAGAAAACTTGTATTGTGGGGGTGAGTGTTATCATATATTCTTTGTAACTCTTGAGTGAAGATTCGGGTTTGTAAGGTGATGCACAATTTGGGGTTGGTTTTTCAAAGTTTGTGCCAGAAAACTTGTTATATTGCGGGGTGTGTTACAATACTATCTTGTAATCTCCTTTTATGATAGTGGAAATTTTGTTGAGGTGTTCCGTGGATATGGGTAAGAGGTGTCGAATCACGTAAATCCCTATGTCTTTTTTTATTCCTTTGTGTGTGTGTGTGTAGAGATTCCCCAACACTAGTATCGAAGATTCTTGGGCGTGTGTGGGTAAATCAGAGTGGCGCATGTAGATTTTTTCCAACAGTGGTATCAAAGCTAATGGTTCAAATGACGATGCAACTAGAGGCTACCGGCTCAGAGCTAATGGTTTGATTAAAGGTGACTGGCTCCTTGTATCGAAAGTCTACCTAGTAATGTGGAGGCTAGGTGGCTTGTCCCGTTGATGTGTGTGAAACGGCAGTGCAAGTACACAAGTATGTGGATGAAAAAGCTTCCGCTCGAGGGGGTCCGAGAATGGCTCGATGGAAAAAAAACCCGAGTATCTCTCGAAGAGGCCGATGTGGAGGAGACTCACGCTTGAGGGGGAGATGTTGGGTATCCAAGTGTGAGTGGTAAAATAAACAAGTCACACATCGGCTAGTAATGAACAAAATGAAGAGTATATAAGAGACTAGACCCATTAACCTAACACCTTAAGGCTTTAGGAACAAATGTGGTTAAAGTCTCTTAGTGCTCCCCTCGAAAATTTCCTACAATATATACACACACACACACACACACACACAGAGTGGCGGATCCACCTTATAAGAGTTGGGGCAATTGTCCCCACAACATCCTTACTTTTTAGTTAAATATACTTAATAATTTTTATTTTGCCCCCATAAAAAATTAGGTTTTGCCCCCATATAAGACACATTTTTTTAAATAAGTGAACAAAGTTATAAGAGATAAAACAGAGAATAAATTTGTTCTAATTTTATCTCTTTATCTTTCTAATTTTTACCACTTCTCAAATACTAAACTCATATAGTGACAAAACACATTAGATTTCAAAAAAAAACACTGTTCAAGATAAAGAAAGAGATAAAGAGACTCAAACAGCAGAGACAAATTTTTGATGATTTTCTATCAATATTATTAGACTAAGATACCAAAAGTGATTCCAGTAAAGAACATATGAGAGATGAATGGTTAAACAATTTTTTTTTAAATATTTAAATGATTGTTTGTTACATACATAAAGGTATATTTTTTTTATAGTATTGACATTGAAAAAATTATATAACATTTTCAAAATATAAAAAACACAATTGTAATTTGTAGAAGGTTAGAAATTTTCGGTTTTTTTAATCATAAATATTACGTATTTTGTAAAAACTTACAATATTTTTTTATATGAAAATATTACAACTATTTCTTGCCCTCACGAAAGAAAACTTCTGGATCCGCCACTATATATATATACACACACACACACATACGGTGAAGGTAATAGATGTGCACACTGGATGGCTAATTGGAGTTTATATAGGACTTTAGGCTTTCATGAAATAGTTGATCCCCTCCCGATATATTGAGGTTGATTGTCGGTGACATTATTGGTGCTACCATACCCCGCGTTATAATAGAGTAGTGTCTTTTGGGTGTTTTGCCCCTTATATGCCAAGAAAAGTTTACTTGTACTTGTTTACAATTATAAAAATTACTTTTTTATTATTATCTCTTATCTACTGTACTCATTTAAATCAAATTATTTTTCGTTCCATTGTAATCAAATTTCATATTTTGCTTTAAATTTTGATTATTTTTAAAAACTGAAATAAAATATAAAAAAATTAACAAGTGATTATCTATTTTAAAAAAAATTAAAAATTCTACAACAAAAGGACTCTCATTGATCAAAATCGTATTTGTCTCACTCACCCAATCAATTGAATACGCAGGACCAAATAGTTCTCTCTTTAGGTGACAGATCGCTTTCTTCCCAGCTCTTCTAGGCTGGAATTAATTCTCATCATGGAAGCACATGCATGCTTTTCTACTTGTTGCTAAATCAGAATGTAGTCAACTTTTAGGTACCTACTTTTTTAGTACCGCAGGCAAAAGATACCTTCTCTCTGTGACTTCATTCGGTTATAAAAATTTTGTACTGTACTTTGCACTAACTACTTTTTCACGTACGAAGTGGAACGTTGAAACCAGAACATTGGCCTTTATAGGTGAATTGAATGGATAATAATTGGCATCTCCAAGATTTTGTCACCACAAGAAGTGTTGGTTCAGAATGTTGACTCGCCGTCGCCCCCCACCTAGAACTCTCTTAACTCACACAATGACATTTCCAACTCTTATTTCTTTTACAATTATTTTCATATTTATTTACTGGCAGATATCCGTGCATTCACACGAGTTGCGTTTAATTTGTTTGTTGCGATTAATGTTTATTAAATACCGTTTTTTATGCAAGTGGATTATTTTTTGATGCAGCCAATTAAAAATGAAAGCAATTTAGAGAATTATGTCTCAAATGTGAAATGTCCATCAAGTATGCCTACTTATAATGAATTGTGCATCAAATATGAAATGTGAATCAAATATATATTCATAGTTGTGTAACTGTATGATTTGTGCATCAGATACACTTAAAACTAAACAAACATATATTACCTTTTTTCATCTTTTAGTAATATATAATCAAAAGTATGGATCCAAACTTACGTCTTTGTCGATTATTTGCGTGCGATCCATGATCTGATTTCTATCGGATGGTTCAAATTCATGTTTGGTATTTTATATTCTTTGTGACCCGTTTGATCGAGATCGGACGGCCGAGATCAGCTGACTGCAGAATCCGGATCCCAAAAGTACATATGTTAGATTAACATATATCAGTCCAAGCCCAACAAAACAGAACTATTATCAAGTTCTAGAACGAAACATTTCAAACATAAGTTTAAACTTTGGCAAAAGTGCTTTAGAAAGCCATAAAACAAACAGCAAAGTGTTACTACATTAAGTAGTAATTTTAGTAACTTTAACAATGTTATTATTTAGATGAAAATTAACCAATTCAATGTTCATTTTTTCCCCAGGTTTGCATTCATTCTCTTTGCAGAAGTCTTTCCAGCCCATTCCGATTTTTGTGGACTTCTTTGGCTCATCTCTTATCAACAGGCTGCATGTTGTCTGGCAACTAGAAGTTCCATACAACAACAGACTAGAGTAACCAGAATCCCTCACTATTGATGCAAAATCTTTATGTAGATGCTGTAAAACAAAAAAGTGAATAAATGAAAGAAGCAAAAAACATAATTAGGTATAATAGAAATGCATATATAACAATTAGATAGCCAACCAATTGACTGTCAGTAGCTGCACGTAGTCAGACAGTTCAATAGTAAAGGAAATAGAGCGACGGCTGCGAGTAACGTGGGAGTAGAAACTTGGAAAGGAAGCTAGCGTAAAAATGCAATGTGAAAAAGATCACCCCTAAATATCTCAAATAAACACAATGATGTCCAATCAAGTGATAGAATCGTCTTTAACTGCTGTCATCCTTCAATAATAAGAGTGTGAGTGAAACATTATCTATTGAGGCAGTATCTACTGAGAAAGAAAGAAGTTATTATATTTTCATAAAAAAAGTTATATGACTATTCATGCATCACTGAATTGTCAAGATGAACTTTTTTCTCCACATTATTCAATTTGTATGCATGTGACGTAATAAATGAGGAAACTATTTTTAAATGAGTGAGAGTATTGATCATTATATTTTATCATGAAAGGTCAAGATTAAATTATCAAAAACAAAAAAAAAATCTTGACTTTTTTCAAGTGGTCAATGGCATCAAGTTACTTCTAATGTTGATTATCAACAATATGTATGAATTTCCTCACTCTCGTGTAAAATTTATATTCCCATTAAATACATACATACATATAAAATACTAATCACTTTGTACACCGGTATAAATCACCTTAACACTCTTATATTATTAACAATTTTAAATATAATATGTTTTTTATTTGAATTATAACTATTTTTCTTGATTATTTATTTCAAATCTTTCAAATATTTAATATCAGTAAGAATATCAATGATTTTGTGGCGTCCTCCAAGCATAGCTCAAGTGGTTGAGCTGAGACATCATAAAGTGTTTGAGCAAGAGTTCGAGATTCGAACCCTAGCAGTTAACATAATATACTAACAACTAACAGTAATTTTTTGCCGTAAATGTTTAAGAATTTTGTATAGCAAATTGATAAAGCTACCAAAGAAATGTAAAATAAAGAGAAATGAAATTGACATCGAAGATTACCATATTAACAAAGAAATTCTTTCCTACGTGAGTTCTCTTGGGTGCAATTCCATGGCACATTACCATAACACACACATTAAAAATAATTTTTTATTTTAATTTTTAATGTCACCTTTGTTTTTTATCCATAAAATAGGGAAAAAGCGGACTAACAATAAAATGTACTAACTTGGCCCCTGGAGTAAAGACCATGGCTCCGCCCCTCCCTATGACAAGAACCTTGGTTGTTAGCATCATGTGCTGGTGTTCGCCTCAACCTATATACATCGACAAATTCAAATTTGCTTGTGTACCAACCGATGTATTGGTTATCTGTTTGAAACGATGGTGAAGAGAGATATTCTCGTGTTTCAATGTACGTATTGCTCCCGTGAAAGGTGAAAGCTATCTCATGAAGTTTCCGATAGAACACGTACCCAACACGGATACAAACACATACTAAATATTATTAGATTGATATAAAATTTTATAGGTATAATAATATGTGTTAGAGTAACTCAATATAATGGTGGATTTTAAGATAAAATCATCCGTAAAAGATTATTGAATAGTGTATAATTGAATAGTATATAATATGGTGTTTCTGACTTACACCAATGTAAACTCTCTCGTCCCCCCCCCCCCCAACTCTCTCTCTCTATATAGTGTTTGTGTTAAGGTATAGTATTAGTCTTATTACGTGCGTGCATTTCATTGTCAAGAAAAGATATATTCATCGATGCAGTTCAAATTTCATTTCACAATCTTTACTATATGTTGGATAGGATTTTAAGCTACGTGCTGTTCAAATTTTTTCCTGCATTGTTGTAACTTGATGCTGGTTTTGGCTTGTCTTGAGCCTTATCCATTTTTATTAATAAAATTCCTTTTGCCTTTGCAAAAAAAACAATCTTTACTATATATACTTACTGTGACAAAATTAGTGATATATTAATTCGACGAGACTTTGGCTTGGTACGTTAATATTCGAACCTTCCCTAGCTAGTCTGATGCTATATATATTATCCTACCCCACACAAAAGCAAAATAAACACCTAACTTTGAAGGCTCATTTAATGAAAGAATCACCTATCTCAGCGACAAAAACGGTGCTAAGCACCACTTAGATCTTTAACACATTCCCAACCACCAATAATCGCCCATAACTAAATCTAAAATCTCGTATATTCATTCATTCATTCACAAAAAAGTACTGTTATTCTTTAGCTATGTAGTAGTATAAATAATGCAAGTATGGGACAAGAGTGACTCAGGCAATCCTTCATACATTTCCCTTTTTAGCTTTCACTGCCTAACCCCTTCTGTGGTGTGGCCTTTTCGTTTTTTTCTCAATCATGAGAAACCCTTCTTCCACTCTTCAAAGGCCACTTGTGACCTTCTGGATTCCCTTGTTGCTTGTTGCCACCTTCTGTTATGCTACTTCTGTTGTAGCAACAACTCCAACTTCAGGTTTGTGAATATATAATACACTCATGTTGATCACTCACACATGCATGAACTTTTGTTATTTTATGCATAAAATATGTACATACAAGTTTTATGAACTGTATATACTTCAAGAACCTAACCTATTAGTCAATGAAAATTCAAAAATATTTCACTCATGTTAGACTTGTTTTTATTTACTCATAACGTTTACATTTCTCTTTTATAGTAAAAATTAAGGGGGGAAGAGAAATTTACAGTGTTAAAAAATGAGACTCGAAAAAGTCATTATTTATGAAAATTATTGTTACTTGCTATGCATGTTTTGAGAAGCACTTCAGCTCCTCGAAGGGACGTTTATGCATTGTGATTGTGATTTTTTTTTTAATAACTTTTTTGCATGTGTGATGGTAGCAAACTAAAATTAAATTTAATATTAAAATTAAAAGTATATTTAACAAAAAGCGAACAAAATATATAGTTTTTGTATTGCGTTTAAATTTATAATATATTTTATTTTAAAGATATTTTAAGATAAATATATACTAATTGAGTACTCATTCAAACACACACACACAAACACTTAGTTTTTGACTTATATTATTTTCATCCAATGACGTTTTGTTTTATTTTAGCATCCGCATGCATATAAATAAATTGTGGTCCTTCACTTGAGCTTGTGGACCCCTTTTTTCTTCAACTCTTAGTTTGATGTTTCTTAGATCACTATTTGAGCTATCTAGCCGAGACATGGCGCGTGACCATCTAGCAATATGGTCATCGCAAGTGGCTTTATTATATTGCTATTTCGATTGGCATTGAAATAAATTTCTTTTTCTTTTTGTATTTATATTTATATATTCTCTATTTATCTATTTATATGACACAAGTCAAAATCATAAAAGATTTATGAGTTTAACTTGGGTTCATTTGCATTTGTTATGTCGGGAATGAAGCGAACACCGATGGGAAGCATGTCAATGATCAAGAGCTGGCAAAGACAACAAGCCTAGACGGACATAATGAAGAAGCAAAGTTCAAAGGATTTTTTCATCACAAACCAATATTCAAGAAACCAATTCCATTTGTCAAACCCATACCAAAACCAATTCCCTTTGTTAAGCCTATCCATAAGCCAATTCCCATTTTCAAGCCTATCCCAAAGCCATTTCCCATTCATAAGCCTATCCCAAAGCCATTTCCCATTCATAAGCCTATCCCAGCTGTTGAGCAAGAGTCATTTCTAAAGCCAGTGCCTTTCTTCAAAAAACCTTTTTTCAAAAAGCCAATTCCCATTGTTAAGCCAATTCCAGTTCCAGTATACAAGCCTATTCCAAAGCCAATTCCAGTTATTAAGCCTATTCCTGTTCCAGTATACAAGCCTATTCCAAAACCAGTTCCCATTGTTAAGCCTATTCCTATTCCAGTATACAAGCCTATTCCAAAGCCATTTCCCATTGTTAAGCCTATTCCAAAGCCATTTCCAATTGTTAAGCCTATCCCATAAAAATCCTACCCCTACGCCTTAATATAAATGGCTACGCCTTTATCTCAACACAACATCTATTGCGTTTGCATAATCCTATTGTACTTATCTTGTGTATTGTTTTAGAATTTATCTAGTTAATGCTTTCGCCTAAATAAAGTTACTTATCAGTATTGTCGTTGTATATCGATTTCTATTAATACAAGAACGAAACTGATTTTCTGTCTATGATCTATTATTGTATTATATTATTATATTAGGGAGAATGCTTATTTAAAAAAATATTATAGAAGTGGAACGAGTCTAGTTTTATATATATATATAGGGAAGGGATCAAATTACACCAGTGTAATACTTGGGTATTGTTACACCGTTCAATAACTTTGTAACGGATGTCTGTATTATAAAACTCACCGTTAGATTGAAAGATACTATCAAATAGATCGTATCTATAAAATTTTACATTAATCTAAAATCATTTGATATGTCATTGAGATGCATTAAAATTAACATTGTTTAATAAAAGTGCATAAGACGTTAATCTTAATGCATCTCAATGACATATCAAATGATTTTAGATTAATGTAAAATTTTGTAGATACGATCTATTTGATAGTATCTTTCAATCCAACGGTGAGTTTATAATACAGGTATCCGTTACAAAGTTATTGAACGGTGTAACAATGCCCAAGTGTTACATCGGTATAATTTGATCTCTTCCCATATATATATCCCTTTTAGGGTAAAAAAGAAAGTTTTTTTTCTAACCCACCATAGTTAGGGTTTTTGATTATCCAAAGTATATCCACAAGCTTAGATCTTTTAGACTCATTATGAGACTAATTTCTGAGTCGACAGTGTGACGTTTGGTTTTTTACACATTGAGTTGGGTTGCCTCCCAAATGGGCGACTCGAGGAATTGAACCTGGGTTCTTTTCATGTAACAGATTCATGTTACCAACTCTCCCAACACCATGTTGGTAGAGAGATTTTTTTCTTTTTTTGAAACAAACATATATATATATATATATATATACATTAGAAAAAATGGGATTCGAGGGGGTATTCCAACTCATATACAATCAAAACAAAGCCTAATCAAAACAAAGCCTAGGAGAAAAGTTTGATGGCCACCCTACAAAATAAGGCACCAATCAAGATAGATGACCACCCTCCAAACTAGCCACCACACTATGACTTACGAAAACATTCCAAAAGATTTGTAACCATTCATAGAGTAAATAAATTGGGTTAGTTGGGAGAAGATTTGCACACCAAAAAATATGGGAGGATTGGGAATAAAAAACATAGAGTGGTTTAATATAGCATTGTTAAGCAAGAGGAAATGAAGATGCTTGTTTGATAAGAATGCCATTTGGTACAAGCTACTTGAATTTGAGTATGGATGCTTGGCCAAGAGCATCTTGCAAGAGGAGGTTCAATCACCTAGGATCAAAAGTTTTATATGGTGGAGAGACCTTTTGTCATTGGAAGCAAGCATGAACAGTACCTCATGGTTTAAAGAATCTGTTAAAATTAATATTGGTAATGGGAAAGCAACCAAGTTTTGGGAGGATAGGTGGTGTGGGACAATGCCTCTCAAAGTGTTATTTCCTAAACTTTATCATGTGACAGATAATAAGGATGGGTTTACTGTAGACATGGGAAAGTGGTTGGAAGAGAGGTGGGTTTGGGAGTGCAAGTGGAGGCGTGAACTGTTTGCATGGGAGGAGGAATTAATGCTTTCCTTCCATGAACTTATAGGGTCGGCTAGACTATTGAGCAACCTAGAGATGAGTTTGCCCCAATATTGAGTGTTGGGACACAAAATATTAGACACATTTCTTGGTCCACTCCGAGAGCTGGCTAGTGTAAGATGAATTCAGATGGTGTTGGTAAAGGAAACCCAAGTTGTGTTGGCTATGGTGGGTTGGTTAGAAATGAGGCCGACGAGTGGGTCAAGGGATTTGTGGTTAATATTGGCCATGGTACATATTATGTGGCTGAACTTTGGGGCATTTTATATGGTTTAGAGATAGCTTGGAAGTTTGGTGTTATGAAGCTTCAAGTTGAATCAGACTATTATCTCCATTATTAAGAAAGGTTCCTGTGGGAATAAGTATAACAAATTTTTTGCTCGAATCAAAGCGTGGATGAGTAAGGATTGTGGGAACAAGTATAACAAATTTTTTGCTCGAATCAAGACGTGGATGAGTAAGGATTGGGATCTCGAATTTTGTCATATATATATATATATATATGTTGGGTATCCAAGTGTGAGTGGTAAAATAAAGAAGTCTCATGTTACCTAGTAATGAACAAAATGAAGAGTATATAAGAGGCTAGACTCATTAACCTAATGCTTTAAGGTTTTAGGAACAAATGTGGTTAAAGTCTCTTTGTGCTCCCCTCGAAAATTTCGTACAAGTGGTATCAAAGCCAGATTTGCAGGCATGTTGTGACATCCTGATTTTTAAACAGTGATAGAAAAATAATTAGAACGGTAATTAAGTGATAAACGAGTGATAAAAACTTTAATTAGATATAAAATGGGTTTAAATGAAACCCAGAAATCTTAGAAGGAAGATAAAAGTCCTTAGAATGGTCTAGAAATCCCAAGAGAGGTGTAGAAAACCCTAGAATCATCTAGAAGGTTGAAAATGAGATATTTCTGGTCAGCCTCCATCGCGACGTGATGAGGTCAATACGAAGTGGCTCGCTACGTGAGCTAAGTCGGTGATTAAGGCGGTGATCAGCAATGTGGATCTTCTGCCATGTGTCCTAGCTCGCGACGCGACGTGCCAAGTTATGCCTATAAATAGGCCTTGATCCCCTCCATTCAGCCCAAGTTCTTCCAAGGGCTTTTGGGAGAGCGTGGAGGAGCTCGAGAGAGGGAAGAACGGCGAACAAGAGCGACAACAGTCTTCTAAGCCAGGTAAGGGGGAAAATACCTTAATCTCTAGGAAAAATAGGTAGTAGAGTAGGACTGTTAGCATGAGTAGGGATCCTTAGCCCTACTAGGAGTTGGTAGTAGCAACACTTCAGGAGAGGGGTTGCGGGGTACGGTAGCTAAGGATAGTTACCGTGGACCTATCAACTAATGTAGGTTATGATAATGAGATTAGTAGATGGTTGCTTATGCGACATATGGAATAATTAATATATTAAATGAGGATTTATAATATTCTATTTTATGCTTAATATTTATGTGCTGGTTGCATATGATATCTGTAAGTTTGATGAACGGTCTAGAGTCAAGGGTGACGTCCCCTAGTTAGAGATTTACGGAACCCTAGATAGTAATAAAGTATTACTATCAGTATCCTATTTTTCAGTGGTGATACCGGGTTGGTGTACCCGAGGTTGGTGTATCGAGGTATTGACGGAATGGTATGAGATAGTTGGTGGCCTTGAGGTGTATGTACTCGGCCAAGACCTTGAGGGGTATGTACTTGGTTTTTCAGACGAGGCTCTCCATGTCCATAGTACCAAAGGTACGGGGTGGTTTGGAGATAGTCGGTGACCTTTAGGGGTATGACCTCAGTCATCCGAACGAGTCTCCAGGACTCCACGTCTGACAGGAGGACAATCTTGGCCATTCTCTGTAAAGGGAATGTTGTCCTTGTGCACGGGACAATACCTTTCTCTGGTAATTGGATACGATAGTATGAGATGCCATAACCGATAATCAGAGATGGTAGCGTATCGGGATATGTTCCCGGGACAACTAACTTATTGTACTCGGTGCCCTAAGACTGGTAATCGGGTTAGGGAGTAGGGCATTAATGGCCCGCAGTGATCAGCAATCTATGGTATTCTATATCCACTGGGTCCGTAGAGCCGGTGATCAGTTGAAGGACCAGTGAGACGTGTCAGTCTGTGGTATGAGAGTATGATGTGGTCTGTGACCATGTGGTCGGGTTGTCGGTATGACTTATCGATATGGTCTGGTCCATGACCGTGTACTCAAGAATTTGAGTGTGACATCTATGGTAACAGTCATGATGATGATTGAGATGTTTTGATGTTTATACTAAACATGATAACAGTCTCTCTCTACTATGATGTTTTCCTATGTGTTTGAGATTAATGAGTATCTTACCCCCGTTTTCTGTGTTTTCTATATTGTGTTGTGATAAATAACAAATGAACAAAAAAAATGAAGTACTTAAAGCCTAAGAAGTAATGTTGCATCACGGCCAGTGTGTCCTGTTGCATACTCTGACGTTGGTTTGAAGATGTGTTGTCAAGATAAAGAGACTCCCTGTCTCATCGGGGTGTTACACATGTTGTGGAAATTGGACCCAGGCCCACCCTACACATGAGGGTGGGTATTGAAGTTGCATTTGAGTCCCACATTGTTAAGATTCCCGGGCTGTGCAATGTATATATGTGGTTAGACCCCTTCATCCTACGAGCTAGCTTTTAGGAGTGAGACCAAAGCCCATTTAACATGGTAGTGCGACCAGGTGACCAAGTGAGACAAGTATTGAAGAACAGGTGGATCCGTGTGTGGATCCTTGTGTCGAAAGTCTTCTTGACAATGGAGGTCAGGCGCTTATCCCGTTGATAGTAGATCGCGGCGGTGCAAGTACAAGAAGTGTCACCATTGAAGACTTCAATATTCATAGACGAGAGATGTTAGCGAAAAACACACAAAGATGAGTTTGATCGAGGGGGAGCTTATGTCTATTGCAGGGGGAGTTATGAAGGAAGAAAGCAGACATGGTTGAGGACCCACTTGAGTCGAGAAGGGGGAGGTTTGTTGGGTGGATTCTCTCCTAATTGAGACCCACGATATGTGTTGTTTTGTTTATTTGTGAGATATGTGGAAGATATGTGAAAAATATGGTACAACTATGTTTTTCCAATAAAAAAGGAAACAAGGAAATAAGGAACATTTACAAAGAGGAAATAAGGGAAAACATATCTCAATAAATAAGTGACATATCTCAACAGAATCAGATCAAAATATATTGCTTGTATTTGTTGTTTTCTTCTATAAAGGGTACGTCATAGGAGAGAAAAAGTTGGTGCAAAATGTAAAGAGCACTCGAGAGAGGGATAGCCATACAACACAAGCACGTGAGAAAAAAAATGTAGGGTGGGTTTCCAAGTTTCAGACCAGAAAACTTGTATTGTGGGGGTGATAGTTATCATTCTTTGTAACTCTTGAGTGAAGATTCGGGTTTGTAAGGTAATGCATAATTTGGGGTAGGTTTTTCAAAGTTTGTGCCAGAAAACTTGTTATATTGCGGGGTGGGTGACAATACTATATTGTAATCTCCTTTTATGATAGTGGAAATTTTGATGAATTGTTCCGTGGATGTAGGCAAGAGGTGTCGAACTACATAAATTCCTGTGTCTTTTTTTATTCCTTTGTGTGTGTGTGTAGAGATTCCCCAACATTGGTATCGAAGATCCTTGGGCGTGTGTGGGTAAATCAGAGTGGCAGATGCAGATTTTTCCCAATAGTGGTATCAAAGCTAATGGTTCAAATGACGATGCAACTAGAGGACACCGGCTCAGAGCCAATGGTTTGATTAAAGGTGACCGGCTCCTTGTATCGAAAGTCTACCTAGTAATGTGGAGGCTAGGTGGCGTGTCTCATTGATATGTGTGAAACGGCGACAAGTATGTGGATGAAAAAGCTTCTTCTTGAGGGGGTTCGAGAATGGCTCGATGGGGAAAAAAAACCCGAGTATCTCTCGAAGAGGCCGATGTGGAGGAGACTCACACTTGAGGGGGATGTTGAGTATCCAAGTGTGAGTGGTAAAATAAAGAAGTCCCACATCACCTAGTAATGAACAAAATGACAAGTATATAAGAGACTAGACCCATTAACCTAACATCTTAAGGCTTTAGGAACAAATGTGGTTAAAATCTCTTAGTGCTCCCCTCGAAAATTTCCCTACAATATATATATATATATATGGTGAAGGTAATAGATGTGCACACAGGATGGCTAATTGGAGTTTATGTAGGACTTTAGGCATTCATGAAATAGTTGATCCTCTCCCGATATATTGAGGTTGATAGTCGGTGACATTATTGGTGCTACGATACCCCGCGTTGTAATAGAGTAGTGTCTTTTGGGTGTTTTGCCCCTTATATACCAAGAAAAGTTTACTTCTTGTTTACAATTAAAAAAACGGTCGCGATATTTAAACATCACAATGGCGACATCCACTGTCCACACTGTATGTCCGTACTTGTACGGATCGTATTTCCGTACCCCCAAAAAAAAAATTTTAAAAAATATTTCTTCAGAAAAATACTTTTTTTTTCCAAAAAAATGATTAAAAATGTGGTTAAGAGAGTACAAATAAGTGGTTAATCTAGTTCACTAACTAGTTAACGATTACTCTGTGTCTATTAACCAGATAAGTTAACCACTTCCATGAAATGCGTTAACCACTTAAAAAAAATCTGTATGTATTAACCAGTTAGTGGATTGCGTTAACCATTTATATGAACTGCGTTAACCACTTAGATGAACTGTGTTAACCAGTTAAAAAAAGCTGTGTCTGTATTAACCAGTTAAAAAAATTCGTGTCTATTAATCAGTTAGTGGACTGCGTTAACCGCTTACATGAACTGCGTTAACCCGTAAAAAAATCTGTTTCTGAAAAAAAAAGTACGGATCCGTACAAGTCCGTACCGTATGGACCGTACGGAAATACGGTGTCACCGTAGGTGTCACAGAAACTGGTGTTCGTTTATCATTTTTCTTAAAAAAATTGCTTTTTTTTATTATTATCTCTTATCTACTGTATCCATTTAAACACTACAACAAGTTTTGGCAATAAACAGCGCTTATTTTTAGCCTAAAACAGCGCTTAAAGGCGCTGAAAATTAAGCCGCTGCTGATTGTATTTCATAAAAATAGCGTGTATGAAGCGCTGCTGAAAATGGACAATAAACAGCACTTCAATTAGAAAGCGCTGTTTATTGTCTGGACAATAAACAGCGCCTCAATAATAAAGCGCTGTTTATTGTATGGACAATAAACAGCGCTTGATGAAGCGTTTATTGTGAACAATAGCGGTGCTTCCTTTTTCGTTGTCTTTTTATACAATAAGCGACTCTTCATTATTGAAGCCATTTATTTTTCTTTTTTTAATTTAATTCTCTCACATTTACATTATATACATTGCATAATATTGTGATAACACAAAATGCAACCAAAATTGTCATCAACACCCAATTGTATCAACATCAAAATTTAACATTATAATGTAATTTTTTCATAGATTCCTACATATCCTTACATTAACATAAATAAATTACAATATATTTCTTAGTCAAATTCACAATTATACAGAATAGATCACTAAAATATTGCACATGTCATGCTACAAATACTACCTAAATAGTAATATCTTTTTCTTCTGTCACTGCAACTAAACATGCATACAAGGTCAAAATTCTAACAAAATTTTGGCGAGTTTTCCTTAAAATATGGACATTCCAAAATATATAAACTACCAGAACAACATAAGATACCATACCAGCCACCCAACATAAAATATATAAAATATTAGCCAACATAAAAAGGAATTTTATTCCTAATTTCATGTGAACCTTTCCAATTCAAGTATGCTAAACTAAAAAAACCAAATTTAACAAAAACTCACGTAAACATTAATATTAATGTTCTTCTATCTCGCTTATAAATGATAAAATTTGTAGTAAAATATCGACACCACTCTTCTTTGAGTTCGGTATGATCGATGTATGTGTCGAATTGACAATCGAGGATAAGATCTTGAAATGAAAATTAAATGAAGTTAGAATTGAACATAAGCATTCAAATGTTATGCGTAAAAGAAAAAAATTATATAAACTTTGAAATTATTACATACATACCTCTGTTGGAATTTCTATTTGATTATGAACGATAATATCCTTGAGAAACTTCAAAACATATCGGCCACAATCATCAGAGTTCGGTTGGCGAGGATAATATAAAACCAAAAATATGAAATTAATTGTTTTTATTTTTGGTAATTTGAATAATTGCATAAAAAATTTGATATAAATACCTTTATCGGTATCCATTTAGGTGGACTAAATTTAGAAAATCGAGATTGTTTCTTCGATAAAGTAGGATTGCCCTAAGTGCAAAATCAAACAAAATCATTCAATATCTAGAACCACACTCATAATAATTTCTACCTACCAAAAAATATCATTCCAATACATTGGTAACCACTTCTCTTAACATCAACACATAGACTATATCAAATTTCTAACAAAATTTTGGCAGAGTCTCCCCTAAAATATGGACATTCCAAAATTTATAAAACACCAGAATAACAGAAAATATCATACCAGCCAGCACAAGATGTCACGTAGGCCAAACATAAACAAATAAACACTTCAATATTACAAGTAACTTAAACGTTTAAGAAATTGCATACATATATATATATACATATCTATGATTTATACACACTTACTGATTGTACTTCTCTTTCATTGTTTTGCATGTTGATATGTACACTAATGGATCAAGATAGTACACAACGTTTTGATTCAAGTTAATCGCTAACAATAACCAATGATCCCTACAAAAATGTTGGACAAAAATATAAGAAAGTAAACACATTTCAATAAATTTAGTAATATTGATTAAATTAAATGACTTACACTACGTTGCAAGGTGACAAAACAGAGTCTCAAAGTCGGATTTGCTAATGTCAAGCGGTGAATCACATACTCGGACATGTCGACATTCCATGATCCCATATGTGTCCGTTGTGGGCACAAAAATACAAACCTTTGAGTTTGTTCTTGTGGGATCAATATCTCTTGATACAAGTACCTTAAATTAAAACATGCATACAAATTAATGCATTAACAATAACATAAATATTTAGTTGAAAAAATAAAAAAACATTGGATACTTTAAAATTTAATGCAGTACCTGAGATATACACTAATAACAGTTTCACTTAACCATAGGTTGTCATTAAGAATTTCTTGAAGTGCACCATCAACACCAGCTCTTAGGTCGTGCACATAACCCAAAATTGATTCATCCATTGGTATTTTAATGGTATCTGCCGCCTCCATCTTTGTTGCCACATGGACTCTAAGATAAATTGTAAAATCAGAGGTGAGTCAGAGGAGGCTGAGATACCATGACCTTCTTCACTGGAGATGTGAATGACCCATTTGTTGGCTGCTTGCCAACACTCTTGCTAGCTATAGGCAGCTTGCCCTTGCCTTTGTCCTTGGCTTTGGATGTTGGAGATACCTACATATTTTGCATTCCAACATATTGATTAGTTAGTGAGTGATCACCTAATTTAATAAATATATGCAGTATATGATAGTGAAGCATATACTTTAACATATACGTACCATATCACTTGTAACTACGAGGTGGTTTGGCCATGCCACATAGGTTCCTATTGCCTGTTCCACTGTCATCACATCTGCCGCCTCCAATGGTACAGGCAATAGTGCATCCCCTCAAGTGCAACGTCAACTCTAACCTTTACATGATTAGGAGGTAAGGGTAGGTTGTGTAGTGACACACCGGTTCATTATACTACATTCCTTACCAACCATTCGCTATGCTTGACTTGTCAAATATAGACTGCACTCATAAATGCCCTAAACCAATGATAAACGAAATATTAATATGTTAAATCTTTGAATACTTAGGTGAGAAAGTATAAAAAGAAATGTAACGATTATTACCTCGGGACTCACAATAGTGCAACTATCTCTAACACTCTTTAGGGTAAGGATAGGGGAGTGGTGCCTCGTTCTGTCCACGTCATCTTTATCCTTCTTGCTATCTTCCAATTCTGAACTTTTTGGTATAGCCGAGTTACCATTCTCCTCAATTCTTCTGTTTCACTAGCATCGGCATGGCGTCTTACGCGCTCGTGATCCAAAGATAGCACTGAGACGCCAAATCCCACGCCTCTTACCCGACCAGGATACTCCTTGATGGGTATGGCTTGGGAAAGGATGTCTTGACCAGACAAATCTGACATAGACATTGACAGTTCATTCTGCGAGACACAAATATTATTAAATATTACTCCCTCCGGTCCTAAATATAAGAGACAAAACCCTAATTCATCAAAACCAAGAAAAATACTCTTTTTTCCAATGAAAAACACCTTTTTATCTCACATATCTCTTATATTTTGAAACCCTAAAAAACACCTTTTTTTCTCTTACATTGAGAACCGGAGGGAGTATTAAATAATATCATTGTCATTAATTTAAACGTTAATTAATGTTATCATACTTACAATTTTGTCAGCCACTTCTCTAGTGGGTAGATGTTCAATGTCACCCTTCTTGTTTCGTCGGGCTTCTATCCACAAACAAGATCGATCAATGGATTGAGAAGTTGCATCTTCTCCTGACTCCAACAGCTGTACATATGAACAAACAAATTGAGAGAAAGTAAGAAAGAAATTGTACATACCAAGAGATGCGTTAAAACAAGTTATAATTAAAGATATTGTACATACCATTTCTTCCTCAATGCGAGGATACCCTTTAACCCCTCCTCTGTAAGGGTATGGAGGATTTGACGCTCTTTGCCGATTTTCATTGCTTATTCTCTACATAAAAACATAAGAATATATTAATGCATGGTTTAACGTCATATATAAAAGTTATAAATATTATTGTACATACTATATATTCTTCATCTTACGTATGCCTTCTTACAAAAGCGCTCCAATCATCCTGTTCTATGAGCGATGCATATTTCTTTGGAGGCGATGTCCGATGTTCCGTGTTGGTCTCTCAACCACTTGTTCGCTAACGCAGCTCGGAAATTCGGTGTGATCTTCCAGCTAACCTAAGCGTAATATCCTTTCGGTCTCATCAACATCAAAATGCTTCGCAAGAACATTATAAACAAAATGGTAGACTATAAGTATGTTTAGATAAATTAAAAAACAATACAACTAACCAATGTTAATTAATCCCATTTTTATATACCATATCTCAGTCCATATCTCATTTTTTAGCTCCTTCAAATATGGATCCTTATCCTTCCAATTATCGCGGCTAATTGGGACCGTCTTCCGCACTGTGGCCCCAATGAATTGAATAAAGTCATTAACATTTTCACCAATTGGTTGACCCTTAGCATTCCATATAACCTATAAAAAAAATAGTATTAGTGTACAAATTTAGATACTCAACTAAAAAAAAATAGATTAATCGATAAGTATCTTACCACATGTTTTGCAACTCCTTTACTCCTCTCACGGATGAGTTTCTTCTTAAAAGTCGGTCCACGGGACGCCGTCCCCTTTTGGGGGGTCTCGGGAGCACTATCATCACCTTCAGATGCCATTTACCTGAAAAAAATTATACACATAAGTTATTAATAAAAATTAATAAAGAAATCAATGTATACACATTTAATTGATCAATAAATTAATAAAAATTAAATAGCATTCACTACATACATATACATTTAAGCAACTCTTTTCCTTTTTCTTGTTTTATTCAGATTTGCGCATCCCTTATGAAATAATGGATTGATCCAAAGCCCTTTATTATGATCATTTCTAATATACACATCGTCCTCTATAGGTGTACTTGCCCCAAACAATGATTGTGATGTCCCGAAGAAAGGGTCATCCTCAATGTCAGCATATTCATGTGCTTCATCATCAATCTCATTAACAATTTTTTTGTTATTCAATAGAACAATGGACCAATTCATATCAACTGGATCGGTGACATAAAACACTTGTTGAGCTTGCGATGCTAAAATAAAGGGCTCATCCTTATATCCCAACTTATTAAAATTCACCCGCATGAACCCCAACTCATCCATTTGTACACCGTTGTTATTATCAACCCACTTGCATTGGAACACAGGCACTCGAAACATCTTGTAATCTAACTCCCATATGCGTTCAATGACCCCAAAGTATGACATATTCGCATATATGGGGTTTCTATCTTTAGCAATTGATATATGCATAGCTTAAGCTACAAGAGCCACTCCACTATTTTGTATTCTCCTCCGATCATCATGTTCTTTTGTATAAAAAGTGTACCCATTCATCAGATAACCGGTGTAAGAACTAACATGTATATCTGGACCTTTAGCTAACCATCTCAATCTTTCTGAAACCGAGCTAGGATTTGCAATAAACTCTGTAGAAATGTATTCTTTCAGCCATTTTATAAAACACCGATTGTGTTCTGTTGTTAACCAATTTTGACTCTTATTTGGGTACAAGCTCTTGAGTATGTCCTTGTGTTTTACAACATATGACTCAACTTCATCGGCATTGCGTAAAACATATAAGTGTGCTTGTTCCCATTCTTTCCTTGATATAGTCAATATTTCAAGTCCAGTAATCCCTCCTCGCACTTCTTCCCTGTGTGACGAGAGTGCGGCAGCTTTATAGAATGTTCAATACCAGATACATACTCTCAGAATTCAACAAATTTCTTCGACTATATACCGTTCAACAATACAACCCTCTGGTCGTGATCGGTTTTTCACATACCCTTTTAATATCTTCATGTAACGCTCAAACGGGTACATCCATCTCATGTAAGCTGGCCCACACAATTGTGTCTCCCTAACCAGATGAACTGTCAGATGAATCATTATGTCAAAGAATGAAGGCGGGAAATACATCTCAAGCTCACACAAAGTCAGAATAATTTCTTTTTGCAAGGCTGGCAACTTTCCAGGGTCAATCACTTTACTACAAATTGCCTTAAAGAAGAAACAAAGTTTACTTAAGGTATTCCGCACTTTGTCAGGCAAAATAGATCGTATAGCTATGGGTAGCAAATTCTCCATAAGAACATGACAATCATGAGACTTTAGACCCTTTAACTTGAGATCTTTCATCGATACGAGGTTCTTAATGTTTGAAGAGTACCCTTCTGGAACCTTAACTCCATCAAGAAACTTACAAAAATCTTTTTCTCTTTTCTAGATAGAGTATGAGCGGCGGGAGGTAGATATGTTTGACGCTTCCTTTTCTGTACAGGTCCCAACTCTCGTCTCAATCCCATACTAACCAAGTCCAGCCTTGCATTGATGCCATCTTTAGTCTTCCCGGGCACATTAAGTAAGGTACCACTGAGACTATCAAAAATATTTTTTTCAACATGCATCACATCAACAAAATGTCTTACGTATAATGATTTCCAATATGGAAACTCAAAGAAAATCGACCTTTTCTTCCACCCTCGTGGGAAGGTCTCCGCAAAAGGTTTACCGAATTTAATATTCAAATCTTTTACTTTTTCTAACAGTGTAAAATTCGTCAGAGGCAAAGGAGCTCTTCGTTCTTCTGTATTCCCATTGAATGCCTTTCTCCATGACCGATAATGATGATTTGTATGCAAAAATCTGCGATGCCCAAGAAAGACAGTCTTCCTACCATGTTCCAACCGAACCCAATCTGCACTATCTTCACATATAGGGCATGCACACCGACCTTTGGTACTATATCCCGACAGATTACCATATCTTTGGAAAATCATCAATTGTGCCGAAAATCATAGCCCTCAAGGTGAAACTTTCTTCTCTATACCTATCATACACCACCACACCTGTCTCCCACATTTGCTTCAAATCTTCAATTAAAGGAGCCAAATATACATCGATATCATTTCCTGGTTGTTTCGCCCGTAAATTAACAAAGACAACATCATATATTTTCGCTTCATGCATAGCCATGGAGGTAGGTTATAAATCACCAAAATCACAGGCCATGTCTTTGTGAGAGCTACTTTGAACACCATGTGGATTAAATCCATCGATGAACAATGCAAGTCGTAAGTTTCTTGGTTCATTCCCAAAATCGGGATAATCAATATCAATTTTTTCCATTGAGGAGAATCTGCCGGTCAGTAGCTTGCCATCTTGAATCCTTTCATCCTCATGCCATGTCAGGTTTTGCATCTTCAACTACGGTACATACGCCTGAATCTGGGAATTATGGGAAAATACCACAATACCTTCTCTGGAGCCGAATTTTCCTTCTTATACCGTGAGGCTTCACATTTTGGACACGACTTTAACGATGCATATTCATTACGAAATAAAATGCAATCGTTACGACAAGCATGTATCTTCGCATAGATCATGCCAATAGAGCGTAACATTTGTTTAGCCTCATATGTCCTACTAGGAAGCACATTATCATTAGGCAACATATCTTTCAACAGTGTGAGTAAGTCCGTAAAACTCTTATCAGTCCATCCATTGCCCGACTTCAAGTTAAACAACTTTAACATTGCCGACAATCTTGTGAATTTAGTACAACCCTCATATAACGGCTTCTCCGCATCACTCATCAACTTCTCAAACATTTGAGGACAATCACGAAGATTTTCTTCAACCGCATTTGCCATATCTTCAAAACGGTCACCATCATATGTATTCGTAGCAGAGTCCTATGACGCATATCTCCCACTATTCCCTATATTAGAAGATTCACCTCTTGTCTCACCGTGCTTTGTCCAATAGGTATAAGTTTGATCAATCCCATTGCTCACTAAATGCCATTCCAATTCCCGAACACTAATTTTGTTTGTATAACAACAACTTAAACAAGGACATATGATTCTACTATGGTCTGTTGTATGCCCAACTACAAACCCAATAAAATCTTTCACTCCATCCTTATATTCCTTCGACAAACGACAAGGCGAGACATCCACTTTCGATCCATATTTTACCTATGGATTGAGAGGTAAAACAACAGAAAAACCCCATTTAAATAAAGCAAGACTAAAACTATCACTGCTCTTAAAATCAACACACAGACTAGATCAAAATTCTAACAAAATTTTGGCAGAGTCTCTCCTAAAATATGGACATTCCAAAATATATACAATACCTGTAACATTCCAAAATTCATTCTTCAAAACAAAAAAAAACCAAAATCAGGTTCCACAACAAAATTCATTGGTCATTTTCCATTGATTCCCATCTGATATGCATATATATTTACTAACTGTACATTTTAACAAACTGATTCCAAACATCTTTAACACTTCTAATTTATCTTTGGACAACAGTGAACAAAATCAAACAAAATCAAACACTTCTGATTCCAAACTGGACAACAGTGAACAAAATCAAACAAAATCAAACAGAGACCAAAAACTAACGAACCACCAACAGAAACCAATGTGGAATCGAGATACAAAATGGAGACAGCGGCGATACCTGGAAATGGACGCAAACAGGAGTTGGGAGATGGAGGCGAGGGGGAGGACAGAGGCCGAGCGCTGCCAGCAGCTTTTGGAGGACGACGAGGTCGGATTTCAGGTGAGGGGAAGCACACGATCTCGTTGAGGAAGAAGCACGTCGGGACTTGGGAGATGGAGGCGAGAGGGACGACGACGGAGGTCTCGCGGATGAGCTTGCGAAGAGAGAGTTGAGAGACAGAGAGAGAACATTGCTTCTGCGAAATGAGAGAGGAGGGAAATATATTTAATAAATTGACCAAAAACAGCGCTTAATAAAAAAGCGCTGATTATTGTTTTACAAAAACAGCGCTTAAGTCTAAAAGCGCTGTTTATTGTATCACAAAAAACAGCGCTTCCTACTATAAAGCGTTGTTTATTGTTCGTATGATCAAAAACAGCGCTTCATGTATGAAGCGCTGATTATTGTGCCAGTTCATTTTTTATTATTTAAAGATAAAACAGCGCTTAAAGGACTAAGCGCTGTTTATTGTGAAAACTAAACAGTAGCGCTTAATGTTGTAAGCGCTATTTATTGTTTAGGTATGACATAAAGTAGCGTTTTTTATTTTAAGCGCTGCTTAAAGTAGCGTCATCTTTTTTAGAATTTATTGTAGTGAAAACAGATTATTTTTTGTTCCATTGTAATCAAATTTCATATTTTGCTTTAAATTTTGATTATTTCCAAAAATTGAAATAAAATATAAAAAAATTAACAAGTGATTATCTTTTTTAAAAAAAATTAAAAATTCTACAACAAAAGGAATCTCATTGATCAAAATCGCATTTGTCTCACTCTCACCCAATCAATTGAACACGCAGGACCAAATAGTTCTCTCTTTAGGTGACAGAAGATCGCTTTCTTCCCAGCTCTTCTAGGCTGGAATTAATTCTCATCATGGCAGCACATGCATGCTTTTCTACTTGTTGCTAAATCAGAATGTAGTCAACTTTTAGGTACCTACTTTTTTAGTACCGCAGGCAAAAGATACCTTCTCTCTGTGACTTCATTCGGTTATAAAAATTTTGTACTGTACTTTGCACTAACTACTTTTTCACGTACGAAGTGGAACGTTGAAACCAGAACATTGGCCTTTATAGGTGAATTGAATGGATAATAATTGGCATCTCCAAGATTTTGTCACCACAAGAAGTGTTGGTTCAGAATGTTGACTCGCCGTCGCCCCCAACCTAGAGCTCTCTTAACTCACAGAGTGACATTTCCGACTCTTATTTCTTTTACACTTATTTTCATATTTACTGGCCAGATATCCGTGCATTCACACGAGTTGCGTTTAATGTTTAACTTGTTTGTTGCGATTAATGTTTATTAAATACCGTTTTTTATGCAAGTGGATTATTTTTTGATGTAGCCAATTAAAAATGAAAGCAATTTAGAGAATTATGTCTCAAATGTGAAATCTCCATCAAGTATGCCTACTTATAATGAATTGTGCATCAAATATGAAATGTGAATCAAATATATATTCCTACTTGTGTAACTGTATGGTTTGTGCATCAGATACGCCTAAAATTAAACAAACATATATTACCTTTTTTCATCTTTTAGTAGTATACAATCAAAAGTACAGGTCTGGTTTCTGTGCAGTTAGTGACTGCGTGCAGTCACATAGTCAGCCGATCTCTATTGGATGACCTAAATTCATGTTCAGTATTTTATATTTTTGTGAGCCGTTTGATCGAGATCAATCGACCGAGATCAGCTGACTGCGTGTAGTCTGATCGAGATCAGCTGACTGCGTGACTACACGCAGTCACTGACTGCACATAAGCCGGATCCCAAAAGTACATATATTAGATTAACATATATAAGTCCAAGCCCAACAAAACAGAACTATTATCAAGTTCTAGAACTACACATTTCAAACAGAAGTTTAAACTTTGGCGAAAGTGCTTTAGAAAGCCATAAAACAAACAACAAAGTGTTACTACATTAAGTAGTAATTTTAGTAACTTTAACAATGTTATTATTTAGATGAAAATTAACCAATTCAAAGTTCAGTTTTTCTCCAGGTTTGCATTCATTCTCTTTGCAAAAGTCTTTCCAGCCCATTCTGATTTTTGTGGACTTCTTTGGCTCATCTCTTATCAACAGGCTGCATGTTATCTGGCCACCAGAAGTTCCATACAACAACAGACTAGAGTAACCAGAATCCCTCACTATTGATGCAAAATCTTTAGGCAGATGCTGTAAAACAAAAAAGTGAATAAATGAAAGACGCAAGTTACATAATTAGGTATAATAGAAATGCATATATAACAATTAGATAGCCAACCAATTGACTGTCGGTAGCTATACGTAGTCAGACAATTCAATAGTAAAGGAAATAGAGCGACGACTGCGAGTAATGTGGGAGTGGAAACTTGGAAAGGAAGTTAGCGTAAAAAAGCAATGTGAAAAACATCACCCCTAAATATCTCAAATAGACACAATGGTGTCCAGTCAAGTGATAGAATCGTCTTTAAGGCTATGATTGGTATGTAAGAAAGTGAGGGGAAAGAAAGCGGGGGAAAAGAAAGTTTATTGGTTAAAGTGTAAAATTGATGATGTGTCATATTATTATTGGTCTGTCAATTTATCCAAGCATATATTTCACGCTTTACAAAAAAAATTTCATCCTCTCTACTTTCTTTCCCCCATCTCAAACATAGCCTAACTGCTGTCATCCTTCAATAATAAGAGTGTGAATGAAACATTATCCAGGGAAGCAGTATCTACTGAGAAAGAAAGAAGTTATTATATTTTCATAAAAAAAGTTATATGACTATTCATGCATCACTGAATTGTCAAGATGAACTTTTTTTCCCACATTATTTACTTGGTGAGAACTCCCATACCTTGAAGTTTTATTGGGTATGAATACCCAGTGACTAATTATTTGACGCCACATCATTTTTTAACTTTGTTTTAAGTAAAATAAATGCTTAGTTTTCATACCAGTTAGTGTGAGAGTATAAGAGAAATTCCTTAAAGAATTTCTATATTTATTAATAATTTTTCATGTTCTCTAAGAAGTCTTTTTATTCTTTTTCTATATTTTTTTATAAAAATTCTTTTTCTATTTCTGTTATTTGGATCTCTGCTTAAAACAATATTCTAATGTTTGTGTAAACTATTTAATTTCATTCCTAGCTTATTCTTCTTTTCTTATTTCATTCCTAGTAATAAAATTATATTTTTATCAATTTCTTCCATTGTTTTACTTATTTTATACATGATTTCAATTTCTTTTGATATTTCAATTTATTTTTTTATTTAGAGTTTTTTATAGGTTTTATTTAGTTCGTTATCTATAATTTATGTTTAAATTATAGTTTTTTGTTTTTATTGAAATTATTTTTGTGTGTATCACGGATGGGTATCGATACCCACATTTTTTTTTGGGTATCAAAGAATTTACCTATTTACTTTGTATGCATGTGACGTAATAAATGAGGAAACTATTTTTAAATGAGTGAGAGTAGTCAATATTGATCATTATATTTTATCATGAAAGGTCAAGATTAAATTATCAAAAAAAAAAATCTTGACTTTTTTCAAGTGGTCAATGACATCAAGTTACTTCTAATGTTGTTTATCAACAATATGTATGAATTTCCTCACTCTCGTGTAAAATTTATTTTCCCATTAAATACATACATACATATAAAACACTAGTCACTTTGTACACCGGTATTAAATCACTTTAACACTCTTATATTATTAACAATTTTATGGGAGGGCTCATGGGATAATCTATGGAGTGTCAAATCCATATTGAGGGGGTTTGAATTGGTTTCTGGTTTGAGGATAAACTTTAATAAAAGTAACATTTTTGGGATCAATATGCAAGAAGATTTCATGTCAGCTGCATCTACATTTCTATCTTGTTGCATTGGCAGTTTGCCCTTCAGATTTTTGGGAATTCCCGTAGGAGCTAATCCGAGGAGAAGTTCCACTTGGCAGCCGGTAGTGGACGCTATGAAGAGGCGATTGTGCAAATGGAGAGGACGACATCTATCTTTGGGAGGTAGAGTAGTTCTCATTAATTCTGTCCTCACAGCTATGCCTCTTTATTTCTTATCTTTCTATAAGATGCCGAAAAAAGTAGCTAAACAGTTGGTGGGAGTACAGAGAAATTTCCTGTGGAATGGAGGGTTGGAGGGTAACAAAATTAACTGGGTGAGCTGGAAAAATGTGTGCCAACCTAAGAAAGCAGGAGGGTTAGGAGTAAAAAATTTAGAATTATTCAACATGTCACTGCTAGCCAAGTGGAAGAGGAGCTGTTTGGTTGAAAAGGAAGCAGTATGGTATAAATTGCTGTCCCACAAATACGGGTCGCTAGATACGTGTATGTCTCAGCCGGATAATTTCATAGGGCGTAGAAGTGACTCCATATGGTGGCGCGATTTGATGTCTTTGGAGGTGGCAAATGGTTCTCAACCTATGTGGTTTTCAAGAGGAGTTAGGAGAAGGTTGGGGTCAGGAGAAGAAGTGAGTTTTTGGCATGATAGGTGGACTGGGCTGGATTCTATTAAAAACCAGTACCCGAGGTTGTATCAGGTGTCTTCAAATAAACATGCTACAATTGCTGACATGGGAATGTGGATTGATAACAATTGGTTGTGGGATTGGAAGTGGCGTCGATCGTTATTCGAATGGGAGGAGGAGCTTGTGCAGGAGTTAATAAATGTACTGTCAGATGTGATCCCAACTAGAGGAATGGGTGACTCATGGGTGTGGACTCTTGACACTATTAAAGGATTTTCAGTAAACTCTTGCTATCGATATTTGGTCGGTATCTTTGAATCGTAAAGTTCCTCTCCGATCTGCGAAGGCTCTGCGAGATGTGGAAAAGCGAGGTACCATCAAAGGTGCTTGTTTTTGCGTGGAGGCTATTCCAAAATAGGCTGGCCACCAGAGACGCTTTGCGGTATAGGAAAGTATTATCATCGGTTAATGACTTAAGTTGTGTTTTCTGTCATGAGCATGTAGAGGAATGTAATCACTTATTTTTCACATGCACATTCTCTTACAAGGTTTGGAGCAGTATATACGCTTGGTTGGGGTTTGAAGGCGTGCATCACAGTGACAGCACCAAACACTTCTTGCAGCATAGTGCAATGACAAAAGGAAGGAAAAGAAAAGGTGTAAAATATCTCATTTGGCTTGCTACAACGTGGTCATTATTATGGGGTCTTAGAAATAGAGTAGTGTTTGAAGGGGTTGTTGCTAGCCATACTGAGGTAGTAGCTCAAATAAAAATTTTGTCTTGGGGATGGTTTATGGGTAGAGGAGGCCGAAAAACTGGTATACTATTCTCTGATTGGTGCTCAAATCCTATGGGATGCATAAATTCTATATGATTTGCAATTTCATGTAACGGGTTGGAGTACCCCTTGTACTCCCTTTAATGAGATTTGTTTTTGCTTATCAAAAAAAAAATTTAAATATAACATGTTTTTTATTTGAATTATAACTATTTTTCTTGATTATTTATTTCAAATCTTTCAAATATTTAATATCAATAAGAATATCAATGATTTTGTTTGCATCATCCAAGTGTAGCTCAAGTGGTTGAGCTGAGACAATATAAAGAGTTTGAGCAAGAGTTCGTGATTCGAACCCTAGCAATTAACATAATATACTAACAACTAACAATAATTTTTTGCCGTCAATGTTTAAGAATTTTATATAGCAAATTGATAAAGCTACTAAAGAAATGTAAAATAAAGAGAAATGAAATTGACATCGAAGATTACCATATTAACAAAGAAATTCTTTCCTACGTGAGTTCTCTTGGGTGCAACTCCATGGCACATTACCATAACACACACATTAAAAATAACTTTTTATTTTATTTTTTAATGTCATCTTTATTTTTATTATTTTTTGATAAGCAAAAAGTTTTATTACCAGGAGTACAAGGGGTACTCCGAACCCAAGTATACATGTTTACGGGGAAGGGAGTGCCTCATTAAAACCTCTCAAGGCCAAAACCCAGTGGGAAAAATACCAAGAGAGGAAAAAGAATACAACACCCAACCACACATAAAGACATAAGCATCCACCAAGCTGACTAATACATAATATAATACCACCTAATACAAAAACTCCTACAGTGCAGCAAAACACAAAACAGATTGAAATAATAAAAAGCAACCAACTGCATATAATTCCACGCCTTCACATTCTGGTTTCAATCAACAAAATGGACTGCACCTCACATAACCAAGCACATCACCCTATGCGCAACACCCGCCAAGCAAAACAACCAATTTGCTTTCCAATATCATGCACTAGCAAAAGTGCCAACAACATCCTCCCACCTTTAGCCAAGGAAACCGTCCTGTACCTGCCATATCCATACCCCTAAAAACCTGCATGTATTCCAATACATGAGCCGTAGCAGCACTTGCTCAAAAGCTTTGCACTCATCCACCTGAGGACACTTGCAACCCTGTGACAGATTGACAATGGAGAACACAACACATCAGTATCTACTTCGATTCACATATTTACTACCTCTAAACATTGTAATAGATTAATACACCAATCGGAGTAATAAAATGTAGCCTTATTTCGTACTTTACTAACCAGCCAGCTCCACGAGAGAATCTTAATATGTCCCAGCACAGTGATAAAGCTAACACCCTCTCCCTTAAATAAAATTCTATTCCTCATAATCCAAATGGCCCACACAGTTGCTAACCAAATCAAATGTTTTCACTTTTTTACCTCTATTTAAGCCGCCAAACTGCAGGAAGTGTAGAACCACGTCATCCTGCAATGCCCCCTCCACACCCATCCAATTCAGCAACTGCACCCAAACCTGTTGCGTGAATGCACATGATACAAATAAGTGCACAACGGATTCAGCACCTGCAAAACAAAAAACGCAGCACCGAGAGTGTGGGTCAGTTATAATCCCCCTTTTCCATAACTCGTCTCTGACTGGAATGCGGCCCTATAATAACCTCCACCCAAAGTTGCAAACTTTGGACGGGACTGCGCTCTGCCATAGCCCATTCAGCGCAATGGACATATTTTGTTCCATTATCGGATGGTTGCCCGTCCTAATCAACCCATCATATGCAGATTTGACTGAAAACCTATGTGAAGAGTCAAGTAACCACCTCCATCTGTCAGGGTCGTCCATTGTTGGACCATTACCATCCAAAAAAGCCATCAACTGAGTGTATTCTTCTCGTTCATAGTTAAAGAACTCTCTCCTCCATGTCAGATTCCACACGCATCGGCCTCCAACCTACTCGCCCACCTCATCGACCATATTATCCTTATTCAATGACACAACATACATCCTAGGGAGATGATCCTTCAAAAGCCCCCACCTGTCCAGTTATCTTTCCACATTCTTGTTTCACTACCTCTACCCATTTTGACATTAACCGCATTATTGAACCAAGTTGGGTGCAGTCCAATAATGTCTCTCCACCATATAGAGGCATATCTACTAATATTTGAGGAACCTAACGCGGCCTCCTTCATATTACGATATTTAAAAGACAATAGGGGGAACCAGACCGCATCCCCATCATTAAGACACCTCCATTTCCACTTTAATAACAAGCTGTGGTTGAAAGTCTCCAAATCCTTAATCCCCAATCCACCCTACTCCTTTGGAAGGCATACCTTCTGCTAGCTAACCCAACTAACCTTCTCCTTGTCACTGCCACCACCCCACAAGAACCTTCTTTGTATGCCCTTTAACACCTTAAACACTTTCATCGGAGCCTTGAAAAACGAAAAATAATACAAAGGTAGACTGGACAACACTGAATTCAATAAGGTGACTCTACCACCAATTGACAAATGGTTACCTTTCCAGGATGACAGTCTTTTTTGAAAAGAGACTATCACCTGGTTCCAAGTGGAATAAAGCCGAGGGTTAGCACGCACCAGCACCCCCAAAAACTTGAAAGGAAGCCTTCCCACACTACAATGGACAAAATTAGCTGCAGCTTCCAAAACATTTGCATCCACGTTAATCCCCATCAAATTACTCTTGTAGAAGTTAACCCATAAGCCCGAAGCCAACTCAAAGCCTCACAAAATTGCTTTTATACACCGAACATTATCCCAAGTGGGTTTCCCAATTAACACTGTCACCTTTATTTTTTATCCATAAAATAGGGAAAAAGTGGGCTAACAATAAAATGTACTGACTTGGCCCCTGGAGTAAAGACCATGGCTCCGCCCCTCCCTATGACAAGAAACTTGGTTGTTAGCATCATGTGCTGGTGTTCGCCTCAACCTATCTACATCGTCAAATTCAAATTTGCTTGTGTACCAACCGATGTATTGGTTATCTTTTTGAAACGACAGTGAAGAGAGATATTCTCATGTTCCAATGTACGTATTACTACCGTGAAAGGCGAAAGCTATCTTAGGAAGTTCCCGATAGAACACGTACCCAACACGGATACAAACACACACTAAATATTATTAGATTGATATAAAATTTTATAGGTATAATATGTGTTAGAGTAACGCAATATAATGGTGGATTTTAAGATAAAATCATCCGGTAAAAGATTATTGAATAGTGTATAATTGAATAGTATATGATATGGTGTTTCTGACTTACACCGGTACGTAAACTCTCCCCCCCCCCCCCCCTTCTCTCTCTCTCTATATATATATAGTGTTTTTATTATGTGCGTGCATTTCATTGTCAAGAAAAGATATATTCACCGATGCAGTTCAAATTTCGTTTCACAATCTTTACTATATATTGGATAGGATTTTAAACTACGTGCTGTTCAAATTTTTTACTGCATTGTTGTAACTTGATGCTCGTTTTGGCTTGTCTTGAGCCTTATCCATTTTTATTAATAAAATTCCTTTTGCCTTTGCAAAAAAACAATCTTTACTATATATACTTACTGTGTCAAAATTAGTGATATATTAATTCGACGAGACTTTGGCTCGGTACGTTAATATTCGAACCTTCCCTAGCTAGTCTGATGCTATATATATTATCCTACCCCACACAAAAGCAAAATAAACACCTAACTTTGAAGGCTCATTTAATGAAAGAATCACCTATCTCAGCGACAAAAACGGTGCTAAGCACCACTTAGATCTTTAACACATTCCCAACCACCAATAATCGCCCATAACTAAATCTAAAATCTCGTATATTCATTCATTCATTCACAAAAAAGTACTGTTATTCTTTAGCTACGTAGTAGTATAAATAATGCAAGAATGGGACAACAGTGACTCAGGCAATCCATCATACATTTCCCTTTTCAGCTTTCACTGCCTAACCCCTTCTGTGGTGTGGCCTTTTCGTTTTTTTCTCAATCATGAGAAACCCTTCTTCCACTCTTCAAAGGCCACTTGTGACCTTCTGGATTCCCTTGTTGCTTGTTGCCACCTTCTGTTACGCTACTTCTGTTGTAGCAACAACTCCAACTTCAGGTTTGTGAATATATAATACACTCATGTTGATCACTCACACATGCATGAACTTTTGTTATTTTATGCATAAAATATGTACATACAAGTTTTATGAACTGTATATACTTCAAGAACCTAACCTATTAGTCAATGAAAATTCAAAAATATTTCACTCATGTTAGACTTGTTTTTATTTACTCATAACGTTTACATTTCTCTTTTATAGTAAAAATTAAGGGGGGAAGAGAAATTTACAGTGTTAAACAATGAGACTCGAAAAAGTCATTATTTATGAAAATTATTGTTACTTGCTATGCATGTTTTGAGAAGCACTTCAGCTCCTCGAAGGGACGTTTATGCATTGTGATTGTGATTTTTTTTTTTTAATAACTTTTTTGCATGTGTGATGGTAGCAAACTAAAATTAAATTTAATATTAAAATTAAAAGTATATTTAACTAAAAGCGAACAAAATATATAGTTTTTGTATTGAGTTTAAATTTATATTATATTTTATTTTAAACCTATTTTAAGATAAATATATACTAATTAAGAAGTCATTCAAACACACACACAAACACTTAGTTTTTGACTTATGTTACTTTCATCCAATGACGTTTTACTTTAGCATCCGCATGCATATAAATAAATTGTGGTCCTTCACTTGAGCTTGGGTCTGGCATGCAGAGTCCCTACAAAAAGTTATTCATATAACATATGATAATTGATCAAAAAATTTGGACCCCTTATTTCTTCAACTCTTAGTTTGGTGTTTCTTAGATCACTATTTGAGCTAACTAGCCGAGACATGGCGTGTGATCATCTAGCAATATGGTCATCGCAAGTGGCTTTATTATATTGCTATTTCGATTGGCACTGAAATAATTTTCTTTTTCCTTTTTGTATTCATATTTATATATTCTCTATTTATCTATTTATATGACACAATTCAAAATCATAAAAGATTTATGAGTTTAACTTGGGTTCTTTTGCATTTGTTATGTCGGGAATGAAGCGAACACAGATGGGAAACATGTCAATGATCTAGAGCTGGCAAAGACAACAAGCCTAGACGGACATAATGAAGAAGCAAAATTCAAAGGATTTTTTCATCACAAACCAATATTCAAGAAACCAATTCCATTTGTCAAACCCATACCAAAACCAATTCCCTTTGTTAAGCCTATCCATAAGCCAATTCCCATTTTCAAGCCTATCCCAAAGCCATTTCCCATTCATAAGCCTATCCCAGCTGTTGAGCAAGAGTCATTTCTAAAGCCAGTGCCTTTCTTCAAAAAACCTTTTTTCAAAAAGCCAATTCCCATTGTTAAACCTATTCCAGTTCCGGTATACAAGCCTATTCCAAAGCCAATTCCAGTTATTAAGCCTATTCCTGTTCCAATATACAAGCCTATTCCAAAACCAGTTCCCATTATTAAGCCTATTCCTATTCCAGTATACAAGCCTATTCCAAAGACATTTCCCATTGTTAAGCCTATTCCAAAGCCATTTCCAATTGTTAAGCCTATCCCATAAAAATCCTACCCCTACGCCTTAATATAAATGGCTACGCCTTTATCTCAACACAACATCTATTGCGTTTGCATAATCCTATTGTACTTATCTTGTGTATTGTTTTAGAATTTATCTAGTTAATGCTTTCGCCTAAATAAAGTTACTTATCAGTATTGTCGTTGTATATCGATTTCTATTAATACAAGAACGAAACTGATTTTCTGTCTATGACCTATTATTGTATTATATTATTATATTAGGGAGAATGCTTATTTAAAAAAATATTATAGAAGTGGAACGAGTCTAGTTTTATATATATATATATATATATAAGGAAGGGATCAAATTACACCAGTGTAATACTTGGGTATTGTTACACCGTTCAATAACTTGTAACGGATGTCTGTATTATAAAACTCACCGTTAGATTGAAAGATACTATCAAATAGATCGTATCTATAAAATTTTACATTAATCTAAAATCATTTGATATGTCATTGAGATGCATTAAAATTAACATTGTTTAATAAAAGTGCATAAGACGTTAATCTTAATGCATATCAATGACATATCAAATGATTTTAGATTAATGTAAAATTTTGTAGATACGATCTATTTGATAGTATCTTTCAATCCAACGGTGAGTTTATAATACAGGTATCCGTTACAAAGTTATTGAACGGTGTAACAATACCCAAGTGTTACACCGGTATAATTTGATCTCTCCCCATATATATATATATATCCCTTTTAGGGTAAAAAAGAAAGTTTTTTTTTCTAACCCACCATAGTTAGGGTTTTTGATTATCCAAAGTATATCCACAAGCTTAGATCTTTTAGACTCATTATGAGACTAATTTCTGAGTCGACAGTGTGACGTCTGGTTTTTTACACATTGAGTTGGGTTGCCTCCCAAATGGGCGACTCGAGGAATTGAACCTGGGTTCTTTTCATGTAACAGATTCATGTTACCAACTCTCCCAACACCATGTTGGTAGAGAGATTTTTTTTCTTTTTTTTGAAACAAACATATATATATATATACACATTAGAAAAAATGGGATTCGAGGGGGTATTCCAACTCATATACAATCCAAACAAAGCCTAATCAAAACAAAGCCTAGGAGAAAAGTTTGATGGCCACCCTACAAAATAAGGCACCAATCAAGATAGATGACCACCCTCCAAACTAGCCACCACACTATGACTTACGAAAACATTCCAAAAGATTTGTAACCATTCATAGAGTAAAATAAATTGGGTTAGTTGGGAGAAGATTTGCACACCAAAAAATATGGGAGGATTGGGAATAAAAAACATAGAGTGGTTTAATATAGCATTGTTAAGCAAGAGGAAATGAAGATGCTTGTTTGATAAGAATGCCATTTGGTACAAGCTACTTGAATTTAAGTAAGGATGCTTGGCCAAGAGCATCTTGCAAGAGGAGGTTCAATCACCTAGGATCAAAAGTTTTATATGGTGGAGAGACCTTTTGTCATTGGAAGCAAGCATGAATAGTACCTTATGGTTTAAAGAATCTGTTAAAATTAATATTGGTAATGGGAAAGCAACCAAGTTTTGGGAGGATAGGTGGTGTGGGACAATGCCTCTCAAAGTGTTATTTCCTAAACTTTATCATGTGACAGATAATAAGGAGGGGTTTGCTGTAGACATGGGAAAGTGGTTGGGAGAGAGGTGGGTTTGGGAGTGCAAGTGGAGGCGTGAACTGTTTGCATGGGAGGAGGAACTAATGCTTTCCTTCCATGAACTTATAGGGTCGGCTAGACTATTGAGCAACCTAGAGATGAGTTTGCCCCAATATTGAGTGTTGGGACACAGAATATTAGACACATTTCTTGGTCCACTCCGAGAGCTGGCTAGTGTAAGATGAATTCAGATGGTGTTGGTAAAGGAAACCCAAGTTGTGTTGGCTATGGTGGGTTGGTTAGAAATGAGGCCAACGAGTGGGTCAAGGGATTTGTGGTTAATATTGGCCATGGTACATATTATGTGGCTGAACTTTGGGGCATTTTATATGGTTTAGAGATAGCTTGGAAGTTTGGTGTTATGAAGCTTCAAGTCGAATCAGACTATTATCTCCATTATTAAGAAAGGTTCCTGTGGGAATAAGTATAACAAATTTTTTGCTCGAATCAAAGCGTGGATGATTAAGGATTGTGGGAACAAGTATAACAAATTTTTTGCTCGAATCAAGACGTGGATGAGTAAGGATTGGGATCTCGAATTTTGTCATATATATATGTTGGGTATCCAAGTGTGAGTGGTAAAATAAAGAAGTCTCATGTTACCTAGTAATGAACAAAATGAAGAGTATATAAGAGGCTAGACTCATTAACCTAACGCTTTAAGGTTTTAGGAACATATGTGGTTAAAGTCTCTTTGTGCTGCCCTCGAAAATTTCGTACAAGTGGTATCAGAGCCAGATTTGCAGGCATGTTGTAACATCCTGATTTTTAAACAGTGATAGAAAAATAATTAGAACGGTAATTAAGTGATAAACGAGTGATAAAAACTTTAATTAGATATAAAATGGGTTTAAATGAAACCCATAAATCTTAGAAGGAAGATAAAAGTCCTTAGAATGGTCTAGAATGCCCAAGAGAGGTGTAGAAAACCCTAGAATCGTCTAGAAGGTTGAAAATGAGATATTTCTAGTCAGTCTCCATCGCGACGCGATGAGGCCAATACGAAGTGGCTCGCTACGCGAGCTAAGACGGTGATTAAGGCGGTGATCAGCGCTGTGGATCTTCTGCCACGTGTCCTAGCTCGCGACGCGACGGGCCAAGTTATGCCTATAAATAGGCCTTGATCCCCTCCATTCAGCCCAAGTTCTTCCAAGGGCTTTTGGGAGAGCGTGGAGGAGCTCGAGAGAGGGAAGAGCGACGAACGAGAGCGACAACAGTCTTCTAAGCCAGGTAAGGGGGAAGATACCTTAATCTCTAGAAAAAATAAGTAGTAGAGTAGGACTGTTAGCATGAGTAGGGATCCTTAGCCCTACTAGGGGTTGGTAGTAGCAACACCTCAGGAGAGGGGTTGCGGGGTACGGTAGCTAAGGATAGTTACCGTGGACCTATCAACTAATGTAGGTTATGATAATGAGATTAGTAGATGGTTGCTTATGCGACATATGGAATAATTAATATATTAAATGAGGATTTATAATATTCTATTTTATGCTTAATATTTATGTGCTGGTTGCATATGATATCTGTAAGTTTGATGAACAGTCTAGAGTCAAGGGTGACGTTCTCTAGTTAGAGATTTGTGGAACCCTAGATAGTAATAAAGTATTACTGTCAGTATCCTATTTTTCAGTGGTGATACTGGGTTGGTGTACCCGAGGTTGGTGTATCGAGGTATTGATGGAATGGTATGAGATAGTTGGTGGCCTTGAGGTGTATGTACTCGGCTAAGACCTTGAGGGGTATATACTTGGTCTTTCAGATGAGGCTCTCCATGTCTATAGTACCAAAGGTACGGGGTGGTTTGGAGATAGTCGATGACCTTTAGGGGCATGACCTCAGTCATCCGAACGAGTCTCCAGGACTCCACGTCTGACAGGAGGACAATCTTGGCCATTCTCTGTAAAGGGAATGTTGTCCTTGTGCACGGGACAATACCTTACTCTGGTAATTGGATACGACAGTATGAGATGCCATAACCGATAATCAGAGATGGTAGCGTATCGGGATATGTTCCCGGGACAACTAACTTATTGTACTCGGTGCCCTAAGACTGGTAATCGGGTTAGGGAGTAGGGCATTAATGGCCCGCAGTGATCAGCAATCTATGGTATTCTATATCCACTGGGTCCGTAGAGCCGGTGATCAGTTGAAACACCAGTGAGACGTGTCAGTCTGTGGTATGAGAGTATGATGTGGTCTGTGACCATGTGGTCGGGTTGTCGGTATGACTTATCGATATGGTCTGGTCCGTGACCGTGTACTCAAGAATTTGAGTGTGACATCTATGGTAACAGTCATGATGATGATTGAGATGTTTTGATGTTTATACTAAACATGATAACAGTCTCTCTCTACTATGATGTTTTCCTATGTGTTGGAAATTGATGTGTATCTTACCCCCGTTTTCTGTGTTTTCTCTATTGTGTTGTGATAAATAACAAATGAACAAAAAAAAATGAAGTACTTAAAGCCTAAGAAGTAATGTTGCATCACGGCCAGTGTGTCCTGTTGCATACTCTGACGTTGGTTTGAAGATGTGTTGTCAAGATAAAGAGACTCCCTGTCTCATCGGGGTGTTACACATGTTGTGGAAATTGGACCCAGGCCCACCCTACACGTGAGGGTGGGTATTGAAGTTGCATTTGAGTCCCACATTGTTAAGGTTCATGGGCTGTGCAATGTATATATGTGGTTAGACCCCTTCATCCTACGAGCTAGCTTTTAGGAGTGAGACCAAAGCCCATTTAACATGGTAGTGCGACCAGGTGACCAAGTGAGACAAGTATTGAAGAACAGGTGGATCCGTGTGTGGATCCTTGTGTCGAAAGTCTTCTTGACAATGGAGGTCAGGCGCTTATCCTGTTGATAGTAGATCACGGCGGTGCAAGTATAAGAAGTGTCACCATTGAAGACTTCAATATTCATAGACGAGAGATGTTAGCGGAAAACACACAAAGATGAGTTTGATCAAGAGGGAGCTTATGTCTATTGCAGGGGGAGTTATGAAGGAAGAAAGCAGACATGGTTGAGGACCCACTTGAGTCGAGAAGGGGGAGATTTGTTGGGTGGATTCTCTCCTAATTGAGACCCACGATATGTGTTGTTTTGTTTATTTGTGAGATATGTGGAAGATATGTGAAAAATATGGTACAAATATGTTTTTCCAATAAAAAAAGGAAACAAGGAAATAAGGAACATTTACAAAGAGGAAATAAGGGAAAACATATCTCAATAAATAAGTGACATATCTCAACAGAATCAGATCAAAATATATTGCTTGTATTTGTTGTTTTCTTCTATAAAGGGTACGTCATAGGAGAGAAAAAGTTGGTGCAAAATGTAAAGAGCACTCGAGAGAGGGATAGCCATACAACACAAGCACGTGAGAAAAAAAATGTAGGGTGGGTTTCCAAGTTTCAGACCAGAAAACTTGTATTGTGGGGGTGATTGTTATCATTCTTTGTAACTCTTGAGTGAAGATTCGGGTTTGTAAGGTAATGCATAATTTGGGGTAGGTTTTTCAAAGTTTGTGCCAGAAAACTTGTTATATTGCGGGATGGGTTATAATACTATCTTGTAATCTTCTTTTATGATAGCGGAAATTTTGTTGAATTGTTCCGTGGATGTAGGCAAGAGGTGTGGAACTACATAAATTCCTGTGTCTTTTTTTATTCCTTTGTGTGTGTGTGTAGAGATTCCCCAATATTGGTATCGAAGATCCTTGGGCGTGTGTGGGTAAATCAGAGTGGCGGATGCAGATTTTTCCCAACAGTGGTATCAAAGCTAATGGTTCAAATGACGATGCAACTAGAGGACACCGGCTCAGAGCCAATGGTTTGATTAAAGGTGACCGGCTCCTTGTATCGAAAGTCTACCTAGTAATGTGGAGGCTAGGTGGCGTGTCTCGTTGATATGTGTGAAACGGCGGCAAGTATGTGGATGAAAAAGCTTCTGCTTGAGGGGGTTCGAGAATGGCTCGATGGGGAAAAAAAACCCGAGTATCTCTCGAAGAGGCCGATGTGGAGGAGACTCACACTTGAGGGAGATGTTGAGTATCCAAGTGTGAGTGGTAAAATAAAGAAGTCCCACATCGCCTAGTAATGAACAAAATGACAAGTATATAAGAGACTAGACCCATTAACCTAACATCTTAAGGCTTTAGGAACAAATGTGGTTAAAATCTCTTAGTGCTCCCCTCGAAAATTTCGCTACAATATATATATATATATATATATATATATGGTGAAGGTAATAGATGTGCACATAGGATGGCTAATTGGAGTTTATGTAGGACTTTAGGCATTCATGAAATAGTTGATCCTCTCCCGATATATTGAGGTTGATTGTCGGTGACATTATTGGTGCTACGATACCCCGCGTTGTAATAGAGTAGTGTCTTTTGGGTGTTTTGCCCCTTATATACCAAGAAAAGTTTACTTCTTGTTTACAATTAAAAAAACGGTCGCGATATTTAAACATCACAATGGCGACACCCACTGTCCACACCGTATGTCCGTACTTGTACGGATCGTATTTCCGTACCCCCAAAAAAATATTTTTTTTTAAAAAAAAATTCTTCAGAAAAATACTTTTTTTTCCAAAAAATGATTAAAAATGTGGTTAAGAGAGTACAAATAAGTGGTTAATCTAGTTCACCAACTGGTTAACGATTACTCTGTGTCTATTAACCAGATAAGTTAACCACTTCCATGAAATGCGTTAACCACTTAAAAAAATCTGTATGTATTAACCAGTTAGTGGATTGCGTTAACCATTTATATGAACTGCGTTAACCACTTAGATGAACTGTGTTAACCATTAAAAAAGTTGTGTCTGTATTAACGATTAAAAAAATCGTGTATTAACGGCTAGTGGATCACGTTAACCACTTACATGAACTGCGTTAACCAGTTAAAAAAATATCTGTGTATTAACCAGTTAGTGGACTGTGTTAACCACTTACATGAACTGCGTTAATCAGTGAAAAAAATCTGTGTCTATTAATCAGTTAGTGGACTACGTTAATCGTTTACATGAACTGCGTTAACCCGTAAAAAAATCTGTTTTTGAAAAAAAAAAAAACCGTACGGATCCGTACAAGTCCGTACCGTACGGACCGTACGGAAATACGGCGTCATCGTAGGTGTCACAGAAACTGGTGTTCATTTATCATTTTTCTTAAAAAAATTGCTTTTTTTATTATTATCTCTTATCTACTGTACTCATTTAAATCAGATTATTTTTCGTTCCATTGTAATCAAATTTCATATTTTGCTTTAAATTTTGATTATTTCCAAAAATTGAAATAAAATATAAAAAAATTAACAAGTGATTATCTTTTTTAAAAAAAATTAAAAATTCTACAACAAAAGGAATCTCATTGATCAAAATCGCATTTGTCTCACTCTCACCCAATCAATTGAACACGCAGGACCAAATAGTTCTCTCTTTAGGTGACAGAAGATCGCTTTCTTCCCAGCTCTTCTAGGCTGGAATTAATTCTCATCATGGCAGCACATGCATGCTTTTCTACTTGTTGCTAAATCAGAATGTAGTCAACTTTTAGGTACCTACTTTTTTAGTACCGCAGGCAAAAGATACCTTCTCTCTGTGACTTCATTCGGTTATAAAAATTTTGTACTGTAGCACTAACTACTTTTTCACGTACGAAGTGGAACGTTGAAACCAGAACATTGGCCTTTATAGGTGAATTGAATGGATAATAATTGGCATCTCCAAGATTTTGTCACCACAAGATGTGTTGTTTCAGAATGTTGACTCGCCGTCGCCCCCCACCTAGAGCTCTCTTAACTCACACAATGACATTTCCGACTCTTATTTCTTTTACACTTATTTTCATATTTACTGGCCAGATATCCGTGTATTCACACGATCGAATTGCGTTTAATGTTGCGATTAATGTTTATTAAATACCGTTTTTTATGCAAATGGATTATTTTTTGATGTAGCCAATTAAAAATGAAAGCAATTTAGAGAATTATGTCTCAAATGTGAAATCTCCATCAAGTATCACTACAACAAGTTTTGGCAATAATAAACAAATACTTATTTTTAGCACTAAACAAATGCTAGCTTAAAAGAAAATTAAGCCATTCTTGATTGTATTTCAAAAACAAGCGTTTATGAAGTCATTGCTGAAAATAGACAATAAGCGCTTCAATTAGGCTGCTTATTGTTCGACAATAACACGCTTCAATAATGAAGCGCTTATTGTATAGACACAAACAGCCGCTTCCATCTTGCTTATTTTGAATAATTAGCGCGCTTCCTTTTAAGCGCTGTCTTTTTATAGATAGCGCTTCATTATTGAAGCTGCTTATTCTCCTTTATTTTTTTATTAAATTTAGTTCTCACATTTACATTATATACATGCATAATATTGTGATAACACAAAATGCAACCAAAATTGTCATCAACATTCCCCAACATCAAAATTTAACATTATAATGTAATTTTTTCATAGATTCCTACATATCCTTACATTAACATAAATAAAGTACAATATATTTCATAGTCAAATTTACAATTATACAGAATAGATCACTAAAATATTGTACATGTCATGCTACAAATCCTATCTAAATAGTAATATCTTTTTTTCTTACATCACGCAACTAAACATGCATACAAAGTCAAAATTCTAACAAAATTTTGGCAGAGTTTTCCTTAAAATATGGACATTCTAAAATATAAAAATACCAGAATAACATAACATATCATACCAAACACCAACATAAAATATATAAAATATTAGCCAACATAAAAAGGAATTTTATTCCTAATTTCATGTGAACCTTTCCAATTCAAGTATGCTAAACTAAAAACCAAATTTAACAAAAACTCACGTAAACATTAATATTAATCTTCTTCTATCTCGCTTATAAATGATAAAATTTGTAGTAAAATATCGACACCACTCTTCTTTGAGTTCGGTATGATCGATGTATGTGTCGAATTGACAATCGTGATAGTACTTTAAATAAAAATTAAATGAAGTTAGAATTGAACATAAGCATTCAAATGGTATGCGTAAAGAAAAAATTATATAAACTTTGAAATTGTTACAAACATACCTCTGTTGGAATTTCTGTTTGATTATGAACGACAATATCCTTGAGAAACTTTAAAACATATCGCCACAATCATCAGAGTTCGGTTGGCGAGGACACTATAAAACCAAAAATATGAAATTAATTGTTTTTATTTTTGGTAATTTGAATAATTGCATAAAAAATTTGATATAAATACCTTTATCGGTATCCATTTAGGTGGAGTAAATTTAGAAAATCGAGACTTGTTTCTTCGATAAAGTAGGATTGCCCTAAGTGCAAAATCAAACAAAATCATTCAATATGGACACATAGACTATATATATCAAATTTCTAACAAAATTTTGGCAGAGACTCCCCTAAAATATGGACATTCCAAAATTTATAAAACACCTGTAACTTAAACAAATACCAGCCAGCCAGCACAAGATGTCACGTAGGCCAAACATAAACAAATAAACACTTCAATTTTACAAGTAACTTATGTTACCAAGTGACTTCAAACACAAGAGGGGGGTGAATTGTGATAGCGGTGCTTATAAAAAAAATTACAGATAAATTACTGAATTAAAAAAAAACTTGAAAGAAATAACTTGCGAAAAGATAAATAACTTGAAGAATAAATTGCAATAAATAAATGACAGAAAATAAATGACCGAAAAATAAATAAAGAACAAAAATAAATAAAGTGCTTGAATGATAAAGAGACAGAGAGCAAAGAAGAGCACGCAGCAAATTATACAGCTTCGGCCACCAAACACCCCTGTGGCCTACGTCCTGTCCCCAAAGCAAAGCACTATGGGATTTTCACTAAATCACTAGCTTTTAAATCAGGTTCAGCTAGAAACCTTTACAACTCTATACTGAGCAATACGCTCAAGAGATATCACCTCTATGAACACCTTGGGATTCCTACCCAAAAGAAATGATTTTCGCAAATAAAATGAGATGAGAAAGATACACTCAATAGTGCAGATATAACAAATTGAAGCTCAAATAATACAACTCAAATTATGTAGAATAAAAACTCTCAAAAAATTGTGCTCAAATAAGTGTGAGTGATGGAGAATATTTGGTAGAGTTTTGGCACAAAGAGTAAGTGAGTGTATTGTTTAAAAACATCCGTGTCGTTGCTTTTATAGGCAATGGAGGAGCGTGTAGCATTAAAAATTTGCCCGCTATGCTTTGATTATTAAAAGGATAATTTGTCCGTTCTGCGGCATTAAAAGGAAATCTGCCCATGTTTGATTATGAAGAATTTGAAAACACGGAGACGGAAATGATTCTCGGACACACTTGGAGTTCGACATCGTATTTCCATACGACCTCTCCCCACCTCTAAGATACGACCTCCTCAAATTTCTAAGATACCGACCTCTTCACAAATTTCAAGACAGACACGACCTCCTCACAGCTCGACGCGCGACCTCCTCTCGGCTCGCGCGACCTCCTCACACGGCTCGACGCGACCTCCTCACGATTCGGTGCACGCGACCTCGGCATTTCGGACCGCGCGACCTCACTTCGATGACGCGACTTCCCCACGATTCGGCACGCGACCTCGGCTCGACGCCGACCTCATTTCGGCACACGACTTGCATGTCAAAATATCACCGCTCGACACGGAGAATATTTTCCAAAGAAAACTTGAAATATTTTCCAAACAATATTTTGAGCACAACTTAAGAATTTTTCAAAATACTTTGTGCCTAAAAATAATTTAAGAAAAATTATCATAAAATCAATTTTAGAATAAAAATCATTTTGTGAGTGTGTGATTTTATTTTAATTGAGAGCTTTTTATTACTACTTACAAATAGTCTTAATAAAAATAAATAAATACCCAAAACCCAAAGACTTGAGAAACTATCATTCTTGATACGCGTCTTGGTATTCTTTTCCACTTTTTGCACGGTTGACTATTTGCAAAGCTCCCCTTTTTCATTCTCCAAACCCATGCTGTCAAGACATCTACTCACAGACTGCCACTTTTTGATGATGACAAACATCTCATGGAGGGAATTTAGTAAAATATAATCATGATATAGCAATGAGATATAAGCATTGTTTTTCAATAAAAGATATCAGAGTTTAAGCACAATATTTAGAAAACTCCCTCACAATATGCATAATATAATTTACTCACTTTGAATCATAAAACTCTCCCCTTTTGTCAACATCAAAAAGCGGAAAAGATTAGAGGGAAAGGCATGTAAAACGATGCATATACGTGTAACTAGATGGCGAAAAATAATAGAGTATCAAGGGTTCAATGAAGCATAAGAAATCCTTGGTAAAAAAATTATTCAGGAGATAGCAAAAATAAAGCACTAGGATAAGAGATACTAGTCCTCGTTCAACTCATTCTCATCATCAATTGTTTCCTCATCTTCACTGATATGAAGCGCATAATTGGTTGCAGTTAACGTAACCTCGCACAAACTTTTATTTTAACGATTCACATGGGGAAGGGCGGTTGCATTTCTCCACTTTTAGTCTTGGTAACGGAACCTGCATAAAAATGTTAGCACACTCCAACGCCCAAGTTAGAACTTATTCATAATAAAATGCACTCACACGCAGTCATTCAATGCATGATTGATCTAAAATTCCTAACTCGGTTCTTATAAAAAAGAAGTTTTCTTTAGGCAAAGGTTTAGTAAAAATATCTGCGAGTTGTTTAGATGTTTCCACAAACTCAATCACACAATCTCCTTTTTGAACATGATCTCTAATAAAATGGTGCCTAATTTCTATGTGTTTGGTCCGGGAGTGATAAACCGGATTTTTCGTGAGGTTTATGGCACTAGTATTGTCGCACTTAATTGGAACAGTTTTCAGATTGATTCCATAATCATTCAACTGTTGTTTCATCCAAATGATTTGTGCACAACAACTACCTGCTGCAACGTATTCCGCTTCAGCAGTGGACAAAGCCACACTGACTTGTTTCTTACTATGCCATGAAACCAAGGCATTCCCAAGTAAGTGACATGTCCCACTAGTGCTTTTTCGGTCCATTTTGCAACCCGCAAAATCCGAATCCGAGTACCCAATAAGTGTGCAGTCAGCACCTTTGGGGTACCATAAACCCATAGTTTGTGTGCCAGTGAGATATCTCATGATGCGTTTTACCGCTAAGAGATGTGATTCCTTAGGATTTGCTTGAAAACGTGCACACATACAAACACTAGACATAATATCCGGACGACTTGCAGTGAGATAGAGAAGAGATCCTATCATACCTCGATACTTACTTACTTCGACCGACTTACCACCTTCATCTTTGTCAAGATAGCATGATGTGCTCATTGGAGTTGAGATTTCTTTGGCGTTGCTCATTCCAAATCTTTTAAGCAACTCCTTGCAATATTTGGATTGATTTATAAAAATTTCTTCTGTTGTTTGTTTGATTTGAAGACCAAGGAAGTAGTTGAGCTCTCCCATCATGGACATTTCAAACTCACTTTGCATGATTTTGGAAAAATCTTCACACAAGGACTCATTAGTAGCACCAAAGATGATATCGTCAACATAAATTTGAACAAGTAAAATGTCATGATTTTTGTGTTTAATGAAAAGAGTGGTATCAACTTTTCCTCTTTCAAAACCTTTTTCAAGTAAATATTTGCTCATCCTTCGTACTCAAGCTCTCGGAGCTTGTTTTAAACCATATAAAGCCTTTTTTCAATTTGAAAACATGATTTGGAAATTCAAAATTTTCAAAACCGGGAGGTTGATCAACATATACTTCTTCTTGAATAAAGCCATTAAGAAATGCACTTTTAACATCCATTTGAAAAAGTTTGAAATCCATGATACATGCAAATGCGAGAAGCATGCGAATAGCTTCTAATCTAGCCACGGGTGCATAGGTTTCATCGAAATCTATGCCCTCTTGTTGGTTATAGCCTTTGCAACAAGTCTAGCTTTATTTCTAACAATGATACCGTTTTCATCAAGCTTATTGCGAAAGACCCATTTGGTCCCAATGACTAGGTGATCTTTAGGCCTAGTGGACAAGTTCCCAAACATCATTTCTCTCAAATTGATTTAATTCCTCTTGCATAGCAAGGGTCCAATGCTCATCAAAGATGGCTTCATTGACGTCATTTGGTTCAATTTAAGAGACAAAGGCCATATGATGACATGCATGATTAAGAGAGTTTCAGTCGTTACTCCTTTTGAGGTATCACCTATTATGTTGTCAAGAGGATGGTTCTTTGAGACTCTCCATTCCTTTGGAAGATTTGAGTGAGAGAGTTCTTGAGAAGGTTGAGGCAAGGACTCTTGATCCTCCTTTTGAACTTTTGGTCTCTCTTGGTCCTCTAAATAGGTATCTCCCAACACTTCGCAAGATCATCAACACTTTCTTCATCAAGATTTGGGTTAGATTCATCAAAAGAAACATGCATGCATTCTTCAACAGTTAAAGTAATGCTTATTAAAATTTCAAAGGCTTTACTAGAAGTGGAATATCCAAGAAATAAACCTTCATCAGCTTTAGCATCAAATTTACCAAGGTTATCTTTACCGTTATTTAGAACAAAGCACTTACATCCAAATACGTGAAGGTGGGAAATGTTGGGCTTCCTCCCCTTGTAAATTTCATAGGGCGTTTGTTTTAGAATAGGTCTTATGAGGACTCTATTCATTACATAACATGCGGTGCTTACCGCGTCTGCCCAGAAATACTTAGGAAGGTTGGTCTCATTGAGCATCGTCCTCGCAAGCTCTTCAAGAGACCGACACTAGTGCAAAATAGGGATTCTAAATCGGAGATTTTAAATCAGTTATTAGAAAACTGATTTAAAATCCTATGTGGTGACCCTTTTAAGTCGGTTATTAAGAAAACCGATTTAAAAACAACCCTTTTTAAATCGGTTTTAGGAATAACCGAGTTAAAAAAGTGTTCTTATGAAACTCTAAAACATTTTAACTCGCTTTAAGAAATGCGATTTAAAAAAAAACTTCTAAACTCAGTTATTAAAAACCGATTTAACAAATATGAAACTCTAAAACATTTTAAGTCGCTTTTAGAAAATACGATTTAAAAATATTAGACCTTTACGCTCACGCTGGAGTCCCAAAGGCCAAAACCTCGCCATCACTCCCAAACCCAATGCACTTCCTCCTTTCGCTCCCAAACTCATCGTGCCAACCGAACACGCTGTTCTCCCAAACCCGCCGCTCGATTCTCAATCGCTACACAGACAAAAGAGTGCAAGCCTCCGCCGCTCGCTTGCCGTCATCGACTACCGGCCAAGACCGCCGCTCGCTTTCATTGTGCTTGCTCAATCGCGTTCGCTTGCTTTCCAAATCAGGTATGTAGCTTTCCAAATCGTGCCTTTATGAGTTCGTAAAATACAATTGCTCGATTTGATTGCTCGTTATACATCAAAAAATCGTGCCTTCTATTCCTGCTCGTAAAATACACCCAAATCGTAAAATATCCAATTTATTTTCTCGCTCAGATTTATTGTTCTCATATTTATTATGTCCAAATCGTGCCTTCTATTTTCTATTCCGCTTCCAGATTTATTATGCTCGTTATATATCAAAAATACAGTTATTTTTTGTTCAGATTTGATTGTCGAGTGCACAAAGATGCCGTATGTTGACTCAAACAGAGCTGAAAATCAGCAAACAAAGTGCAGATTCAAATTTATTTTTTTGACTCAATTAGGTCCTTAATTTTTTCAATAATTGTTATGTTATGGAATATGGAGTCTCTAATTTCTTTGTATCTTTTTGCTTACGTAAACACCGAAAAACAACATCGATAGTAGCTCTGGACACACAGGATCAATTCTTTGAATATTGAGCTAGTCAAGTTTGAGGTATATTTTACTCAAATTTATTTACTGTTTTTAATTCTTGTTTTAATAATAATAAGTGATTATACCTATTACCTGTATTGAATTGAATACAAGTACAACTTGTAGATAGAGATTTTTGTTCCCTTCAAAGTAATGCCAACAAAATCACAGTCATGGAATTATCACTAAAAAACATATATGAAATCTGAAGACTAGCACAATAACACAGAGACAGATAGGAAAAATGTCACAGTCATGGAATTAGAACAAAAAACTATGCTAATTTGATCAGTGTAGAGTCTCTTTCAAGCAGTATGCACATGCTTTACCCAACCATGAAGTGTCCATCAATGGAAAAAGAGATTAATTTCCCATAATGTTTTCTTATTTGACTGACTTTTCAGTGCTCTTGACCCATCCATCACTAAGATCCTCTAAAAAAAATTCATTCCTTGATGTCCTGTGGTAATAAACTCATGCTAGAGTATTTTGTGAGGACCACCACAAGATTCAAGTAAAAGTCATCTTGAAGTTAAGGTGCATCCAGAACCTGCACAACCTTGTTTAGTTTTAGTAATCAACAATCATTATTAAGTTTAATATATTTTTTTTGGTATCAATGACAAACTCTCTCAAATACTTGGACTCTCAAAAAGTTGAACAATGCACAAGTTTTTTTTTTTTAATCTAGAGTTGAAATTCAGCCTTATTTATAAAGAATCATGGAATCAAATATGAAATCCAACTCATGGCCACTTAGAGAAACTCTAATACAAGATTGTTATTTTAAGCTTATTAATTTTTTTGTTATTTTGAGGCTTGTCTTCTTCGGTTTGCCATTTGAATGGTTGAAATAAAGACAAAAGTAATAAGATTGATAAGCTTCTTATCACATTCTTGGTTCTCTTTATTCTTTTACAAAGGAGAGGTTTAATCGAATGATACCAATAAATGTACTAATAATTTTGCTAGTCCTTGCTTTTACTAGTTTTCCTAGGCATGCTAATTCATGTACTAGTCCTTTTGCAATCTTATTTTGAGCTTATTAATTTTGTTTTGTGAAACCATTGCAGGCTCTTGCACTCTGGGGAACGACAAGCAAACCATTGTCAAAGTGGCTTTAAGGGTTAGTGTTTTTGAAAATTCAAGTTGATTATGTTTTGCTTTAAGGGTTATCATCTTTAGCAATTAGTTTGAAAATGCATGATCCTACTGTTTCTTTAGCATTCACCAAGTCTAGTTTGCCACTAAATTTTATTAGGAACAAATAGTCTTTGGTGCTTTGGTTTCTTGGTTGCTTTTATTTTGATTTGGAGACTTTGGTTCACTTGCAAAAGAACTGACATTTCTCTTATATAGTTTGCCGATGCACATCACCACCCAATTGTATTTCCACTCGAGCATTTCTTTCATCTTTCTGCTTTGTTTCTTGCATCTCCTTATGATGAATAGAACTTTTTCTTGCTCAAATGCCCTCGTGATTTTACTCATGGTTTATTGAAACACTTAATATCTCACAAGATGTGTATAATACTAGAATCTACATTTGGGTGCTGGTTTGACTAATTTTATCTAACTAATATAGAATACAAAAATATATATTTTTGGTCATTGTTCTTTCTTTCTCTTCTATGTAACTAGCTTTGTTTGCAAATAAAACCTGCATTTATGTATGCATGTTCTTGTCCTATTTGTAAACAATTTTTGGCCTTTTATCTTTTTGTATGTGTGGGACTCAAGTGAGATAAGCATTCTTGCAAGAAACTTTTTAAATGAGCATGTATCAAATTTAGGCAAATGGTTCAATTCGTAACACTGTTAATAAATTCATTCCTTGATGTCTCCAACCCGAAAAAGAATAATACACAGTAGTTTCATGCTTAAATTAAAGTGAATGAGTTCTTGTTAATTTTCTCAGATCATTAATTATATCTTGTGTTTATATAAATACATGGTGCACCAATAAGTTTTATCTAGTTGATATGCTAAAGAATTTGTTTAAGAAGGACTTCATTTTAAGGACTCATATATGCTTCATGTGTGTGTGTCTGTGTGTGGTGATCAATGGTAACCAACATGTTAAAATAATCTACACGCTTTATATATCAACTATAATTGGTTAAGCTAAATAGTTTGAAAGTTTTTTTCAATGAGTCTTGCTTGTTGTTTGAACAGTTGGATCCTTAATGCAAAATCTCGATTTTAAAGCCAACTTAAAAGTATCTATCTTTGAGTGGGACCTCAACATAGACAAGCTTAATACAGTTAAGGCTTCAATCAACTAAAAAGACAAAGATCGTAACATGCAACAATCAAAATCCTAGGATGCCAACTAAATTCACAACTCAACCAAGCCTTGTTTTCAGAATAGTTCAAATCATTCTTCCATGGTACTCTCAACCATGAGACTCCAAATCATACAAGAACAACTGACCACTTTCTAGCAAAACCAATTTCTAGTATCTGTAATTCATAAATTTATACTCTCTTCAAACTTTACAATTATTAAACTTTTCAAATGGAAAATCCTCCTCCTTGTTCTCCTCATTTTGGGCTAGAGGTAATGACAATATTTAGGAATGTCCTCGATAATCATTCTTTTAGACAAGGGCTCAAGGATTTTCCATTATTTTAGACAAGGGCTCAAGGACAGCTACATCCTTTTACAAAACACCATTTCCACCATATTATATTTTTAATACTACAAATTTATATACAAGCATTCCTAAAAAAATTATATACAAGTTTGCCCCCACAAGTTAAAATTTCTGGGTCCGTCATTGTCTACAATAGGCTTGCAAGACAGCTGCATTATCTTAATATTATTGATGCCATATTATTTTTGAACGTAGATATGGATCGTAGTTGGATGCAAAGTAATCGCATGAGTGAAGAGTATGAGAATGGAGTGGAAGAATTTCTAAAATTTGCTGAAAGAAATCTTCCCAATAATAATGGAAGATTTTACTGTCCTTGTGTTAGATGTTTTAATCAGACACCACTAAATGTTGATGAAATAAGGAATCATCTTCAATGTTTTGGGATTTGCAAGAGTTACACGACATGGACATGGCATGGTGAAGTGTTGGATATGCCAAGTGTGTCCCAAAGAGAGAAAGTTGATGTAGATATGGACGATCGACTAGAGGACATGATCCGTGATATTGGAGAAGAGTCTTTCCAGCGAGCACATGTGTATGATACTCTATGTAGTGACAAGGAACAACCATTGTATCCGGGGTGTACAAATTTCACACGGTTGTCAGCAGTGTTGAGATTGTTCAATCTGAAGGCAAAAAATGGGTGGACTGATAAAAGCTTCACTGAATTGCTTGAGTTGTTGAATGACATGCTTCCAGAAGGCAACACATTGCCGAACCGTAACTATGAGGCGAAGAAGATATTATGTCCGATGGGTGTGGAGTATAAGAAAATACATGCATGTCCCAATGATTGCATATTGTATTGGAAAGAGCATGAAGACAAAGAAAAGTGCCCCAAGTGTACAAAATCACGCTACAAAAAGAAGGATGGTGATGATAGTTGTGATGTGAGCACAAAGGGTCCTCCTGCAAAAGTGTTATGGTATCTTCCAATTATTCCAAGGTTTAAACGATTGTTCGCCAATGTAAATGACGCAAAGAACCTTAGATGGCATGCAAATGAGAAGAAATGTGATGGAAAGCTTCGCCATCCGGCTGATTCTTTGCAATGGAAGAAAATTAATTCTTTGTTTCCGGATTTCGGCAATGAGCCAAGAAACCTTAGGCTTGGACTTGCTACGGATGGAATGAATCCATATGGTAACTTAAGTAGCATCCATAGTTCATGGCCGGTTCTCTTGGTAATTTACAACCTATCTCCTTGGTTGTGCATGAAGCGCAAATACCTTATGTTATCCATGATGATTTCGGGACCAAAACAACCAGGAAATGACATAGATGTTTTCCTCCGTCCCTTAATTGAAGACTTGAGAACGTTGTGGGAGGAAGGTATTGATGTGTTTGATGGGTATTCCCGTGAATATTTCAAGTTGCGTGCCATGTTATTTTGTACCATCAATGACTTTCCAGCATACGGTAACTTGTCCGGATATAGTGTTAAAGGACATAAAGCGTGCCCTATATGTGAAGAAGGTACATGCTATCATCAATCAAACATGGAAGGAAGATCGCTTATCTTGGACATCGGAGATTTCTCAGACGTAATCACCCGTATCGTAAGTTGAAAAAGGCTTTTAATGGATGTCGAGAATGAAATTGCTCCAAAAGCCTTAATCGAGAAGAAGTTTATCAACGATCAAGGACATCAATGTTAGTTTTGGAAAGAAGCGTATAGCCATCGAGAAAACCATATGGAAGAAGCGGCCGTTGTTCTTTGATCTTCCGTCTTGGTCTAGTCTTGATATAAGACATCGTATTGATGTGATGCATGTAGAGAAAAATGTGTGTGATAGTGTAATCGGTACGCTTCTCAATATTAAGGGGAAAACAAAGGATAGTGTGAACGCCCGTCTAGATCTGGTTGCGATGGGTATAAGAGAGCAGTTAGCTCCACAGCCAAGAGGTAACAAGACATATTTGCCACCAGCATGTCATACCTTGTCAAAACAAGAGAGAGGAAGTTTCTGCGAGTGTCTCCGTGGCGTGAAAGTGCCACAAGGTTACTCTTCAAATATCAAGAGTCTTGTCTCAATGAAAGATCTCAAATTAGTTGGGTTAAAGTCTCATGACTGTCACGTCTTGATGCAACAACTATTACCGGTGGCTATTCGTGGTATCTTACCAAAAAATGTTCGGCATGCCATAACTAGATTGTGCCTATTCTTTAACGCTGTATGCAGTAAAGTCATTGACCCTCACAAATTGGACGAATTGGAAATTGAGGCTGCTATTATCTTGTGTCAGTTGGAGATGTTCTTTTCTCCCTCATTTTTCGACATCATGGTTCACTTAATTATTCATCTAGTGAGGGAGATTAGATTGTGTGGCCCAGTTTATCTAAGATGGATGTACCCTGTCGAGCGATACATGAAGATTTTGAAAGGTTACGTGAAGAATCAATATCGTCCTAACGCATCTATTGTTGAAAGGTACATCATAGAAGAAGCCATTGAGTTTTGTACAGACTACTTGTTAGAAGCGTAACCTGTAGGGCTTCTCAAGTCTCGTCATGAGTGAAGATGTGAAAGTAAGGGTACATGATGTCTAAAGGTTAAGAACATGGGTCGAGTGGAAGTGCTTCAAGAACATTTGTATGTATTGAATAACACTGATGAGGTTCCACACTTGTTTGATCACAAAACCATTGTTAAGGCCAAAAACCCTCAAATGAACGAAAAATGGGTATTGAACGAGCATAACAAAACATTCCTAACGTGGTTTAAAGATCAGATTATGAATGATGATACTGCTTCTGATACATTAAAATGGTTAGCACATGAGCCTAACTTCAATGTCTTAACCTGGAGTGGATATGATATTAATAAATATTCCTTTTATACAAAGTCACAGGATGATAAGAGTACGGTACAGAACAGTGGGGTTATGGTCATGGCTTCTTCTATGCACTTCTCTAGTTCAAAGGATAAAAACCCCGTTCTAGCATCTATAGCTTATTTTGGGGTCATTGAAGAGATTTGGGAGGTTGATTACAGTAAATTCAGAGTGCCTCTTTTTAAGTGTAAGTGGGTTAACTGTAACAGTGGTGTACAAACCGATGATTTAGGTTTTACATTGGTGGACCTTGACAAGGTAGGTTATAAGGACGAACCTTTCATTATGGCGTTCCACGCAAAACAAGTGTTTTATGTCAATGATCCTTCTAGCAAAAGGTGGTCTGTGGTCCTCCAAAGAAAAAACATGCATGAGAGTGATGAAAGTCAAGATTCAACTCTAGATTGTGAAACTCCTCTTTTCTCAACACAAAGATCTACTTTTACTGATGATAATGAAGTTGATGATGTATATGCCACGCGTGATGATCATCAAGAAGGGATATTGGAGGACATTCAAACTTGACCATCAAAGACTTTATAAGTTAATACATGTTTGTTATTTATAATTTATAAGTTAATACATTTTGTTATTTATCCGTTATTTATGTTCTGACATTCGTTCTTTTTTGTATAAACAGACACTATGGCTGATTCATCGGGGAAAGACTCACCCAAAAAAAAGACTAGACGTGCCACGACCTTATCACATGTTGGTGCTAAGCTTCAGACTGGTGAGAAGTACAGTGTAGAGTTTGATAATGTTTCTGCCACCCACATTGGTAATAATGCAGACTTATTCATTAGTTATGTGGGGATGCTTGCCCGAACCAAGGCTAGTATTTTGGCCGACAAATGGAAAGACATTCATGGGGACATAAAGAATTTGATTTGGCAAGATATCTTGGTATTTAACTTTTATTCTCCATGCTTTGTAATTATATTGTATTTAACCATATACCTAATCAAAGAATCTAACACCACCATTTTGTTGTGTATTGTAGTTAAAATTTGATATTCCTGATACTAAAGAGCTTAACAAGACATGGATTTCTTTTGCGGGTGAGCGTTGGAAGGCATTTAAGACCGTACTCACCAGGGTGTACGTTTTTGGACCTGGAGATAAACATGGTAATGCATCGCCTTGTTCTATGTATAGTTTCATTGATGAGGAAACATGGCGATTGTTTGTTGCCACCGACATACACCTGAGTTTCAGGTTAGTTGGAATTATAGTTTTTTAGTTGGTCATTCTAATTTATTTTTTAGCTGAATTTTGTGTTGTGATATTTGTAAAAGATAAAAAGACTTAAGGCGAAAAAAAACCAGTCAAACAATCAATGCCCCCACAGATTGTCTCGTGGGGGTTATCGAAAGCTTAAGCGTGATATGAAGCAAGAGTCTTTGAGAGTATTGCAGGAAGAGGCGGGTGATCCAACCTTACTTTTAGAGCCTCCATCTCCACCACGCTATGAGCAATGGAAGAGGGCCCGACAAAAGCCATCGGGAGGTTATACAAGTGAGGCGTCAGCCTCAATTGCTGATAAGATTGTAAGTAAAGAGCTTCCACATTGTCTCATTTTATCAATGTTATTGTAAAAAGCTTACACATTGTGTCAATTCATCGATGTTATATGTTGTAGGAGTCCCTTGTTGAAGAGAGCCAGCAAGGTGCTTTTGTTCCGCATGGGCGTCAAGATATCTTGACCACCGCCATTGGAACACCGGAGCATCCTGGCCGTGTTCGCGGTGTTGGACGAGGTGTGGGCCTAAAGAAATTCTATGGAGGACCTTTGTGCCGCCCCGCAGGAGCTATATATACTGAGGAGCAATTGCAGGCCTTCAGGCAGGGCATCATAAAGGAGGTTACACGTAATTTTAATCAACAGTTAGACAAAATTTTGGAACAGGTGGAAGTGCATGAAGAAAATGTGAGCGCTAAGAGCGTTAAGGATAGTTGTTCACCGGCGGAAGTGCATGAAGAAAATGTTTTAAGAGATTTGGCTGCACTGGCGATGGAGCTTGACGAAGGAAGTGCAAAAATAGAGTTGGAGCATGAACACCATGAACACTTTTACATTGACAAGAAGGACCTTTTGCACTTGTGTTCGGGTACTGAGTGGCTTGAGCTATCCCACTTGGCAGTATGGTGCACGTAAGTATTAATTATGTGATACATTTTCCTAACTTTCAATTATAATGAACATTTATTTCGACATCTCGTATATCTCAGACGCCTCAGACACGAAGGACACCAGTCATTTGTATGGATTATTGGATCCATACCACATTAATGGTACCATCATTACAGTACCAATAATCGTGAAGAATCTATTCACAATACATCCAGAAAAACTACTAATGTAACCGACAAAAGATCAAGTATCTAGGACCGTACTTGTCTAGGTAGGTACATGCATGTTACTAACTATATTGTCAAATTGGTAGCCTAGCTAGTTTCCTTTTATGTGCTTCTGATACACCATTACTGTTGCAGTGGCCATTGGCAATTTTTTATCCTTTGTCCTAAGAGTAATTTGGTAGTCTGGATGTGTTCGATGCATAGTAAGGCAAATGGTTCCATTTCGCGCCCAATTAATGCGTAAGCTTTCGGCCATTCATTGTCTTTGTAGAATGTATTATTACTTTCGATATATAACTTACTTTTCGTTAATGTTATTTTATCAGAGCTATGGAAGGATATAATTTGATGCAAGGTTTTAGAAATAAGAAGCCTGAATGGGTGATTCCCGTAGTAAGTACCTTAAAGACCGAAATTAATTTATAGCTTATACTAGTTAATGTGTATAATTTTTACTCATTATATTTTTAGGTGCCTAAACAAAATAACGGTTATGCATGTGGATACTATGTCATGCAAAATATGTTGACTATTGTCTCCGCAAATATTGTTTCATCGTGGAAGGAAGTAATAGAATTTTTAACCTTTTATAATTCTTCATTTTTGGACTAGATATTATCTTATTGGTCTTATTACTAATAGTTAATTATGTTTTAACTTTGCAGACATTCAAAGACAAGTCACCATTGGAACTTGCTGTAATGCAAAATCTTCACAAAACGTAGGCACAATTTTTATAAATATGTATGGGGCCTTGACCAAGTAACCTGGTAAAAGCAAGGCGATTAAGGAAATCATGACTTCTTGATTCTTAGATATGTTTTTTGTTGTTAGAAATGACTATTTGACGGTTACAAATGACTACTTAATGGTATTGTTATTTTTTATATTACTTCGTATTTTGGTGAAGTATTATTTAGCTCACAATATTGTTTGAAATGTAGACTTTGTCTGCTTTATAATTTGGCAATTTTGGTGCCAATTATGGTTTTGAATGGTGTAGTTTACCATAGTTTGTTCTTCAGGTTGTCAGAATCTGGTGCACGCTAGAAAAAATTAAAATTTAACTTTTAAATCGGTTATTAAGAAAACCGATTTAAAAAAATGTGACCATTTAAGTCGGTTGTACAAATAACCGAGTTAAAAAGATTGATCTTTTAAGTCGGTTTTAAGGAAAACCGACTTAAAAACCGACTTTTTAAATCGGTTTTATGGATAACCGATTTAAAATAGTCACACTTTTCAAGTCGATTTTTCAAAAAACGTATCTTTTTAAATCGGGTTTTTTAATAACCGATTTAAAAAGTGAGTTTTTAAGTCGGTTTTTTAACCGATTTAAAAACTTGATACATACTAAGTCTGCTGAATATAAGTCGGTTTCAAAACCGACTTAAAAGGCCCATTTTAACCGACTTAGTATCCCAAAACTGCACTAGTGCGATTTTTCCTTTCCACCACTCCATTCTGCTGTGGTGTTCTAGGTGCGGAAAAATTATGCTCAATTCCATTTTCAGTACAAAAGGCCTCAAATGCCTCATTTTGGAATTCCCCACCGTGATCACTTCGGATGGATACTATGTTCATTCCTTTTTCATTTTGGATAACTTTAGCAAGTTTTCGAAAGGCATCAAAAGTGTCATTTTTATGAGAAATAAATAAGGTCCATGTATAGCGAGAATAGTCGTCCACAATAACAAGAGCATAGTAATTGCCACCAAAGCTTTTAGTTCTAGAAGGGCCAAATAAATCCATATGTAAAAGTTGTAAAGGCCGATTTGTTGAAACAATATTTTTAGATTTGAAAGAAGCCTTTTCTTGTCTTTCCTTTTGACATGCATCGCAAAGTTTATCTTTTTCAAAGCGGAGCTTTGGTAAGCCAATTACTAAGTCCTTTCGAACCAATTTATTAAGATGATCCATGTGAATATGAGCCATTCTTCTATGCCATAGCCAAGATTCATCCTCTTTACTAATAAGACAACATGCATCATTTGAAGGTATTTTATCTAAATCAAGCATATAGATATTTCCAATTCTAGGTCCAATAACAATAACATTTTCATTTATAGAATCCATGACCATGCATTTTGACGAATCGAAAACCACTTTGTTTCCTTTATCACAAAGTTGACTAATGCTTAGCAAATTATGCTTCAAACCATCCACATACAAAACATTTTCAATAGTGGGATTAGGACTCTTACCAATAGAACCAATCCCAAGAACTTTACCTTTGTTGTTGTCACCATACCGGACATAACCACTATTCTTAGGTACCAATGAGGAGAACTTGCTTTTGTCTCCTGTCATGTGCTTTGAACAGCCGCTATCAAGATACCAATTTAAGTCCTTGGCTTTCAAGCACACCTACAACAACATATTAATTTTTAACCTTTGGTACCCAAACTAAGTTGGGTCCAGATGAGTTAGTTTTTGGCAAAGTACCCTTTGGAATCCATATCTTTTTGCCAACCACATTCTTGTTCTTTCTAATATTGCAAATGGAGGCGATGTGACCATTTCTACCACAAAGTGAAAGCATTTAATGAAAGGGCTGCTTGAAGTGTTGTTGTGATTGACAAATTTAAAGGATTTTTCATGCGTTTGTGGATTATAACCCAAACCGGCTTTTCCAAAAGTACCCTTTTGTTTTCCCAATAGAATGTTTAAGTTATCCCTTCCCATAGTAAATTTGGCAAGGGTGTTTTCCAAATCTTCAATCTTGTTTTTCAAAACATTGCATTCATCACACTTGAAAGTATCAATCTTTTGGTTTTCACAAAAGGTGCAAGTAGAAACTTCAGTCACAACAACTTGTTTTTCCTTAAAAACTTCCATCTCTTGGTTTAAGAAAATAATTTTAGATTCAAGAGAAGAGATGGTTTTCTTAGAAGAAGAAATAATTTTTCGAAGTCTAGTCGTTTCATTATTTAATTCTTCACAAGTAATAAGCAGCTCATCATAAGTTAAAGGAGATTCGAGTTCAAGAGCATTTACCTCATCCTCCTCGTGTTTTGCCATGAGACATAAGTTGGCCTCCTCATTTTCTCGATTCATCCGACGAGTCCATATCATTGTCATCCCAGGCAATGTAGGCTCTTCTTCCTTTTGATTCCTTTTGTGGTCTTCTATCAAATTTTTCGTTTTCTTCGACCATGAGGCGTCGGGTTTTATATGTCCCTTTTGACCACACTTGTAGCAAGTTGGATTAAAAGAAGTTCCTTCCTCATTTTTCTTTTGAGGATTTTGTACCTTGCCCGTTCTCCCCTTTTGCCTCATGAGCCTTTTGAACCTTCGAACCATCAGACTTATGTCTTCCTCATTCTCATCTAGACTATCATTGTTGTCAGATTCCTCTTTTTCATTTACGATTGCTTTGAAAGCAATTCCTTTCTTTTTCTTATCACTTTCTTCACTCTCAGTGAGTCGATTTAGTTCAAGTTCATGTTCCTGCAATTTTCCAAACAAGGTTGCCAATGATATAGTAGATAAATCTTTAGATTCAGATATAGCAGTAACCTTGGGTTGCCAGTTTCTATTTAAACATCTAAGAACTTTATTAATTAAATCTTCATTAATGAAGACTTTCCCAAGAGCTCTGAGATGGTTTATTATATGGATGAACCTTTTTTGCATATCTTGTATGTTTTCACTTGGTTTCATCCTAAATAACTCATACTCATGGGTTAATGCGTTCATTCGAGCCCTCTTGACCTCGGTAGTACCTTCATGGGTCAATAGAAGGGTGTCCCACATTTCTTTAGCAGTCTTGCAATTTGAGACCCTATAGAACTCATCGTAGCTTAAAGCAGAAGTGATGATGTTCTTAGCTTTCAAATTGTATTGGACCTTTTTCTTATCATCTTCGGTCTAAAGTGATCTTGGTTTGTCTACCACTGCATCATTAATTGATTGAGTGGGGACAAATGGACCATTTTCCACAGCATCCCAAATATCAAGATCAACACCCTCAAGAAAGATTTGCATTCTATCCTTCCAATAACCATACCCCTCACCATTGAAAAATGGGGGTCTGTTCATGGAGGTTCCCCTCGTTATTGTTTGAAGTCATTCTCTTGAGACGGTTAAGTCCTTTATACAAGAGTCTAGCTCTGATGCCACTTGTTACCAAGTGACTTCAAACACAAGAGGGGGGTGAATTGTGATAGCGGTGCTTATAAAAAAAAATTACAGATAAATTACTGAATTAAAAAAAACTTGAAAGAAATAACTTGCGAAAAGATAAATAACTTGAAGAATAAATTGCAATAAATAAATGACAGAAAATAAATGACCGAAAAATAAATAAAGAACAAAAATAAATAAAGTGCTTGAATGATAAAGAGACAGAGAGCAAAGAAGAGCACGCAGCAAATTATACAGGTTCGGCCACCAAACACCCCTGTGGCCTACGTCCTGTCCCCAAAGCAAAGCACTATGGGATTTTCACTAAATCACTAGCTTTTAAATCAGGTTCAGCTAGAAACCTTTACAACTCTATACCAGAGCAATACGTTCAAGAGATATCACCTCTCTATGAACACCTTGGGATTCCTACCCAAAAAGAAATGATTTTCGCAAATAAAATGAGATGAGAAAGATACACTCAATAGTGCAGATATAACAAATTGAAGCTCAAATAATACAACTCAAATTATGTAGAATAAAAAAAACTCTCAAAAAAATTGTGCTCAAATAAGTGTGAGTGATGGAGAATATTTGATAGAGTTTTGGCACAAAGAGTAAGTGAGTGTATTGTTTAAAAACATCCGGTCTTTGTTGCTTTTATAGGCAATGGAGGAGCGTGTAGCATTAAAAATTTGCCCGTTGCGTTTTGATTATTAAAAGGATAATTTGTCCGGCGAGATTAAAAGTGGAAATCTGCCTGCTATGCGTTTTGATTATGAAGAATTTGAAAACACGGAGACGGAAATGATTCTCGGACACACTTGGAGTTCGACATCGTATTTCCATACGACCTCTCCCCAGCTCGGCATACGACCTCCTCAGCTCGGCATACGACCTCTTCACAGCTCGGCACAGACACGACCTCCTCACAGCTCAGCACGCGACCTCCTAACAGCTCGGCACACGACCTCCTCAGCTCGGCACGCGACCTCCTCACAGCTCGGCACGCGACCTCCTCACAGCTCGGTACGCGACCTCAGCTCGGCACGCGACCTCAGCTCGGCACGCGACCTCAGCTCGGCACGCGACTTCCCCACAGTTCGGCACGCGACCTCAGCTCGGCACGCGACCTCAGCTCGGCACACGACTTGCATGTCAAAATATCAACTTTGCTCGACCACGGAGAATATTTTCCAAAGAAAACTTGAAATATTTTCCAAACAATATTTTGAGCACAACTTAAGAATTTTTCAAAATACTTTGTGCCTAAAAATAATTTAAGAAAAATTATCATAAAATCAATTTTAGAATAAAAATCATTTTGTGAGTGTGTGATTTTATTTTAATTGAGAGCTTTTTATTACTACTTACAAATAGTCTTAATAAAAATAAATAAATACCCAAAACCCAAAGACTTGAGAAACAATCATTCTTGATACGCGTCTTGGTATTCTTTTCCACATTTTGCACGGTTGACTATTTGCAAAGCTCCCTTTTGTCAATCATCAAAACCATCCTGTCAAGGCATGTATTCACAACTTAAACGTTTAAGAAATTGCATATATATATATATATATATATATATATACATATCTATGATTTATACACACTTACTGATTGTACTTCTCTTTCATTGTTTTGCTCATGTTGATAGGTACATGCAATGGATCAAGATAGTACACAACGTTTTGATTCAAGTTAATCGCTAACAATAACCAATGATCCCTACAAAAATGTTGGACAAAAAAATATAAGAAAGTAAACACATTTCAATAAATTTAGTAATATTGATTAAATTAAATGACTTACACTACGTTGCAAGGTGACAAAAACAAAGTCTCAAAGTCAGGATTTGCTAATGTCAAGCGGTGAATGACATACTCAGACATGTCGGCATTCCATGATCCCATATGTGTCCGTTGTGGGCACAAAAATACAAACCTTTGAGTTTGTTCTTGTGGGATCAATATCTCTTGATACAAGTACCTTAAATTAAAACATGCATACAAATTAATGCATTAACAATAACATAAATATTTAGTGTAAAAAATAAAAATCATTGGATACTTTAAAATTTAATGCACGATTGAGATCTACACTAATCCCAGCTTCACTTACCCCTAGGTTGTCATTAAGAATTTCTTGAAGTGCACCATCAACACCAGCTCTTAGGTCGTGCTCATAACCCAAAATTGATTCATCCATTGGTACTTTAATGGTATCTGCTGCCTCCATCTTTGTTGCCACATGGACTCTAAGATAAATTGGAAAATCTGGAGCAGGAGTGTGGGAGGTGAGATACCATGACCTTGTTCCCTGGAGATGTGAATGACCCATTTGTTGGCTGCTTGCCAACACTCTTGCTAGCTATAGGCAGCTTGCCCTTGCCTTTGTCCTTGGCTTTGGATGTTGGAGATACCTACATATTTTGCATTCCAACATATTGACTAGTTAGTGAGTGATCACCTAATTTAATAAATATATGCAGTATATGATAGTGAAGCATATACTTTAACATATATGTACCATATCACTTGTAACTACGAGGTGGTTTGGCCATGCCACATAGGTTCCTATTGCCTATTCCACTGTCATCACATCTGCCGCCTCCAATGGTACAGGCAGTAGTGCATCTCCCTCAAGTGCAACGTCAACTCTAACCTTTACATGATTAGGAGGTAAGGGAAGGTTGTGTAGTGACACACCTGGTTCATTATACAACATTCCCTTACCAACCATTCGTTGCGTTGGACTTGTCAAATATAGACTGCACTCATAAATGCCCTAAACCAATGATAAACGAAATATTAATATGTTAAATCTTTGAATACTTAGGTGAGAAAGTATAAAAAGAAATGTAACGATTATTACCTCGGGACTCACAATAGTGCAACTATCTCTAACACTCTTTGGTATACTTTAACATATACCTTAGCATTCCATATAACCTATAAAAAAAATAGTATTAGTGTACAAATTTAGATACTCAACTAAAAAAAATAGTATTAGTGTACAAATTTAATCGACAAGTATCTTACCACACGTTTTGCAACTCCTTTACTCCTCTCACGGATGAGTTTCTTCTTAAAAGTCGGTCCACGGGACGCCGTCCCCTTTTGGGGGGCCTCGGGAGCACTATCATCACCTTCAGATGCCATTTACCTGAAAAAAATTATACACATAAGTTATTAATAAAAATTAATAAAGAAATCAATGTATACACATTTAATTGATCAATAAATTAATAAAAATTAAATAGCATTCACTACATACATGTACATTTAAGCAACTCTTTTCCTTTTTCTCGTTTTATTCAGATTTAGCATCCCTTATGAAATAATGGATTGATCCAAAGCCCTTCATTATGATCATTTCTAATATACACATCATCCTCTATAGGTGTACTTGCCCCAAACAATGATTGTGATGTCCCGAAGAAAGGGTCATCCTCAATGTCAGGATATTCATGTGCTTCATCATCAATCTCATTAACAATTTTTTTGTTATTCAATAGAACAATGGACCAATTCATATCAATTGGATCGGTGACATAGAACACTTGTTGAGCTTGCGATGCTAAAATAAAGGGCTCATCCTTATATCCCAACTTATTAAAATTCACCCGCATGAACCCCAACTCATCCATTTGTACACCGTTGTTATTATCAACCCACTTGCATTGGAACACAGGCACTTGAAACATCTTGTAATCCAACTCCCATATGCGTTCAATGACCCCGAAGTATGACATATTCGCATATATGGGGTTTCTATCTTTAGCACTTGATATATGCATAGCTTCAGCTACAAGAGTCACTCCACTATTTTGTATTCTCCTCCGATCATCATGTTCTTTTGTATAAAAAGTGTACCCATTAATCGGATAACCTGTAAGAACTAACATGTATATCCTGGACCTTTAGCTAACCATCTCAATCTTTCAAACCGAGCTAGGATTTGCGAGAAACTATCTGCCAAATGTATTCTTTCAACCATTTTATAAAACACCGATTGTGTTCGTTGTTAATCAATTTTGACTCTTATTTGGGTACAAGCTCTTGAGTATGTCCTTGTGTTTTACAACATATGACTCAACTTCATCGGCGTTGCGTTAAACATATAAGTGTGCTTGTTCCCATTCTTTCCTTGATATAGTCGACATTTCAAGTCCAGTAATCCCTCACCTCGCACTTCTTCCCGTGGCGAGACCGCGGTAGCCCTATAGAATGTTCAATATCGGATACATACTCGATGCACAATTCATGACTTCTTCGACTATATACCATTCAACAATACAACCCTGCGGTCGTGATCGGTTTTCACATACCCTTTTAATATCTTCATGTAACGCTCAAACGAGTACATCCATCTCATATAAGATGGCCCACACAATTGTGTCTCCCTAACCGGATGAACCGCGGATGAATCATTATGTCAAAGAATGAAGGCGGAAATACATCTCAAGCTCACACAAAGTCGTAATAATTTCTTTTGCAAGGTGGCAACTTTCCAGGGTCAATCACTTTACTACAAATTGCCTTAAAGAAGAAACAAAGTTTACTTAAGGTATTCCGCACTTTGTCAGGGAAAATAGATCGTATAGCTATGGGGAGCAAATTCTCCATGAGAACATGACAACCATGAGACTTTAGACCCTTTAACTTGAGATCTTTCATCGATCTGAGGTTCTTAATGTTTGAAGAGTACCCGTCTGGAACCTTAACTCCATCAAGAAACTTACAAAAATCTCTTTTCTCTTTTCTAGATAGAGTATGAGCGGTCGGAGGTAGATATGTATGACGTTTCCCTTTCTTTACCGGTCCCAACTCTCGTCTTAATCCCATACTAACCAAGTCTAGTCTTGCCTTGATGCCATCTTTAGTCTTCCCGCACATTAAGTAAGGTACCACCGAGATTATCAAAAATATTTTTTTCAACATGCATCACATCAACGAAATGTCTTACGTATAATGATTTCCAATATGGCAACTCAAAGAAAATCGACCTTTTCTTCCACCCTCGTGTGGCAAGGTCTCCTGCAAAGGTTTACCGAATTTAATATTCAAATCTTTTACTTTTTCTAACAGTTGTGTACCCGTCGAGGCAAAGGAGCTCTCCGTTCTTACGTATTCCCATTGAATGCCTTTCTCCATGACCGATAATGATGATTTGGATGCAAAAATCTGCGATGCCCAAGAAAGACATTCTTCCTACCATGTTCCAACCGAATCCAATCATCTTATCTTCACATATAGGGCATGCACACTGACCTTTGGTACTATATCCCGACAGATTACCATATGCTGGAAAATCATTAATTTTGCCGAAAATCATAGCCCTCAAAGTGAAACTTTCTTCTCTATACCTATCATACACCACCACACCTGTCTCCCACATTTGCTTCAAATCTTCAATTAAAGGAGCCAAATATACATCGATATCATTTCCTGGTTGTTTCGCCCGTAAATTAACAAAGACAACATCATATATTTTAAGCTTCATGCATAGCCATGGAGGTAGGTTATAAATCACCAAAATCACAGGCCATGTCTTTGTGAGAGCTACTGAACACCATGTGGGTTAAATCCATCGATGACAATGCAAGTCGTAAGTTTCTTGGTTCATTCCCAAAATCGGGATAATCAATATCAATTTTTTCCATTGAGGAGAATCGCCTGGTGCCGTAGCTTGCCATCTTGAATCCTTTCATCCTCATGCCATGTCGTTTTTTGCATCTTCCGAACTACGGTACATACGCTTTGAATCTGGGAATTATGGGAAAATACCACAATACCTTCTCTGGGCCGAATTTTCCTTCTTATACGGTGAGGCTTCACATTTTGGACACGACTTTAACGATGCATATTCATTACGAAATAAAATGCGATCGTTACGACAAGCATGTATCTCCTCAGACCTCGTGCCAATAGAGCGTAACATTTCTTTAGCCTCATATGTCCTACTAGGTGGCACAGTATCATTAGGCAACATATCTTTCAACAAGGTGTGAGTAAGTCCGTAAAACTCTTATCACCCATCCATTGCCTGACTTCAAGTTAAACAACTTTAACATTACCGACAATCTTGTGAATTTAGTACAACCCTTATATAACAGCTTATCCGCATCACTTATCAACTTCTCAAACATTTGAGGACAATCACAAAGATCTTCTTCAACCGCATTTGCCATCTTTTCAAAGCGATCATCATCCTATTATTTGTAACGGTGTCCTCGTGGATATCTCCCACTATTCCCCATATTAGAAGATTCACCTCTTGTCTCACTGTGCTTTGTCCAACAGGTATAAGTTTGATCAATCCCAATGCTCACTAAATGCCATTCCAATTCCCGAACACTAATTTTGTTTGTATAACAACAACTTAAACAAGGACATATGATTTTACTATGGTCTGTTGTATGCCCAACTACAAACCCAATAAAATCTTTCACTCCATCCTTATATTCCTTCGACAAACGATTGGCAGACATCCATTTTCGATCCATATTTTACCTATGGATTGAGAGGTAAAACAATAGAAAAACCCCATTTAAATAAAGCAAGACTAAAACTATCACTGCTCTTAAAATCAACACACAGACTAGATCAAAATTCTAACAAAATTTTGGCAGAGTCTCCCCTAAAATATGGACATTCCAAAATATATACAATACATGTAACATTCCAAAATTCATTGTTCAAAACAAAAAAACCAAAATCAGGTTCCACAACAAAATTCATTGGTCATTTTTCCATTGATTCCCATCTGATATGCATATATATTTACTAACTGTACATTTTAACAAACTGATTCCAAGCATCTTTAACACTTCTAATTTATCTCTCGGACAACAATGAACAAAATCAAACAAAATCAAACCCTTCGATTCCAAAGCGGTCAACGATGAACAAAATCAAACAAAATCGAGCAGAGACCAAAAACTAACGAACCACCAACAATGAAACCAATGTGGAATCGAGATACAAAATGGAGACAGTGGCCATACTGAAATGGGCATAAGCAGGAGTTTGGAGATGGAGGCGAGGGGGAGGATTTTGAGGCCGAGCGCCACAAAGAGCCTTTTGGAGGACGACTGACGAGCTCGGATGGAGGGCAGCCAGACGAGCTCGGTTTCCGCTTTTGGGCGACCTCGGATTTCAGCTTTTGGAGGGCGGCGGACGAGCTCGGTTTCCGCTTTTGGGCGAGCTTCGGTTTCGAGATTTTGGACGAGCTCACGATCTCCGGCTTTTGAAGCACATGATCTCGTTGAGGGGGACGACGACGGTAGAGATGGAGGCGACGACGGTGGAGTTTGCGAAGAGAGAGTTGACAGACAGAGAGAAACAGTGCTTCTGCATGCGAAATGAGAGAGGAGGGAAATACATATATTTAATAAACTGACCAAAAACAGCGCTTAATAAGAAAGCGCTGTTTATTATTTCGCAAAAACAACGCTTAAGTCTAAAAGCGCTGTTTATTGTAACACCAAAAACAGCGCTTCCTACTATGAAGCGCTGTTTATTGTTCCTATGATCAAAAACAGCGCTTCATGTTTGAAGCGCTGATTAATGTGCCAGTTCGTTTTTTATTATTTAAAGATAAAACAGCGCTTAAAGGACTAAGCGCTGTTTATTATATGAACTAAACAGTAGCGTTTAATTAGTGAGCGCTGTTTATTGTTTACGTATGACATAAAGTAGCGTTTTTTATTTTAAGCGCTGCTTAAAGGAGCGCCATCTTTTTTAGAATTTGTTGTAGTGTATGCCTACTTATAATGAATTGTGCATCAAATATGAAATGTGAATCAAATATATATTCCTACTTGTGTAACTGTATGATTTGTGCATCAGATACGCCTAAAATTAAACAAACATATATTACCTTTTTTCATCTTTTAGTAGTATATAATCAAAAGTACAGATTCGGTTTCGGTGCAGTCAGTGACTGCGTGCAGTCAGTGACTGCGTGCAGTCACATATTCAGCCGATCTCTATTGGATGACCCAAATTCATGTTCGGTATTTTATATTTTTTGTGAGCCATTTGATCGAGATCAGACGACCGAGATCAGCTGACTGCGTGACTGCACGTAGTCACTGACTGCAAATAAGCCAGATCCCAAAAGTACATATATTAGATTAACATATATAAGTCCAAGCCCAACAAAACAGAACTATTACCAAGTTCTAGAACTACACATTTCAAACAGAAGTTTAAACTTTGGCGAAAGTGCTTTAGAAAGCCACAAAACAAACAACAAAATGTTACTACATTAAGTAGTAATTTTAGTAACTTTAATAATGTTATTATTTAGATGAAAATTAACCAATTCAAAGTTCAGTTTTTCTCCAGGTTTGCATTCATTCTCTTTGCAAAAGTCTTTCCAGCCCATTCCGATTTTTGTGGACTTCTTTGGCTCATCTCTTATCAACAGGCTGCATGTTGTCTGGCAACTAGAAGTTCCATACAACAACAGACTAGAGTAACCAGAATCCCTCACTATTGATGATGTGTCATATTATTATTGGTCTGTCAATTTATCCAAGCATATATTTCACGCTTTACAAAAAAAATTTCATCCTCTCTACTTTCTTTCCCCCATCTCAAACATAGCCTAACTGATGTCATCCTTCAATAATAAGAGTATGAGTGAAACATTATCCAGGGAAGCAGTATCTAGTGAGAAAGAAAGAAGTTATTATATTTTCATAAAAAAAGTTATATGACTATTCATGCATCACTGAATTGTCAAGATGAACTTTTTTCCCCACATTATTTACTTGGTGAGAACTCCCATACCTTGGAGTTTTATTGGGTATGAATATTTAATAGCTAATTATTTGACGTTACATTATTTTTTAATTTTGTTTTAAGTGAAATGAAATGCTTAATTTTTATACCAGTTAGTGTGAAAGTATAAGAGAAATTTCTTAAAAAATTTCTATATTTATTAATAAATTTACACGTTCTTTAAGAAGTCTTTTTATTCTTTTTCTATTTTTTTTATAAATGTTTTTCTCTATTTCTGTTATTTGGATCTTTGCTTAAATAATATTCTAATGTTTGTGTAAATTATTTAATTTTATTCCTAGCCTATTTTTCTTTTCTTATTTCATTCCTAGTAATAAAATTATATTTTTATCAATTTCTTCCATTGTTTTACTTATTTTATACGTGATTTCAATTTCTTTTGATATTTCAATTTATTTTTTCATTTAGAGTTTGTTTTATAGTTTTATTTATTTCGTTATTTATAATTTATATTTAAACTATAGTTTTTTGTTTTTATTGAGATTATTTTTGTGTGTATCACGGATGGGTATCGATACCCACATTTTTTTTTGGTATCAAAGAATTTACCTATTTACTTTGTTTGCATGTGACGTAATAAATGAGGAAACTATTTTTAAATGAGTGAGAGTAGTCAATATTGATCATTATATTTTATCATGAAAGGTCAAGATTAAATTATCAAAAAAAAAAAAAATCTTGACTTTTTTCAAGTGGTCAATGACATCAAGTTACTTCTAATGTTGTTTATCAACAATATGTATGAATTTCCTCACTCTCGTGTAAAATTTATTTTCCCATTAAATACATACATACATATAAAACACTAATCACTTTGTACACCGGTATAAATCACTTTAACACTCTTATATTATTAACAATTTTAAATATAATATGTTTTTTATTTGAATTATAACTATTTTTCTTGATTATTTATTTCAAATCTTTCAAATATTTAATATCAATAAGAATATCAATGATTTTGTTTGCATTATCCAAGTGTAGCTCAAGTGGTTGAGCTGAGACAATATAAAGAGTTTGAGCAAGAGATTGAGATTCGAACCCTAGCAATTAACATAATATACTAACAACTAACAGTAATTTTTTGCCGTCAATGTTTAAGAATTTTGTATAGCAAATTGATAAAGCTACTAAAGAAATGTAAAATAAAGAGAAATGAAATTGACATCGAAGATTACCATATTAACAAAGAAATTCTTTCCTACGTGAGTTCTCTTGGGTGCAACTCCATGGCACATTACCATAACACACACATTAAAAATAACTTTTTATTTTATTTTTTAATGTCATCTTTTTTTTTTTTTTTTTGATAAGCAAAAAGTTTTATTACCAGCAGGAGTACAAGGGGTACTCCAAACCCAAATATACATGTTTACGAGGAAGGGAGTGCCTCATTAAAACCTCTCAAGGCCAAAACTCAGTGGGAAAAAGATTAAGAGAGGAAAAAGAATATAACACCCAACCACACATAAAGACATAAGCATCCACCAAGCTGACTAATACATAATATAATACCACCTAATACAAAAACTCCTACAGTGCAGCAAAACACAAAACAGATTGAAATAATAAAAAGCGACAAACTGCATATAATTCCACGCCTTCACATTCTGGTTTCAATCAACAAAATGGACTGCGCCTCACATAACCAAGCACATCACCCTATGCGCAACACCCGCCAAGCAAAACAACCAATTTGCTTTCCAATATCCTGCACTAGCAAAAGTGCTAACAACATCCTCCCACCCTTAGCCAAGGCAACCGTCCTGTACCTGCCATATCCATACCCCTAAAAACCTGCATGTATTCCAATACATGAGCCGTAGCAGCACTTGCTCAAAAGCTTTGCACTCATCCACCTGAGGACACTTACAACCCTGTGACAGATTGACAACGGAGAACACAGCACATCAGTATCTACTTCAATTCACATATTTACTACCTCTAAGCATTGTAACAGATTTATACACCAATCGGAGTAATAAAATGTAGCCTTATTTCGTATTTTACTAACCAGCCAGCTCCACGAGAGAATCTTAATATGTCCCAGCACAGTGATAAAGCTAACACTCTCTCCCTTAAATAAAATTCTATTCCTCATAATCCAAATGGTCCACACAGTTGCTAACCAAATCAAATGTTTCCACTTTTTACCTCTATTTAAGCCGCCAAACTGCAGGAAGTGTAGAACCACGTCATCCTGCAATGCCCCCTCCACACCCATCCAATTCAGCAGCTGCACCCAAACCTATTGCGTGAATGCACATGATACAAATAAGTGCGCAACGGATTCAGCACCTGCAAAACAAAAAACGCAACACCGAGAGTGTGGGTCAGTTATAATCCCCCTTTTCCATAACTCGTCTCTGACTGGAATGCGGCCCTGTAATAACCTCCACCCAAAGTTGCAAACTTTGGACGGGACTGCGCTCTGCCATAGCCTATTCAGCGCAATGGACATATTTTGTTCCATTATCGGATGGTTGCCCATCCTAATCAACCCATCATAGCAGATTTGACTGAAAACCTATGTGAAGAGTCAAGTAACCACCTCCATCTGTCAGGGCCATCCATTGTTGGACCATTACCATCCAAAAAAGCCATCAACTGAGTGTATTCTTCTCGTTCATAGTTAAAGAACTCTCTCCTGCATATCAGTTCCATACCCATCGGCCTCCAACCTACTCGCCCACCTCATCGACCATATTGTCCTTATTCAATGACACAGCATACATCCTAGGGAAATGATCCTTCAAAATCCCCCACCTGTCCAGTTATCTTTCCACATTCTTGTTTCACTACCTCTACCCATTTTGACATTAACCGCATTATTGAACCAAGTTGGGTGCAGTCCAATAATGTCTCTCCACCATATAGAGGCATATCTACTAATATTTGAGGAACCTAACACGGCCTCCTTCAGATTACCATATTTAAAAGACAATAGGGGGAACCAGACCGCATCCCCATCATTAAGACACCTCCATTTCCACTTTAATAACAAGCTGTGGTTGAAAGTCTCCAAATCCTTAATCTCCAATCCACCCAACTCCTTTGGAAGGCATACCTTCTGCCAGCTAACCCAACTAACCTTCTCCTTGTCACTGCCACCACCCCACAAGAACCTTCTTTGTATGCCCTTTAACACCTTAAACACTTTCATCGGCGCCTTGAAAAACGAAAAATAATACAAAGGCAGACTAGACAGCACTGGATTCAATAAGGTGACTCTACCACCAATTGACAAATGTTTACCTTTCCAGGATGACAGTCTTTTTTGAAAAGAGACTATCACCTGGTTCCAAGTGGAATAAAGCCGAGGGTTAGCACCTACCAGCACCCTCAAAAACTTGAAAGGAAGCCTTCCCACACTACAACAGAGAAAATTAGCTGCAGCTTCCAAAAAATTTGCATCCACGTTAATCCCCATCAAATTACTCTTGTAGAAGTTAACCCGTAAGCCCGAAGCCAAGTCAAAGCCTCACAAAATTGCTTTTATACATCGAACATTATCCCAAGTGGGTTCCCCAATTAACACTGTCACCTTTATTTTTTATCCATAAAATAGGGAAAAAGTGGGCTAACAATAAAATGTACTGACTTGGCCCCTAGAGTAAAGACCATGGCTCCGCCCCTCCCTATGACAAGAAACTTGGTTGTTAGCATCATGTGCTGGTGTTCGCCTCAACCTATCTACATCGTCAAATTCAAATTTGCTTGTGTGCCAACCGATGTATTGGTTATCTTTTTGAAACGACAGTGAAGAGAGATATTCTCGTGTTCCAATGTACGTATTACTACTGTGAAAGGCGAAAGCTATCTTAGGAAATTCCCTATAGAACACGTACCCAACACGGATACAAACACACTAAATATTATTGGTTATCCATTTTTATTAATAAAATTCCTTTTGCCTTTGAAAAAAACAATCTTTACTATATATACTTACTGTGTCAAAATTAGTGATATATTAATTCGACGAGACTTTGGCTCAGTACGTTAATATTCGAACCTTCCCTAGCTAGTCTGATGCTATATATATTATCCTACCCCACACAAAAGCAAAATAAACACCTAACTTTGAAGGCTCATTTAATGAAAGAATCACCCTATCTCAGCGACAAAAACGGTGCTAAGCACCACTTAGATCTTTAACACATTCCCAACCACCAATAATCGCCCATAACTAAATCTAAAATCTCGTATATTCATTCATTCATTCACAAAAAAGTACTGTTATTCTTTAGCTACGTAGTAGTATAAATAATGCAAGAATGGGACAAGAGTGACTCAGGCAATCCTTCATACATTTCCCTTTTTAGCTTTCACTGCCTAACCCCTTCTGTGGTGTGGCCTTTTCGTTTTTTTCTCAATCATGAGAAACCCTTCTTCCACTCTTCAAAGGCCACTTGTGACCTTCTGGATTCCCTTGTTGCTTGTTGCCACCTTCTGTTATGCTACTTCTGTTGTAGCAACAACTCCAACTTCAGGTTTGTGAATATATAATACACTCATGTTGATCACTCACACATGCATGAACTTTTGTTATTTTATGCATAAAATATGTACATACAAGTTTTATGAACTGTATATTTATATATTCTCTATTTATCTATTTATATGACACAATTCAAAATCATAAAAGATTTATGAGTTTAACTTGGGTTCTTTTGCATTTGTTATGTCGGGAATGAAGCGAACACAGATGGGAAGCATGTCAATGATCAAGAGCTGGCAAAGACAACAAGCCTAGACGGACATAATGAAGAAGCAAAGTTCAAAGGATTTTTTCATCACAAACCAATATTCAAGAAACCAATTCCATTTGTCAAACCCATACCAAAACCAATTCCCTTTGTTAAGCCTATCCATAAGCCAATTCCCATTCATAAGCCTATCCCAAAGCCATTTCCCATTCATAAGCCTATCCCAGCTGTTGAGCAAGAGTCATTTCTAAAGCCAGTGCCTTTCTTCAAAAAACCTTTTTTCAAAAAGCCAATTCCCATTGTTAAGCCTATTCCAAAGCCAATTCCAGTTATTAAGCCTATTCCTGTTCCAGTATACAAGCCTATTCCAAAACCAGTTCCCATTGTTAAGCCTATTCCTATTCCAGTATACAAGCCTATTCCAAAGCCATTTCCCATTGTTAAGCCTATTCCAAAGCCATTTCCAATTGTTAAGCCTATCCCATAAAAATCCTACCCCTACGCCTTAATATAAATGGCTACGCCTTTATCTCAACACAACATCTATTGCGTTTGCATAATCCTATTGTACTTATCTTGTGTATTGTTTTAGAATTTATCTAGTTAATGCTTTCGCCTAAATAAAGTTACTTATCAGTATTGTCGTTGTATATCGATTTCTATTAATATAAGAATGGAACTGATTTTCTATCTATGATCTATTATTGTATTATATTATTATATTAGGGAGAATGCTTATTTAAAAAAATATTATTGAAGTGGAACGAGTCTAGTTTTTTACATTCATTTATATATATATATCCCTTTTAGGTTTAAAAAGAAAGTTTTTTTTCTAACGCACCATAATTTGGACTCGTTATGAGACTAATTTCTGAGTCGACAATATGACGTCTGGTTTTTTACACTGAGTTGGGCTGCCTCCCAAATGGGTGACTCGAGGAATTGAACCCGGGTTCTTTTCATGTAACAGAGTCATGTTACCAACTCTCCCAACACCATGTTGGTAGAGAGATTTTTTTCTTTTTTTGAAACAAACATATATATTAGAAAAAATGGGATTCGATGGGGTATTCCAACTGATCATATACAATCAAAACAAAGCCTAGGAGAAAAGTTTGATGGCCACCCTACAAACTAAGGCACCAGTCAAGATAGACGACAACCCTCCAAACTAGCCACCACACTATGACTTACGAATACATTCCAAAAGATTTGCAACCATTCATAGAGTAAAATAAATTGGGTTAGTTGGGAGAAGATTTGCACGCCAAAAAATATGGGAGGATTGGGAATAGAAAACATAAAGTGGTTTAATATAGCGTTGTTAAGCAAGAGGAAATGGAGATGCTTGGTTGATAAGAATGCCATTTGGTACAAGCTACTTGAATTTAAGTATGGATGCTTGGCCAAAAGCATCTTGCAAGAGGAGGTTCAATCACCTAGAATCAAAAGTTCTATATGGTGGAGAGACCTTTTGTCATTGGAAGCAAGCATGAACGGTACCTCATGGTTTAAAGAATCTGTTAAAATTAATATTAGTAATGTGAAAGCAACCAAGTTTTGGGAGGATAGGTGGTGTGGGTCAATGCCTCTCAAAGTGTTATTTCCTAGACTTTATCATGTGACAGATAATAAGGAGGGGTTTGTTGTAGACATGGGAAAGTGGTTGGGAGAGAGGTGGGTTTGGGAGTGTAAGTGGAGGTGTGAACCGTTTGCATGGGAGGAGGAACTAATGCTTTCCTTCCATGAACTTATAGGGTCGGCCATGTTGCATAAGGTGGTGGATGATTCATGGGTGTGGATTCCCAATAGACTACATGGATATTCAGTTAGATCGGGATACTCAGCTGTTGAATTCACATAAATTTAAATTTGGAGAAGGCTTTGTAAGGATTGTGGAGTAATACGTTATCATCCAAGATTGCTATTTTTGTATGGAGGCTATTCCAAGATCGGTTACCAACTAGAGAAGCATCGGGTTATGGTAATGCTTGTACGTTTTGCTTTCAAAATATAGAAGATATGAACCATTTGTTTTTCACTTGCTCCTTCTCTTATAATGTATGGCTGGGATTGCATGCTTGGTTGGGTTATGTTGGTGTCTTTCAAAATGCAGGGGTGGAACATTTCTTGCAGCATGGAGCAATAATAAGAGGTAAAAAAATATAAGAAGGTGAGACATATCTTTTGGTGTGCTGTTACATGGACATTATGGTTGCTTCAAAATAAGATAATTTTCCAAGGGGGTGTGACAAGTTATAGCTATGCTTTACGTTATATTAAAACATTATCGTGGGGGTAGTTTATTAGGAAGGAGGGTAGAAAGTCAAGTTTGATGTTTTCATATTGGTGTTATAATCCTTTGGGATGTATTCAAACCTTATAATTTGATTATATGTACGGGTTGGAGTACCCCTTATACCCCCTATTAATATATTTTTTGCTTATAAAAAAAATAGAGTAAAATAAAGAGATTATGTGCCAATCAAAAGAGAGAGAGATCATGCAAAGAGGTTAATTAGAAAGGTATATACGGGTGTAAAAAAATTAATGTGAGTGAAACATTTTTATTTTTATATAGACTTCAAAAGGGGAATGTAAACCTTCATAACAAAAAAAAAAGGGGGGGGGGTGGGAATGTAAACCTACAAGTTGAAACCCGTACAATTAATGCATGAGCCGGGAAAAAATCTTCTCTGATTTTTACTTCTTGTATTTTCTATGTATAATTTTTTGTTTTCATATATGGACTCATGTAAATCATGCATGATAGAGACACCGAGTTCGAAGTAGCACGAAATTAAAGGTAAAGAAATCTTCTTTTTAATTACGCAAGAGAAATACTAATTAATAATAACTTTTTACACATTTTTTTATGATAGTTTTATTTTTTAAAAGTCAATTTAGTTATTTTATAAATTGATTATTTTAAAAAATGTATGTTTACTTTTTGTAAAATGCACCAACTATGTGTTCAAGATTGTGTCAAAAATAAATATGTTACATAGAAAGTGTTGCTAGCTGCCAATTATAAAAGGAGTGCGGAATAATTCAACAGACTGGAAAGAAGAGCATGATCCAAGTGTCGCATGGGCTGCAACATTAGTAAATGAGGAGTAGCAGAAAAATTGCTCTGCAATAGCGATGAAATTGCAGTGCAGTAGGCGTAACAGAAAATTCGCTGCTATAGCAGGAAAAATGGTGCTGGTTTTTTGGTTATAAGGCTCTATGGTGCACTCATTTTTTTGTATTTGTGGGGACAAATTTGCTTAATAATATTGTATTAATGTAATCATTGCTGTAATCATGCAAGGGGATGAGATTGTGATCTTGAACTGCGTATGTATTCTATGGGGCTATGCTCATCTTGTGCATGGACCTTGCTTTTGTCTTTAATAAAATTTTGGCTTTTTCAAAAAAAATAAATAAATATGTTACTAGCTCCTTACGAAATGGTTAGTTATATGGATTTGAAATAATACTTTTTGGTTACAATAGTTACGGTTGGTCTTCCTTATTGAGGTATGAAAGGGGTGGAAATACTTTATTAATCCTTATTTTTAAAAACAAAAATACCTACAAAATTGCGTAAATTATAAAGGATTAAGCTCGTGAGTTATATTATAAAATTTTGGGAGAAGTTAAACAAATACTAAGACAAACGAATCACAACAAAGAAAACTAATTTAGTTTTAAGCTATGGAGGTTGATCGTTTTCTATTGTAAGGATTTGAGCATAGAATATTTTTGCTCAGTGGGTAGGTAACAGAGACATTTCTATTCATTATCATGTGTTGTTGAAGAGCTCTTTAGTTCACTGGGGCTCTAAATCGTTCTGTCTTAATAACTGTTGGTTACAATTAACATATCGGTTTCATAGATTTGTTTTCTTCTTGTTGGGGGAATTGAAGGTGGATGGTTGAAAATTTTTTGGCTGCATTTAAGATACAACTATAAAACAACCGCAGATCACATAAAACCATTAAGTTGGTATCTGGCCTGAAAGTTAACTTTCATAAGAGCAATCTGTTTGACATTAATGTGGAGAATTGTTTTTTTATTACAACATCTTCTTTTCTTTATTTTAGTTTGGGGACATTTCCATTTAACTTCCTAGATCTATCAATTGGTTCTTACCCAAGAAACAGTAGCACTTAGGATCCGATTGTGTCTATGCGTAAGAAGTTGGCTTCTAGGGGAGACATATCTCCTTAAGAGGTTGAATTACTTTAATCAATTTTGTGTTGACCAGTATACCTCTATATTTTTTCTCTTTTTTTTAAAGCATCTAAGAAGGTCTTGTTGGTTTTGACCGATATATAAGGAAAGTTCCTTTGGTCAGGTAAAACAGGCAAATTTGGGCTCCAGCGTGCATCTACACAGTCGTGCTGCCCAATATGCATGACTGTGCTCGTCTATGTGGCAAGATTATGACTTTCACTACAGGCTCTGCAGATCTGCGTAGGCTCTACATGTTGCACAACCGTGCTACATGAATATGCAAGGTCATGCAGGCTCAAGCTTGGCTGGAATGAGCTTTTCTTCATTCAGGGCTTTCCATATTCGATTGTACGGCTTTGCATATGCCTTTGCATGTTGTGCTGGGAGTATGTAGAGCCTTTGCATATGCGAGGGACTTCAAACTTAGTCTTTTTGCATCAAATTCTCATCGTTTTGTATTGTTTCACAATTTTTCTATTCTCCAAGCTAATTCTGCAAATATAAAGGAAAATGGATGAGAAATATGGATCAAAACAATAAAAAAGAGTTATTTAGCAAGTAAATACCTCATATAAATCACTCAAAATATTGGTTTATCAGTATCCAAAAATTCAACTGAGCACACCGTTATGACCTATATATTGCTAGGAACACAAAAACACAGTTAGATTGGAATTAGGGCAAACAACTAAGCATGAATAATTCAAGGAAGACATGAAATAAATTTTGTCCCTACAAGGTATTAACATACTAGCCACAAAAATCAAACTCCTCGGGATGTTTCCTCGCTCATACGGTATAACAACTCGCACCAAAACCCTAAAATGCGAAGAATGACAAATGAGGGACTAAAAACACCACATGGAAGGACAGATATCAACAAAGAGAAATCAAAACTAGGGACTTACCCCCTGTCTCGTGGATGGTAGAAGTGGAAAAGAGCTTTGGGGTCAAACCCTAGCTGGTTCGGTGATCGTTTCGACGCACAAGGACCTAAAACAACGTTAGATTGAAGTCACAAATTAGAATGGAAGGAGAATGGAGCAAAGCCATACCAAATAATGAGACACGTCATAGTCGACACGATGACTTATCGTGTTGAATCAACGATGGGAAGTAAGCCCTATGAAGAACCGATGATCGGGAACTCAACGGTGCGACTGGATCGAAGACCCAAAACTTGGATCTAGGGTTTTCAAGCTTCAAAACCATAGCAATGGCTTTCGGGTGTGGGAAGGGATCCCTAGTCGTGAGAATGGTGAAAAGAAAGTGATGGTAAAATGTTAAAACCAAAGGTTAAAAAAAAACCATGTTTTGGTCGCAACGTTTAATTGTTGGGGTCCAACAATTAAGCATTCCAACGGTTAATTGTGGCCTTCCTCGCGTTTAAACGTCCTGGCCACACATCTCCTTCACTGTAAAGTTTTCTGTGTAGACACGGTCCAATCAGAGTATGACATGAGGTACCTAATTCGTGCGTCTGTCTGGTGCTCAACGTTTAAGCATTCCCAGCCCTATGCTCAAACATTCCAACGTTTAAATGTTGGGTTCTCCACGTTTAAACATTGCGACCATAATCCAACTTCTCCTTTCTTTCCCTTCTATCTCAAAACCCTAACCCTGATCTTAACTTAAGCACTTAATTAAGCTCTTAAACACACACATAATCACCAGCTAATTAAGGCTTAATAAATTGGGAAGTTACAATGTCTCTAGTTCATTAAGGAATTATCGGTATGTCTTGGCATTGGTCTATGAAGTGGCGGCGTAATTTATTTGTTTGGGAGGAAGAACTTTTGGTTGAGCTCAAAAAATATGCTTGGAAATGTTACTCTCCATCATAATATAACAGACTCTTGGAAGTGGAAATAAGATATTACAGGGCCATTTACTGTAAAGTCAGCATATTGGCCACTTCAATCAAATCATAATTTTTTTTTTCTTTTTTGCAAATGAGGCATTGTAGGTTTTTTTTTTAAACAGTTATGGCTTTGTGATGACCCTTCAAAGATTCTAGTTTTCACTTGGAAAAATTGTTTTAAGATTTCTTGCCAACCCGTGTTCAGCTTAATTGTCGAGGTGTTATCACTAGTGCGCAGGGTCTATCATGTGTTTTCCGATTTGGTTTTCTAGAGGAGAGAGAGAATCTTTTCTTTACTTGTCATTTTTCATATAAGATGTTGTTTCTTACCTATCATTGGCTGGGAGTATTAGGTGTTCTTACAAATGATGGGTGTCAATATTATATTCAACACTGTCTTTTTTTTTGATAAGCAAAGAAAAATGTTAAAGGAGAGTACAAGGGGTACTCCGAACCCATATATACAGATGTTCGGGGGAAGGTAGAGCCTCGTTAATATTCAACACTGTCTTTACTTTAGGGGTAAACATTTTCATAAGGTTTGCCATTTAGTTTGGCATGCAGTAGTTTTGTGTCTATGGTTACTTCGTAATAGGATTGTTTTTAAGGGAGGCACGACATATTTGATTTTTGTTGTAGCCATATTAAAGCCATTTCGTGGACTTGGTTTATTAATAAGGGAGGTAGAGGGTCTAGAAGATCTTATTCTGATTGGTGAACTAATCGAGTAGGATGTTTGACATAACGCTGGAGTTTTGTTTTACTCCAATTCATTTGTAAACGGGTTTGAGCACCCTTTGTACTCTTTTTAATAACTGTTTTGCTTATTAAAAAAATATACTTAATATGAAAACTGGTAAAGGTATGAAATGGTTTTAATTAATTTTGAAAAGGCAAATGATAGGGTTACTACATAGAGGCTTTTGTGAAAGGCTCTAGAAAAGAAATGTGTTCAAATTGCTTACATTTATTCAAGAAATTACAAATATAAGTGAAGACTAGTATGAAAAGGTGATGATACGACAAATTTTCCTGTAAATTATATAAATTAGCACTTAGGGAAAACTTTGAATCCTTATCTTTCTATCTTAGATTCACTACTAGAAAAATCAGTATTAGAGAGACGAACAAATTCTGTCTCTAAATTTGAAGAATTATGTCTCTAATCGGTTTAGCGACAAAATTAGAGGTGGACAAGAATCCGTGACAGAAAATACGATCGCAAGAATTTTAGAGATGGAACATCTATGTCTGTCTCTATTTAGACACGGAATATGTCGATCGCTAGGTATAAAATTCTATTGCCAAAAGTGAACCGAAAATAACTCAAATCCGTTTCTAACAACGACGAAACTTTTCCGTCTCAGATGGTATATATTCCGTGTCTATCAGCCGTCTCTAAGTCAGATATATCCGTATCAAAATATATAGTAAATCTATCTATTCATTATTTAGAGACGAATTTGTCTTTCCGTCTCTAATTTTTTGTTAATTTTTTTTTAAAATAAAATCTTTTATTTGTTGCCCTTTCCAAAATTACAATCAATCCCATAACTCTTTTCTTAAAAATGGCAGCTAACCTCAATCTCAAATAATTCACATTTTAATAAATAAGTTTCTGAACTATAATATATGAAAATACACCAACAAGTACACTACTAAAGGTAGTTTGCAATTAGTTACAAACAGTCACACTAAAAGTTTGCCCATAACATAAAAAGAAAAATAACATTTTATTTAACAAAAATACGTAACTAACACTAGTGCAGAAAAGAGATTTTACACCGGTTAAAATTAACATTTTACACCTGTTATAGTACCGGTGTAGATAGTCCCGGTGTTGTATGTTTGAGTTTTTACACGGTTATTTAACCGGTATAAAAAGTGGATATTTACACCGGTTAAATATGCGGTGTAAAATCACAATTTTGCATTTTATTTTATTTTTTAAAAGCACCTTTTACACCAGTTACAACAATAACCGGTGTAAAATACTGGCTTTTTACACCAGTTATTTATCAAAATCGGTGTTAAAAGCCTGTCTTTTATACTTTTTTTTTTTTGCTTTTTTTAATAAGTATTTTACACCGGTTTCTTGAATAACCGGCGTAAAAAGTAAACATTGTTTTTTGTTATTCTGTTTGTTTTTGTCCATTCCATTCTAGAAGCTCTACAAAATGACCATAAACAGGCAACAAATTTGCATAGAATTGGCAACAGAATTGACACCAAATGTGCCAAAAATTTAAACCATTTAATCCATAAACATATCAAATATATACATAGACAGGGTTAAGCTATATATATATATATATATAATATAAACAATGTACAAGAATCAAGTGCTATATACAAAGTTTTTGTAATGCTTGTCTAGGTCTTTTTGAACTTATTGCTTGGGCTTTTTCTAAATCTTCAATCTCCTTCATCTTCCTTTCTTTCTCCTCAGTCATTTGCAAAAAGGTTTCTGCACAAATTTGTCCAACATCCTCAATTTCAAGTGGACCATATGCAGATGGGTCACTAAATATCTGCAAGTTCAAACATATATATAATAAATTAAACAGGCCTACAAGTACTAACATGTTTTTCATTATATAAATATATATAATAGCAAAAAGTTAAAAATTTTATTACCTTTTCACATCCTTCAACAATATCCGCCGAGACAATTGTCAACATACTTTTCATCGCATAGTACCCACAGGCCCAACCGTTATTTTGTTGAGGCCCCTACAAATGAATACCTTAGTAGCATATAATGAGTAAAAATTATACACATTAACTAGTACTATTAAATGTAAATGAATTTCAGGATGACAAAGTATTTACCTTAGGCTTCACCCATTTAGGTTTCTTATTTTTAAAACCTTTCAAATGATTATATCTTCCAACAGCCCTGATAAAAGAACATTCATCAAAATTAAGTTGTAGATCTAGAGACAAAGAATCAATGTATATATATGATAAATATAAGTTTACCTATCAATTATGCCCTTTATTACATCGTTTGGTTAATAGTGCAGTGAACACAACCAAACAACAACATTATCACTAGGATAAATGACAAACAACTGCCAGTGATCGCTGCAAATAATGAACAACAATAATGGTTTATCAGAAGTAAAAACAGACAAAAGCAAACTAGGCTAGCAATTTGACAACAGTTAATAACATATTTACTTACCTATGCAAAGACGGTCCTTAGTAACACTTCTTTGGCTCACTATCTAACTTATTTTCTATATAAGATTGAACTGCTTCTGCAGAAAGGCCATGCTTGGAGGAAATAATCTTAACTGGGTCAAATAATCCAAATAGATCGTTGTTGCCCTTTGCGATACAGAAGCGATGTAGATACCTAAGATTTTTAACCAAATGTTAATTACAATTGATACGTAGCAAATAAATTTTGAAATAGTTAATTATAATTGATACAAAGCGAATCAGATGCTTACGTGCACCACAATGACAATACGTGGCTGGAAAGCCACAGAGTGCCATCAATAATTTCATCCAGGTCACGCCTATCAATCATGAACCATGGATGGACACTGGAATCATGCTCCAAGTCTACTTGGAAGCTGTCACCCTTGAGATTCTTTAACTTTTCAACAAAATTTTCTCTCGGGGCTGGTCCTCAATGTCAAGTGCACAATTACTACCCTTAGTGCTAATATGCACGGTAGCTCTAAGAGAACAATCTGGTTGAGCGTTATAATTGTTCACACCCATAGATTGCAGCGTCTGCAATAAATTAAGTAAACATAAATAACAATATTCATAAAGAGAGTATTTTTTACACATTTCATTAATTGTGTCAAGATACACATACCTCCAGGACCCCTTTTTGGATCTCCACCCGCATATTTATGCTTATCTCATCTCGGATCTCCTTTGAGATCTCATCCCGGAGCTCCTTTTGCATCTTTTGCCGGAGCTCCTGTTGCATCTCTCTCCGGATCTCCTACTGGATCTCCTGCCAGATGGCCTGAAGTACCTCACCAGAGATAGCTCCTGAGGTGGGGGGTGTAGGTCCTCCATAGTACTTCTTTAGGCCTACACCCCAACCAGCAGTGTGGACACGACCAGGGTGTTTTTGTGTTCCAATGGCAGTAGTCAAGATATCCTGATGTCCATGTGGAACAAAAGATCTCTGTGTGCTGTGTTTGACCAACTCTTCCTACAACATATATATAAATTTCTCAATTAATACATGGTGTGAGAAAATGCATAAGTTGCAAAACAATTACATTGATGAATCGAAAGATTTACTTACAATTCTAGCAGCCACTGAGGCTGTGGCCTCAGATGTATAATCTCTCGATGGCTTTTGTCGGGCCATCAGCCATATCTCATGACGTGTTGGTTCAGGAAGCTCATCTAAAACTGAGCCTTTATCTCCCAAGTCTTTAGTCATTTTTTCAACCTCTCTTCCGTAATGGTCTATTTAAGCTTTACATAACCCCTACGAGACATTCTGTGGGGGTATAGATTCTTTGCTGCATTTTGCTTGCCCTTTTGCCTTTTCGCCTATTACAAATAACCCATAACAAATTGAAAATCAGTAAAAAATTTAATTAGCTAGGCCAATTAAAAAATATGATTGACACTAACCTGAAACAACTGCCATGATTCCTCGAAGATAAAACTATATGTACCTAATGGTGTTGTGTTGCCATTTTTATCTCCCGCTACAAATACGTAAGTCTTGGAGAGCATTGTCTTAAATTGCTTCCAACGCTCCCCCGCATATACAAGCCATTTCTTCTTAAGTGGCCCATCATTAGGAATAGTGAAGTTTTGCTACAACAATTACACAACAAAATGGTAGCATTAGTAAATGAGGTTAAAGATAGTTTTTATGTTAATAAGCAATAACAATAATTGTGTTAATATTAAATACCACGACATCTTGCCAAATCATCGTCTTGACATCATCGTGTATGCTTCTTCAATTACTTTCATTGATATTAGCCTTGCTACGGGCTAAATAACCCACATAACTCTTGAACTTCGCAGCATACGGACCACTGGGTTGGAAGGTAATAGGATCAAACTCAACATGGTATCTCTCACCTGGGCCACGTCTGGCAGTAAAACCAGTCAAAGTCGTGGCACATCTAGTCCTAGACCTCATAGGATAGGAGGCTGAAGAATCATCCATGATGCCTGTATAGACAAAAAAATAATATGTCAGTCAGACTATAAATAATGGACAAATAACAAACATGCATGTATTAACAAAAATATTATAATGTTACAAATAACAAACAAATATTAACCTAAAAATTCTTACTTGATCGTTTTTATTTCTCCTCTAATATCCCTTCTTAATGATCATCACGAGTGGCATATACATCGTCCAATTCATTTTCATCAGTGAAAGAAGGTCTTTATGTTGAGAAAAAAGGAGTGTCACAAATATCTACAGATGAATCTTCATTTTCATCACTCTGATGCATGTTTCTTCTTTGGAGCACTATAGACCACCTTTTGCTAGAGAGATCCTTGACAAAAAATACTTGTTTCGCGTGGAATGCCATGATGAAAGGCTCGTCCTTATAACCTATCTTGTCAAAGTCCACCAATGTATATCCTAATTCATCGGTTTGTACACCACAGTTATTGTTAACCCACTTACATTTAAAAACAGGCACTCTAAATATACAATAATCGAGCTCCCAAATCTCTTTAATGACCCCAAAGTAAGCTATGGTTACTAGAATAGGGTTCTTATCCTTTGAACTAGAGAAGTACATTGAAGAAGCCATGACCACAACCCCACTGTTTTGCACGGTACTATTGTCATCCTGTGACTTTGTATAAAAGGAAAATTTATTTATATCGTATCCACTCCAACATAAGACATTAAAGTTAAGCTCATGTGCTAGTCATTTTAAGGTATCAGAAGCAGTGTCATCATTCATAATATGTGGTTTAAACCAGTTTAGGAATATCTTGTTATGCTCTTTCAACACCTATTGTTAATTCCTGTGGGGATTTTTGGCCTTGACAATGGATTTGTGAGTAGACAAGTATGACTCAACCTCATCAGTGTTATTCAATATGTACAAATGTGCCTGAAGCACTTCTGCTCGACCCATGTTCTTAACCTTTAAATCTCGTGTACCCTTACCGTCACATCTTCCCTTATGACAAGACTTGCGAATCCCTACAGGTTCCGCTTCTGACAATTAGTCTGTACAAAACTCAATGGATTCTTTTGTGATGTACCTTTCAAAAATAGATGCTTCGGGATGGTATGGATTCTTGACATACCCTTTCAAGATCTTCATGTATCGTTCGATAGGGTACATCCACCTTAGATAAACAGGGCCACACACTCTAATCTCCCTCACTAGAAGAACAATTAAGTGAACCATGATGTCGCAAAACGAGGGAGGAAAGAACATCTCTAACTGACACAAGATAATAAAAGCCTCATTTTCCAAGTCGTCCAAATCCTAAGGGCCAATCACTTTACTACATATAGAATTGAAGAATAAGCACAATCTAGTTACGGCATGCCGAACCTTTTTTGGCAAGATGCCACGAATAGCCACAAGTAGTTTGAGATCTTTCATTGACACAAGACTCTTGACATTTGAAGAGTAGCCCTGTGGCACTTTCACGCCCCGTAGACACTCATAGAAACTTCTTCTCTCTTGTTTTGACAAGTTATGACATGCTGGTAGCAAATATATCTTGTTACCTCTTGGCTCTGGGGCTAACTGTTCTCTTATGCCACTACAAGAAAACGCGGCGTTACCGACGGGTTTTTTTGTAGCCGTCAGTAATATAGTCGTCGCAAACAATTGTCGACGGGTTTTTTTGTAGCCGTCAGAATTACTGATGGGCTAAGTTGTTTGCGGATCGTCATTGACGGCAGATGCAATTACCAAGTAAGGTCATTTGTCGGTATATGGTTCTGTATTTTTTTTAAAAAAAATTAATTAATTAATTAATTAGTTATTTCATGATTAAATAATCGTATTTATTTATTATTTAGTTATTTAATTATTAATTTATTCCATATTAAGAAATGTGGTAACGTAAACTAAAAAGCAAATTAAAAAAGAAACGTAATATAAATTAAAAATATCCTCAGAATGTCAAAATATAAAAAACATAAGTCAAAAGATCACTAATAATCCTGATAGTCCTGATCATGCACGAGATGCCCTAAACCATCCGCTTCATCGATATCATCAGTACCATGAGGCAGCGGAGGCAGAGGAGGCAGCTGATGATGAGGCTGAGGCTACTGGTGAGCTAGCATCTCGTACATCTGTTCCTGTCGCTCCAGCACCTTAGCTAACAATGCGTTCGTCCAATGGTTCTCCTCCTCGGAAGCGGCCAATTTTCGCTTCATCTCGGCAAACTCCTGCTTATCCATGGTAAAGCGATGACTGCCACTACTCCAACACCGTATAGGCGACCCTTCTTCTTGTGGCCAACAACATTTGCCCAAATCTTGAGCGGTACAGATGGATCCTCAGGGCTCTAAGACGGGGAACATGATGATGTCCGAGATCTAATCTGAGACATTCTCGCCTCAAACTCCTCTTGTCATGCATAAACAAATAAATAAGTCAAAAAAAAAAATTTGGTAAGAAAACAATATAAACATTATTAAAAAAATATTCATTATATTTTATAATTACCTGGGTCCATATCGACCGATCATCAACGAAATCACTAGTAGTCTTCCTAACATGAGTTGCACGATGGAGCTCGTGCAACTGTACCTCTCTACCCAACCTCTTCGACTGTAATTAATTAATAAAAAAGCATAAATAATAATAATGATAATAATAATAATAATAATAATAATAATAATAATAATAATAATAATAATATAACACGTATAAGTCGAACAGCGTGCTACGCCTGACTGATGGAACCTCCTGTGTGTAAGCTCCCACCATTCTCAGAGCCTCTATTCTTCTTAGCCTTCATACGGATCAAGATAAACTCCTCAGAGTTCCAGTACTCTACTAACCTCTGCCAGATATGATCCCCTATCCAGTGGGGCTGTCCCCTGGGGCGGGCATCAATAAGCATATCAGAGAGGTGGTGGGAGGCCTTTATATGAAAGTTCTTCTCGATTCGCTCCTCATCCTTTACCCTCCAAGCACATCTCTCATGTATCAATATAAGACATTATTAAACATAATTGAAATTTATGAAATAAAAAAATAACATGCAACAGAATAAAAATTGCAACTTACTTTGAAAGATGCAAACATATGATCTCGCTCCTCCTCAACCATCGTCTCCCAGGTGGGTCACGCCGAATAATTCTACTCAATTGTTACTGTGCTAGCCTTCACAGCCGGTTTGGAGGGAAGGAACCTGAATAATAAAAATATGTCAAACAAAAAATATATATACATGTAAATTATTAATAACTTGACATAAAAAATGTAAATACTTACCATTTACCAGCCGGGCTGATAATAACTCGACCATCATGCAGCATCTCACGATCCTCAACCTCCTGCTCAACCTCTTGCTGCTCAACCTCATCCTGCTTAACCTCGGTTTGATCAGGGGTATAGCCTGAACTATACTCACCCTCGGACTGATGAGCATCAGGCATCATCTCAGGCACAACATGAGAACTAGAAGTGCCATGTGTCTGCTGGAACCCTGGGTTGGGGATCATGTAAATGGCAGGAAAAGGGGTGTCGGTGCAGAAGGTGTTAGAGGTCGGGTAGGTGCTGAACGTGCTGGTGGCTGTGTAGGCGTAGATGTAGATGAGCGTTGTGTAGATGACAACGTTGAAAACCCAGAAGGGTCATGTCACCGGGGGGTCGATGGCCTTCCCTTTCCCTTTACCACCAGTGGGTGGTCTGGGGGGTTGGATCCTGATTCGGATGCCATATATGTCTATAGAGCAATTCAACAATAACAGTCATGAAATATTATATTTAAACATAACAATATTAAAAATAAATTCCATAAAAATAAACAAGTTATGAAAATAACTGACAAATTAAAATATATTGTTAGACAATTCTCTAATTGTAAAAAGTTAAACAATTTTATTCTGCCCATTTTGCCCACTCTACTTCGGCATCGTCTTTAGATCTTGATGCTTCTGCTACTTCTTCATTTAATTCCTCATCTCCATCTACTTCTTCATATGTGATTGGATTGTCATGTAACACCATACATTCAACTTAACTTGAAAGTAAGATAATTAACATTTGATACAGAGTTTACCAAGCAAAATTTAAACTTAAGGATTACATTAAGTCTAGATTAACACAAGGTTTCTAGTCCCTCAAAGGGGAAATATTTCATATTTCAAAATTACACAGCCTCTAGAGATTTAACACAAAATATTAGTTCTTTTGCATCAAATTCAAAAGAGTGTTACATAATCCAAAATACAAAATAACATAAAAGAGCTTCAAGCTCCTAGCCTCTTCAACCTTCCTTCGACACCTGCGAATCTGCAATAAAAATAAAAAGAAATGGGTGAGATAAAAATCTCAGTAAATCCTCCCCTCGACTCCTCACCATCTTTCTTACACTTAATACAACTATCAATAAAGCAATCAACATCATAAAGCAATGCAACATTAACTAAGAACGTTTCGTTCCTCAATACTTCGTGCTTAGCACGTCTTAACTGTTCCCGTATGGTTAAATTGATATTCAACTGGGATTCTATGTTATCGAATTTGGTCATATGCTTTAATTCATAGGCCCCGCTCAACATAGCTAACGGTATGGTGGTTAGACGTCATTAACCTCCAAGTGGCATCCCACGAGACTAACCATACCGTACTTTCCTCTTATGAGGAATCTTGGTGTCTTTCAAGTGAACTAGGAATCATGACTCTCATGGCATGAATGCATGCTTTACTTTAAGGCAAAATAACAACTTAGGATATTTAACCCACATCAACATATAATTTCTTTACTCATCATATAAACAAGACAATAACAAGTTCACATGACACTTTACATAAATATTCAATTCAAAATCACTTCAAACCAAAAACACATTCCCATTGGAGCTCTTTGGAGCAACCAATGGTTCAAACATTAAGCACACAATTTTGTGGGGGGTTGGGGGAAGCCATCCAACCTCTTTCGGTTAAACCCACTATATAATCATAACATTAACCATAAGATAGAGCTCTAAATCAAAGGGGTTAGCAAAACCCTAACTTTGAACCCAAAGGTTCTCATACTTCTTTGAAAAGAAAATCCTAATGTGGGACTTATGGGTGCCCATCACCTAAGAGAAGGAAGAATTCACAACAATGCCAAGAACTTGGACTTGAAGTGGTGGAGCTTGTTCCTTTTCCCTTCCTTCTTCTTCTTCTTTAAGTTCTTCTTCTTCTTCCTTGCTAGGGTTTCTCCAACTTCTCACCAACAATGGAAACTCAACTCTCCAACTTGGATTCAAGCTATGAATTGATGAAATCTAGCAATAATTCATCAATTTCTCTCAAGATTTGTGAAACCCTAATATTTCTCCCCTTTTTCCCTTTCTCCCAGTCGCTCTCTCTCTTTTTCTCTCTCTCTCAAAATCGCGATCTGTCCCTCTTCAGCTGCGTTTTTCTGTTTTAAAGGGCCTGTGAATCGATTCACACATGATTCACATAAGCTGTGTGAATCGAATCACACAGTCAGAAAGTGAAGATTCGAATTTTATGTGAGTGAATCGATTCACACTTCGAGTCCCAAAGAATTTGTTTTGCCTGAATCGATTCACAGGGAGAGTGAATCGATTCCCATTGCAGAAAAATCTAGAAAACTTAGTTCTAACACCCAATCTTGAGACCTCCTTCTTATTCTTCCTTAATCCAACTCAAAATCAACCCTTAACACCCCTTTAAAACCACTATCAACTCATCTAATCATTTAAGTTCATCAAAGACACAACCTCCTCATCTTTCAATCATGCAATCAACTTGAAATTAATTGAAATTCACAATTAATAACACTAATCTCATGCACAGAATTTCAAACTAAAGTTGAGGGATTTGGGGTGTTACATTACTACCCACCTTTTAAAAAAATTTGCCCTCAAAAATTAGATAAAATTACATACCTATTGAAATAGACAAGGATATTGGTCTCGCATTTCTTTTTCCAGTTCCCAAGTGGCTTCTTCTGGAGTGGATCTTTCCCAGATCACCTTAACCAAAAGAATAGACTTATTCCTGAGTGTCTTGAAAGCACGGTTCACTATCTGGGCCGGTTCGGGCTGATGCGTCAAATCTGATCTAAGTTGTATAGACTCATGATCCAAGGAGTGAAATGGATCCGGAATGTACTTCATAAATGGAGACACATGAAAGACATTATGGAGATTGGACAAAGACGAGGGTAGAGCAAATTGGTAAGCCACATAACCAATTTGACTGAGGATTTGAAAAGGACCTATGTATCGAGGGGTTAACTTCTTGGCCCTAAGAGCTCTACTGACACCTATAGTGGGAGTGACTTTCAGGAATACATGTTCTCCTTCTTCAAACTCAAGGGGTTTGAGCCTACGGTCTGCGTAACTTTTCTTCCTACTCTGGGCAGTCTCTATCTTTTCCCTGATCATATGAATCTTATCAGTGGTTTCCTGAACAAGGTCAAGACTTAACAATAGTCTTTCTCCTATTTCAAACCAATGCTAGAATGATAGTTATTGTTGTATTAAAATTCAATCAATGACAAATACTTATCCCAACAACTGCCATCCTCCAAAACACAGGCTCTAAGCATATCCTCGAGGGTTTGAATAGTTCTCTCTAACTGACCATCCGTCTGAGGATGATAAGTCGTGCTCATACTAACTTAGTCCCTATGGCTTGTTGAAGTGCTTTCCAAAATCGGGAGGTAAATTAGGATCTCTATCAGAGACAATGCTAGTTAGAACTCCGTGGAGCCTAATAATCTCGCTGATATAAATTTGAGCCAACCTAGCGGTTTTGTAAGTGGACTTAATGGGAAGGAAATGGGCAGATTTGGTCAATCTATCCACTACGACCCAGATAAAGTCATATCCGAACTGAGTGCGAGGTAAACCTACCACAAGGTCCATCGCTATACCTTCCCACTTCCATTCAGGAATTTCTAAGGGTTGCAAGGGACCATAGGGCTTTTGGTGCTATATCTTGGTCTTCTGGCAAATCAAACATTGGGCTACAAACTCTGCTACATCATTTCTCATACCGGGCCACCAGTACCTCTGTCTAAGATCATGATACATCTTGGTAGAACTAGGATGCACTGAAAATCCACTCTTGTGAGCTTCACATAAAATCTGTTTCTTGATGAAATCATCTCTAGGGATACAGATTCTTTGATGGAACAGAATTATTCCGTCATCAGCTTCAAAGAAACCAGAGCGGTGTCTGCTAGACAGCAGCTCCTCATCTAAACTCTGGGCTAGTCTAATCTGGCCCCTAAAATCACAGGAAATCTCTAAGTGACATAATAAGAGGCTATTCCCCGTAGGAAACATTCCAAAGTTTAGGTCCCTAAAAGACTCCAATAGTTCCAGTTCCTTAATCATCATTGAGGACACATGCAGAGACTTCCTACTCAAAGTGTCAGACACTACATTCGCTTTTCCAGGATGGTACTTCAATTCAAAGTCGTAATCTTTCAGGAACTCAACCCATCTCCTTTGCCTCATATTAAGTTCCCTCTGATCAAAGAGATATTTCAAACTCTTATGATCACTAAACACCTCAAACTGGGCACCATATAAGTAGTGCTGCCAGATTTTTAGAGCAAATACTATTGCTGCAAGCTCTAAATCATTGGTAGGGTAGTTCTCCTCATGAAGCCTTAGCTGCCTTGAAGCATAGGCCACAACTTGTCGGTTCTGCATAAGAACACAACCTAACCCCTTCTTAGAGGCATCACTATAGAATTCAAATCCCAAGGCTGGGTCAGGGATAACAAGAACCGGTGTGGACGCCAACCGATTCTTTAACTCTAGAAAACTCTTCTCACAACTCCTATTCCACCCAAATGGTTCCCCTTTTCGGGTTAAACTTGTCAAGGGAAGCACAAACTAGGAAAAACCCTGAATAAACCTACGGTAATAACCAGCTAATCCTAGAAAGCTCCTAACTTCTGTGACCGTGGTTAGTCGTTCCCAACTAAGAACATGTAACACCATACAAGCTCTTGCCTCCTTCCACCAGTTTTCAGCCTCCTCCGCCAATTGATGGGTAGCGAAGGTGACCTTCTGCTCTTTTGTACATTGTACCACCTTATAGATCTTTTCCAGGGCTTCCAACCAGTGTTGGGCTGCCATGTCTTCAGATTTCCCATTGAAAGCTGGGGGTTTCATCTTAAGGAACTTGAAGAATTTTCGGTCCGAATCCTCTTCATGAACTGGTGGAGGTAGAGGTTGCTGTGGAGCTTGTGGTTGTTAGGCAAATTGAGCCGCAAGGTTCTGGGTGGCTATGCTCTGGTTCTGGATAGCTTCTAGTATACCTTGTAGCCTAGCATTCTCTTGTCCTGGTGGATTCTCAGGGTTCGTAGTGGCATTCCTTTGTCTTCTACCGCGTCGTCCCGCCCTGATGCCATGATTCTTCATAAAATGCGCAAAGCATTGAGTTGATCAGGCTCAATATCTCATAGCATAATAAGTAGAAGGACAACAACAGACACTAAGGACTCGATAAGACCGTTCTAACTATTCTATAGTCCGATAAGAATTGAACCGCTCTGATACCATAATGTAACACCATATATTCAAAATGCTTGAAAGTAAGATAGTTAGTCATTAGGTACAGTCATCCCAAGAGAATTTAAACTTCAACCGTACATCGAGTTTAAATAATACGAGGTTTACAATTTAAATTACATAACCTTAATTTAAAGGATTTAATACAAATACATTGTCCTTTGCATCAAATTCCTAAAGTGCTACATAATTAAAACTACAAAACATAAGCATCACTCCACCTATTATACCATTCACAAGGTGAATATATAATATGTGACTATGCCATGCATCTTCTTAACTAAGGATATTAAGTCATTCTTTGCTTTGTGTTGTTGGGTTGTGTTATATTGGTCCATAGACCCCAATTACACGCTTTCAGTAAAGTGGTTAGACTTCTTAACCGTCCAAGTGGCATCCCACGAGGCTAACCAAACCGATCTTCTCCTTTAAATAGAGGAGTCTTGCCATGGACTTTTAGTGGCTTGATCTTCAATTCTTTTATGCATGATTAACAATGTAACTTAGCTTTCTAGGATATACAACCCTCATTATCATTTAACTATACAAGAGAATATATAATAAATTCTATGAATCAAGCTTAACCATCAAATTGAAATAACAATGTATACAAATCATGCTTTTGGCAACCCTTACAATCAAGATACACATGATCATAACAAATCATTAACATTACTTAAACTTAGCCATTAATAGACCAAACTCATCCCTTTGAAGCTCCATGGAACTTAAAAGGGGCAAACATAAACATACAAATGTGGGGGGTTGGGGGCAGCCATCCAACTTCTTTCAGTCAAGCCCACTACATAATCATAATATAAATCATATTAAAAAGCTTTAAATCAAAGGGGTTAACAAAACCCTAACTTTGAACCCAAAGGTTCTCTGACTTCTTTGATGAGAAAAAACCTAATGTGGGACTTATGGGTGCCCATCACCTAAGATAACGAAGAACTCACCACCAACTCCAACGATTTGAGACAAAAGAGTTGAAGCTCAGCTCCTCTTCTCCTCCTTCCTCACATTCTTCTTCTTCTTCTTCCTCTAGGGTTCAACCCTAAATCTTCAAAATCACTCAAATCTCAACTTTACAACTTTGATTCAAGCTAGGATTTGGTGAAATCTAGCAAGAATCCCTCACAAGGGGATGAAGAAACTCTAGTGTTTTCCCTTATTTTTCTTCCTCCAAATCGCCCATATCTTCCCTTTCCTTTCCTTTTTTGTGTTCTGCTGAAAAATCAGCGTTTTAAGCATTTTCAGAGTGTGTGAATCGATTCACAACAGACTGTGAATCGATTCATCCACTTAAAACTGCACCTGCGTCTTTCGTGAATCGAATTAGTGAATCGATTCACAGACTCTCAATTCGATTCACAGCATCATTTTAGTGGACTGGAACACTGGTGTGAATCGATTCAAGCGTAGGTGAATCGATTCACTCTGCACAAAAATGTGAAAAATTATCTTTTAACATCAAATCTTGAAACCTTCTTCCTATTCCTTCTTTCTCTAACTAATAATCCACCCATAACATCACTTTAAGGCTAATTTCAACTCATTTAATCACTTAGATTCATTTAAGACACAACATCCTCATTTCTCAATTATGAATATCAACTTGAATTTTACTTGAAATTCACCATTTAACTATACTAAGCTTATGCACATAATTCTAAACTAAAATTGACGGATTTGGGGTGTTACAGAACGGCTTCCACTTTACTAGGATCAACTGATACTCCCGCCTGAGAGATAACTTGCCCCAAAAATTTAACTTCATTAAGCCAAAACTCGCACTTCTCAGGCTTAGTTAATAGATTCCTTCCTCTAAGAGTACCTAGAACGATTCTAAAGTGCTTCTCGTGTTCTTGAGGATCCTTAGAATAGACTAGGATGTCGTCTATAAAGACACTACAAACTTTTCAAGGAAAAATTCTATTCATATAGTCCATAAATACGGCCGGAGCATTGGTCAAACCAAAAGGCATAACCAAGTACTCGTAGTGTCTGTATCTAGTCCTAAATACAGTCTTTGGAACATCTCTTGCCTTAACCCTAATCTGGTGGTAACCAGACCTCAGATCAATCTTAGAGAAAACCGAAGCTCCTCTAAGTTGATCCAACAAATCATCTATCCTGGGCTGTGGTTACTTATTCTTAACTGTGACCTTATTGATTTTGCGGTAATCAATACATAACCTCATACTGCCGTCTATTTTCTTCCCCAAAAGAACAGGTGCACCCCAAGGTGACACACTAGGCCTGATGAACTGTTTGGCAATTAAATCCTCCAACTGGATCTTAAGCTCTCTTAACTCTAGAGGTGACATTCTATAGGGGGCTATAGAAATCAGTCCCATCCCAGGAACGAATTCTACTGAGAACTCTACTTCTCTTTCTAGAGGTAAGGTCGTTACCTCGTCAGGAAACACATCTAAGAACTCGTTCACTACAGGAATAACATCTAGATCTAGGCTACCTTTTGAGGTTGAGGAAAGTAACATCATGTATCCTGCATGACCATCTAGTAAAGAATGGTTTAACTGAAGAACACTAGCCAAAACACTAGGATTTGACACTTCAAAAGATGGACGTTCTTGTGAAAACTATATTGTCTTACAATAACAATTGAGGACAACTTGGTTGGCGGAAAGCCAATCCATACCTAGAATGATGTCCATTCCCTCTAAAGGTAGACAAACAAGATTTACTATATCCTCCCTTGAATTGAGAGAGGATAATTCTCGCAGATTAAGGAAGTAGAAATGCTAGCCTCTGCAGGTGTATGCACATGCAATGGATTTTGTAATGAGGTGAGATACAACCCTAAGCTTTGCACACATTTACAGGAAATGAAAGAATGGGTTGCACCCGAGTCATACAAAACACTCGAAGGTTCATCTTGGAGGAAACAAGTACCTTTCGTCATATTCTCCGCACCCTTTGCTTTCTGGGCATCAAGAGTAAAGACTCTCCCTTGGTTAGGATCATTGGGTTTAGGTCCTTTCCCTTTTTTGTACTGGGGGCATTCCCTCGTCATATGTCCCGACTGATGGCAGATATAGCAGACATTCTTTTCTTTCAGACACTCTCCCTTGTGCATCTTCCCACATTTTGAGCAAGTAAGGAAGGACTTAGGCTCATGAGATTGGACTTGCTTGCCTTTGTTCAGACTTCCCTTAGGCCTCATGTGTTGGGCATTCTTGTCGTCCTTCCTCTTTTGTATCCGATCTCTAAGATTCGTCTCCAAGGCCGCTTGTGCCTCCTCAGAGATTATACATTTTCCCACCAATTTAGCATAATCAGTTTCTTCAACTGACACACTGCATTCCTTAGTTCCAGTTTGAGGCCTTGGTCAAACTGATGAGCCTTCCATTCACCGTCTTCGGTGTGTTGAAGGTAGGTAGAATATTTGGCCAGGTCTTCAAACTTGGTTACATATTCTGCTATTGACATGCTTCCTTAGGTCAAATGAGCAAACTCTTGCTCCTTTAACTTCCTCATACTCTTTGGAAAATATTTCTCCAAAAACACCCACTGAAAGTTGGTCCAATCTAGAGGGGTCTCAAGAGAAATCATGTGAGCCTTGGCTCCCGCCCACCATATCTGTGCCTCTCCTTTCAAGTAGTGTGAGGCGAAAGTCAGCTTCTGTCCTTCCGTGCAAGCTACCACCATGGATATCTTTTCCATCTCTTACAACCAGTATTTTGCTTCTGATGGATCTGAGCCGCCCTTAAAATGAGGAGGACTATTCTTCCTGAATTCGGAGAACGCACGATTGGGATTGTCCGGTTGTGCAACATTGTTAGCTGGAGATACTCCTCCTTGGAGAATTTGTTAGAGCAAGGCAATTTTCGCTTGGGATTGGCCATTAGAGGCTTGAGGTTGCACTCGTAATGCCTCTGCCATGACATTCCAAGGCTCGGGTTCCGGTGGTTGTTGTCTTGTTTGTCTCGGTCCTCGTTCGCCTCGTGATCCACTGGCCATAATTCTGCATACGGTGCATAGAACATTGAGTTGATTAGGCTCAATATCATATAACATAGTACTTAGAAGGTCTAGCTTGCCAATCACTAAGACTTTAACACACTAGTCTTTACTCACAATCCAAAGGATTGAACTGCTCTGACACCATAATGTAACACCATACATTCAACTTAACTTGAAAGTATGATAATTAACATTTGATACAGAGTTTACCAAGCGGAATTTAAACTTAAGTATTACATTAAGTCTAGATTAACACAAGGTTCCTAGTCCCTCAAAGGGAAAATATTCCATATTTCAAAATTACACAGCCCTTCTAGAGATTTAATACAAAATACTAGTTCTTTTGCATCAAATTCAAAAGAGTGTTACATAATCCAAAATACAAAATAACATAAAAGAGCTTCAAGCTCTTAGCCTCTTCAACCTTCCTTCGATATCTGCGAATCTGTAATAATAATAAAAGGAAAGAGGTGAGATAAAAATCTCAGTGAATCCTCCCCTCGACTACTCACCATCTCTCTTACGCTTAATACAACTATCAATAAAGCAATCAACATCATAATGCAATGCAACATTAACTAAGAACGTTTCGTTCCTCATTACTTCATGCTTAGCACGTCTTAACTGTTCCCGTATGGTTAACTTGATATTCAACTGGGATTTTATATTGTCGAATTTAGTCATATGCTTTAATTCATAGGCCCCGCTCAACATAGCTAACGGTATGGTGATTAGACATCATTAACCTTCAAGTGGCGTCCTATGAGACTAACCATACCGTACTCTCGTCTTATGAGGAATCTTGGTGTCTTTTAAGTGAATTTTGAATCATGACTCTCATGGCTTGAATGCATGCTTTACTTTAAGGCAAAATAACAACTTAGGATATTTAACCGACATCAACTATAATTTCTTTACTCATCATATAAACAAGACAATAACAAGTTCACATTACACTTTACATAAATATTCAATTCAAAATCACTTCAAACCAAAAATACATTCCCATTGGAGCTCTATGGAGCAACCAATGGTTCAAACATTAAGCACACAATTTGTCGGGGGTTGGGGCAGCCATCCAACCTCTTTCAGTCAAACCCACTATACAATCATAAAATTAACCATAAGAAAGAGCTCTAAATCAAAGGGGTTAGCAAAACCCTAACTTTGAACCTAAAGGTTCTCAGACTTCTTTGAAAAGAAAATCTTAATGTGGGACTTATGGGTGCCCACCACCTAAGAGAAGGAAGAACTCACAACAACACCAAGAACTTGGACTTGAAGTGGTGGAGCTCTTTCCTCTTCCCTTCCTTCTTCTTCTTCTTTTTCTTCGAGTTATTCGTCTTCTTCTTCTTCCTTGCTAGGGTTTCTCCAACTTCTCACCAATAATGGAAACTCAACTCTCCAACTTGGATTCAAGCTATGAATTGATGAAGTCTAGCAAGAATCCATCAATTTCTCTCAAGATTTGTGAAACCCTAATATTTCTCCCCTTTTTCCCTTTCTCCCAGTCGCTCTCTCTCTCTCAAAATCGCGATCTGTCCCTCTTCAGCTGTGTTTTTCTATTTTAAAGGCCTGTGAATCGATTCACATAAGCTGTGTGATCGATTCACACTGTCAGAAAGTGACAGATTCGAATTTTAAGTGAGTAAATCGATTCACTCTTCGAGTCCCAGAGAATTTGTTTTGCTTGAATCGATTCACAGGGAGAGTGAATCAAATCCCATTGCAGAAAAATCAAGAAAACTTAGTTCTAACACCAATCTTGAGACCTCCTTCCTAACCCTCCTTAATCCAACTCATAATCAACCCTTAACACCCTTTTAAAACTACTATTAACTCATCTAATCACTTAAGATCATCAAAGACACAACCTCCTCATCTTTCAATCATGCAATCAACTTGAAATCAATTGAAATTCACAATTAATAACACTAATCTCGTGCACATAATTTCAAACTAAAGTTGAGGGATTTGGGGTGTTACATGTCACGTAGTTGAGAAATGGGTTCCACTTCAGTTACTACATTTATGTGAGACATCTCATCCACTTGATAAGCCACTTCTTGTGAATCATATGCTTCAATGCGACCCCTTGGTTTTATCTTTATTGCGATACACCAACCTTGTTTGTCCCTTCGAGTTGATGGATAAAGGACATAATACACTTGTCTTACATTTTGTGCCATGATAAAAAGATCAAATATTTGGTATCTTCTGCTCATGCAAATCTCCACAGCATTATATTTTCAATCCACTTTTGTGCCTCTATTTGACGAATCAAACCAATTACAATAAAATAGAACTATTTTTTAGTATGGTCTAAAGTATTGTACGCCAGTTCATATATATGTTGAATCACGCCGTAGAAGTCGTCTTCATCTCCATCTGTGACACCTTTTACGTAAACTCTGCTGTTAATTATTTTTCCCCCTCAGTTTTTGACTGAGTTTGAAATTTGTATCCGTTTACGAAAAATATGTGTCATTCTTTTACACGTGAACGAGGACTATGAGATAAATTACTCAGGTGTTGGATTTTAAGGGATTGTATGTCACTGTACACCTACGTATACACCATATGCAAACAAACTATGGTTCCTTTCTTCAAATAATCTTTTGTATTTTCAAACAATAAATAGTTCAAATAGGACTAAAAATACATACCTGGTTCCTAAACCGCGTTAGAAAATATTCATGAATATAGGCAGAAGAGTCTTGTTCGCTTGAGGGCTTAGTTAACAAGAATGCCCTAAGTTATTATCAAACAAATGATCATGAGTAGTTACGGATAAAAGAAATTGAAAGTGGTCAAATGATACATACGTAAGATATGGTGATATTTCGGTACAGTTGATCAACACGTGAACGTGGGCTGACTTGAACTCTTCTCCCATGAAACCAGTGAGTCAACTCCTTTCTAGCATGATGACTGGGAAGGCCAAAGACTAATAAGGCTAGCAAGTGTCTTTCACTTTCAATTTCTATTTCATTCCTATTATTTGTTGGTGTCAACATGAAGTTCGTAAAATAATGGGAACAAAAATGGATTGTTCCACGATGTTAGTAAGTTGCACAAATAGATCCTTCAACGCTGGCTCTATTTTTCACCGATCGTTTTGAGTCACCCATAAATCTATAAAATAACAAGGTTGATCAAAATTGATACATTTAACCCTTCAAATGAATATTTATATTAAAGAATACTTTATTATATTACCTTTCGAATGGATATATCCATCTATATTGAACCGGTCCACCAAGCCTAGTTTCATATGCAAGATGCACTGGGAGATGCTCCATAGAATCAAAGAAAGCAGGGGAAAATATTCTCTCTAACTTACAAAGAATGACTGGTATGTTCTGCTCCATCTTTATAAGATCATCCTCTCTCAATGTTGCAGAACACAAATCTTTAAAAAATTGGCTGAATTCAATAAGTGGATTTAAAACATTTGACGGCAAGGAACTAAATGCAATAGGAAGTAAACACTCCATGAATACATGAAAATCCTGGCTCTTCATCCCAATCATGGTTCCTTTGTTCACATCAGCACATCTTGATAAATTAGAAGAATAACCGTCTGGCATCTAAAGTTCTTTTATCCACCGAAAAATTGACTTAGCTTCCTCAGCAGTTAAATAGTAACTGACTTTTGTCGAGTCATCAAATGCAAGTCCTTTCGCCTACAGTAAATTGGTAAGTCTAGTCTGGCCTTATCATTGTCTTTCATTTTGCCTCTGACGTTCATCACTGTGTTAAACATATTGTCAAAAAATTCTTCTCAATGTGCATAACATCAAGTTGTGTCTCATTAAATTATCTTTTCAATATGGCAGATCCCAAAAAATACTTCTTTTTGTCCAATTATGCCATTGTCCATATCCTTCAAATCGATCCAATTCACCATAATCTGAGATTTTTGGCAGTTACTTAACTCTTCTCCAAATTTGTTCTGATGTCAACCTTGGGGGCGGGCCATCTAATTCAACTTCCCCCTTCTTGAAGGCGTTCTTATTCCGTCTAAATGGATGATCACTTGGTAAAAACCTGTGATGTGAGTCAAACCAAGAACTCTTCCCCCCGAATTTCAAGGAAAAGGCCTTTGTATGCTCCATGCAATGCGGACATGCCATTTTACCATGAGTACCCCAACCAGACAACATGTCAAAAGCAGGAAAGTCGTTAATGGTCCACATTAGAGCTGCCTTCATTGTAAAATTCTTCTTTTGTGCAATATCATACGTCAAAACACCATCCCACAACCTTTTAAGATCGTCAATGAGAGGCTGTAAATAGATGTCAATACCATCTTTTGGATTATCTAGACCCGATATAATACAAGTCAAGAATATACAAGGTTTAGACATGCACATTTCAGGAGCAAGATTGTATGGGGTAACATTAACTGGCCAACAAGAATAAGGTTTCGCTGTAGATTGAAACGGGGTAAAACCATCAGAGCATAATCCAAGTCGTACATTACATGGATCTGCTACAAAATCAGGATGAACACGAACAAAGTGCTTCCAAGCTTCACCATAAAATGGTCGGCGCAGCATACCCGAAGTGCTTCTATTCTCATAATCCCACGTCATTTTACCTGCAGTTTGTGTTGATGCAAACATTCTTTGTAGCCTTGGAATAATTGGAAAATAAGACATTGCCTTCACTGGAACTGGTTTTTGTGTACTCTTCCCATTATCACTGTGTGAAATATACCTTGGCTCATGACAAAATTTGCTTTCAACCAGTGCGCCATCATTTTTACCGAATTCATTATCGTAATGTAACATACACCCTTTCACACAACAATCAATCATTTTAGCTTCCAACCCCAACTTGGACACTAAGCTTTTAGCCTCATAATAACTTTTTGGGAAACCACCTCTGATAGGTGACGACTCCAAAGTTATTTTCGTAACGATATCCAAACCCACATCGGTAGCGCCACAGTTCTAAAAGCCTTACACACATTGATAATTTGGAGTCTGCAAACCCTTCAGACAACGGCTTATTTGTTTCTAACAAGAGATTATAAAATTTTTGCACTGTCTCATTTGGAAGTTCATCTATGTCATCATATTGTTGCTCTTCAAATGATACGTTGACCCCCAAGGCATTACAAACCATATCCTACATCAATTCAATATGCTCACCATATCCAGTGTCTACGCAACTGCTTGAAGCACCTGTACAATTATAGCCAACCCTTAAATCAACCTGAGGCAACTCTTCACCATGTTTAGTCCAAATCCAGTAATTAGGCCTAAATCCAACTGAATACAGGTGATGTATGATCTCACTTGGGCTCTTAATCCTTCTACAATCGCAATTAAGGCATAGACATCTCATCCCTCCATTAGTTATGAAATCTTCATGTGCCATTGCGGTTTCGACAAAGTCATCAACCCCAACGCAAAAAGATTGTTTCAAACCCCTTCTCCCTGGATACAACCTATCGTACATCCAACTATGACTCGAAGGAAAAAATTTCATCTTCTGCATGTTAAAAAAAATGCTGATACATTTAAACATGAAAATTTTAGCAGCACGACGTTTTTAGAACTGCTTTCTTTCTTTAAATGGTATGACCCTATCCCATTCGAGGAAAAGCTTTTTCAGAACTCGTATAATAGTTTTTCCTTAATTCTCATCTCTTATATTTGACAAAATTTTGGCAGCATTTCCTATTGGTCTCTGAGTACACTAAATGATCGCAATTATGAATATCGCGATCAAGTATGCACCCAGAGAATAAAAGGAAATGAATCGAACCAAAATTTCATCAAATATAAAGATACGAAAATTAAGCAACAACTATTATACGAGTAAAGAAAAAGTTTGTTCTCAAACTGTCCCACTTGGACAATTCAAGGTTCAATATACAATGAACACGTGGTACCCTTGAAGAGTACATGCACTCAATAATATATTAAACCTCAAACGGGAAGCTAAGGTTTTTCTCCGATATTAATTACAGGCATAAAAATAAAGCAATAAGCTAATTAAAATATATTTAATAAAATTTAATATCGGTTTTTCTTCGATATTAATAATATTTAATATATTTCATATAGTTTATATATCTAATATATTTAATATATCTAACAATAATACGTTTAAAATTATTTAATATATTTAAAATTATCTAATAAAACCTAATATAAATACATTAATGTACAACCTAATCATTAATAATACATTAATACAACCTAATATATATGTCATACAACCTAATATATATACATGTCATATAACCTAATATACATTTAATATGTTTACATGCCATACAACCTAATCAATCAATACAAATAGAAATTAATATACATTTAATACATGACAATCAGAATCGAGAACTTAAACCCCAACTATAACAATATACATGTTCCAAATTTTCTAATAAGTTCCCTATATCTAAGAGCAATGGAAAAGAAAATTAAGTCAAACAAATCATACCCAAACCAAATTCAATCATTATAGATTCAATTAGAGTTTATATTTAATCATTACAGGTATCAGTTAACAACCAATACATCTAATATCTTAGTCAAAGAAACCAACCTCGATCCAAAGGGCGAGACAAGTGGAGGTCGGATAATTAGCGGCGCGATGGCGATGGTAAAGAGACAATGACTGCCGATGGTCTTGTGATGGCTAGTGGCCGGTCGTGGTGGTGGATAGTGCTACAGTGGTGCGTAATGGCTGGTGCGCAGCGGCTGGTGGCTGGTCGTGGTGGTGGCTGGCTGGCTGCGGTGCGGTGCGACAATACGGGGTGGCAGTGGTGGTGCGCGGTGGCAAGTGGTCACGCCGGACAAAAGGGGGTGGTGGTGGCGGTGGCCGCGATAGACAAAAGGAGCGGGCGGTGGTGTGGTTGCCGCAATGAACAGTGGGAGTGGTGGCGGTGTGGTGGCCGGAGTTCCACACAGAGAGAGATAGAGAGATGAGAGAGATAGACTACGAGTGAAGTGAGGGGGAGAAGGTCACAATTTCGTTCATATCATAGGTTACAGACGACCTTTTTCTCGTTACTGATTGCCTAAGACCATCGGTAAACCCAAGGTCAGACACGGCGTTTTCGACGGCCAAGTTTTCAAATACCGACGGCTGTTTTTAAATACCGATGGTCTAATCCTTACCGACGGGTATGTCCATCGGAAATTAAACACGTTTACCAACGGCCTTGCCCGTTGGTATTTGAAAACTTGGCGGGAATCCAAAAGGCGGGAATATTATCGACAGTCCAAGCCGTCGATAGTTTAAGTGGAAGACGGCTTACGTTTACCGATGACAGGCGTTATTTTGCGACGGTTAATAGGTTGTCGGTACAATGCCGTCAGTAAGGCCGGTTTTTCTTGTAGTGTGCCCATCACAACCAGATCTAAACGAGCATTCAAACCATCCTTTGTCTTGCCATTGATGTTGAGAAGCGTACGGATTACACTATCACACACATTTTTCTCAACGTGCATCACATCAATACAGTGTCTCACATCAAGACTCGACCAGTATGGAAGATTAAAGAAAACTGACCTCTTCTTCCATATATTTTTTTCAGTAGACTTCTTTTGTTTCATTCCAAAACTAACATTGATGTTCTTCTCCTATTCATAAACTTCTTCCCCAGTTAAGGCATTTGGAGCAACTCCATTCTCCTGGCATCCATTAAAAGCCTTTTTCAACTTCTGATACGGGTGATTACGTCTGAGAAATCTCCGATGCCAAAGATGAATAGTCTTCCTTCCATGTTGCAATTGATGGTAGCATGTGCCTTCTTCACATATAGGACAAGCTTTATGCCCCTTAACACTATACCTAGACAAGTTCCCATAAGCTAGAAAGTCATTTATGGTGCAAAATAACATGGCACACAACTTGAAATTTTCATTGGAATACCCATCAAATACATCAATGCCTTCCTTCCACAATATTTTCAAGTCTTTAATCAAGGGACTTAGATAAATATCTATGTCATTTTCTGGCTGTTTTTGTCCAGATATCATCATAGATAACATAATATATTTATGCTTTATGCACAACTAAGGAGATAGGTTATAAATAACCAAGAGAACAGGTCATGAACTATGGTTACTACTTAAACTACCATATGGATTCATTCCATCCGTAGAAAGTGCAAGCTTAAGATATCTTGGGTCATTGCCGAAATCCAGAAACAAAGAATTAACTATCTTCCATTGCAAAGAATTAGCCGGATGACGAAGCTTTCCATCACATTTCCTCTCATCTGCATGCCACCTGATATTCTTTGTGTTTTTTACATTGGCGAATAGTCATTTAAACCTTGGAATAATTGGAAGATACCATAACACCTTTGCAAGAGGACCTTTTGAGGTGACATCACAATCAACATCACCATCCTTCTTTTTGTATCGTGATTTCATATACTTAGGGCATATTTTTTTGTCTTCATTCTCTTTTTAGTATAATATACAATCATTGGGATAGGCGTGTATTTTCTTATACTCCACACCCATCGGACATAATATCTTCTTCGCCTCGTAGTTACGGTTCGGCATTGTATTGCCTTCTAGAAGCATGTCCTTCAATAACTCCAGCAATTCAGTGAAGCTTCTATCAGTCCACCCATTTATCGCCTTAAGATTAAATAACCTCAAAACTGCTGATAACCGTGTGAAATTTGTGCAATCCGAATACAATGGTTGATCCTTGTCACTACATAGAGTATCATACACATGTGCTCGCTAAAAATAATCTGGTTCAATATCACGAATCATGTCCTCTAGTCGATCGCCCATATCTACCTCAACTTCCCCTCTTTTCGACACACTTGGCGTGTCTAACACTTTACCATGCCATGTCCATGTCGTATAACTCTGCATATCCCAAAGACACCAAGGTGCTCACGCATGTCTTCAACTTTTAGAGGTGCCTTATTCGAACACTTAACACGAGGACAATAAAATTTTCCATTACTATTAGGAAGCTTTGTTTCAACAAATTTTAGAAACTCTGACACTCCATTCTTATACTCATCGGTCAATCGATTTTTTTGCATCCAACTATGATCCATAGCTATGTTCTGAAAAGTAAACACACACTTATTTAATGAACACAATCACCACTTCAGGACCCTTCAACCACAAGTATCCAACAAATCTCTATATATTTGGTATGCACCTATCCCATTCAAGAAGAAACTTTTTCTTTATTTAGTTAATAATTAGTCGTTAAATCCTTATATCTTATATTTGACGAAATTTTGGCAGCATTTCGCATTAGTCTCTAAGTAGACAACCAAAACGTGGTGACATCCACCACGATCAAGCATGCACCCAGAGACAATAGGAAATGTAGTAATCTGAAATTTCATCAAGTATTAGATAAAAGATTTAAAGACTAACTATTAACCAAATAAAGGAAAAAGTTTCTTCCTAAACTGTCCTACTTGGACAATTCAAGATTAATAAAATGAGCAGTACATTCCTCGGTACACATGTAAACATTTTATTGAATCTCAAACGGGAAACTAAGGCTTAACACAAATTAAATAGGAAAGCTCAAATATAAAAACATACTTCATATATCATAATTATCCAAAAAGTTAGTATTCATAAAAAGTAATGAAAAATACATTAATATATTCTCCTGATACATTTATCCAATTAAAATATCAAAACAGTCAAATACATTAATATGTAACATAATATAAAAGCGAAGCTAGTGGTGGCTGCTTGAGGGGTCCCCAGGACAAAATCGGGCTATAGATTCCTCCGAAGGAGTGTAATCCTCTACGATGGGAGAATACTCCGGTGTGGATAGAGTATACTCCGAGATCTCATCGTCATCACTGAGGATCTAAACAATGTTTGGCCCTTGATAAACCCCCTGGCAGCTACGACCCTCCTGGGAGAGGGTGTCCTCCTCTGAACCATGCGCATATGATGGCCCAGGCCCCAACGGTCAGCGCCGACACGGGGATCAGCATACTAGTTATCCATTAAATTGCGATCCTCATCGCGGTGAAGATCGCGATGATGAGGATCGCAATCCTCAATCCTCACATAGCTGGCTCGATACTCCCTCGCAGTCATCATCGGCCTGCTAATAGAGGGACGTGACCTCCTGGAAGCCATGCGAGTACGATGCCCCCACGACCACAGTTTTCATCTGAAGGCATCGTCTGTTGTCAACAATAGTTAATCATGAGCAACCAAACTAAAGTTCAATTAAATGACAACAAAAAGCATATTATAAGCTAAGGGCATGAGCCGTTCAACTTAAGCTATTAATAAATAATAAAACAATTTCTGTAGTGACAGGTAATAACCAACATAACCATATTCAAATTATCACTGAACCTTATCCAACCTATATAAAATTGAAGGAAATATATATTGGACCAGCAAAATTACACTGCTTTTATAGATCACATAATATTAATAACAAAATTTGATGACAGCATCAGTCATTTCGTAAATCAAGTAACATTAGAATTAAAAAAATGACGCATAATTGTTGCCATATAAGAAGCCATAAGGAGATACATATTGTAAAACAATAACTTCGAAAAAAAAAAAAAAAGGCTAAATTGCACTTTTCATCCTTTAACTTTTTTTTAGTTTTAATTTCGTCCCCTAACTATTTAAGTTTTCATTTAGGTCCCTTAAGTCACGAAAATTACTTCAATTTCATCTTTTTTTTCATTTTTTTATTTTAGACGAATGACAATTTGACATGTGGAATAAAAAAAATGAAAAATTAAATGGAAATCACCTGTGTCGAATAGTCATTCGTCTAAAATAATAAAAAATGAAAAAAAAAGGCGAATTTAAGGGACCTAAATGAAAACTTAAATAGTTAGGTGATGAAATTAAAAACTAACAAAAAGTTAAGCGACAAAATGTACAATTTAACAAAAAAAAAAAAAAAAAAAAGAGAAAAGAACAGCCGCAAGTATGCACACAAAGTTCCTTATCATAAAGCTGTTAATCCTTGGTCATCTCCTATGCCCCCTATTTTCAAACGGAGTGTGGCTGCACCAATTGGGTTTAAATCACAATAGTTTTTACCTACATCACCTACATGTATCAGCTTCCTAAAAGTGCAAATATAGCATCAAACAAGTGTTCAAAATGCTGTTAATTTTTAAAGGTTCTTTTCTCAGATGTGGCAAGCAAAATGGTCACATCCATATGGAGCATAACACTAATAACATTCATATGGGTTTAAAAGCAAAAAAAACAATATTCTTATTCCTAAAAAGCACAAAACTAATTCCTAAAAAGCACAAAACAGTATCTTTTTTTTTTTTGAAAAGGCAAAAATTTTATTAAAAAAGAGTGACTTGGCTCAAGGTAAGCCAAGAACACCAAAGATACAAATGGATCACAAGTTCTGATATGACTAATACGATATGACTAATACAAGAACAGGGACACTTGCTACTAAGAGCACCAACAATAATTTTGCAGCCACATTACACAACACTTACGTGCAATTATAACTCCTAGTAGCAACCAACTCCCATCAACCCCACAAAAACAGTATCCTTAATTACTATATATTTAATAAAACAAAGATAAATAATTTGTCATCACAATCATATCACAAAAATGTAGAAAAAAATAATAATAAAGTACCTGTTCAATAGCACTTCACGGTGGCAACGGTGGCAACAAAAATGAAGAAGGAGAAGAAAGTCACAAGCTCCTTCAATGCGAGCTCCTTCACGGCGGTGATAGCAAGCGGTGACAGGACTGCGAGAGAGACAGTGAGATAAAGAAGGAGAACAAAAATGAGGAGGAAGAAGAAGAAGAAAATGAGAATAAAAACGAGAGAAAGAAAGCTCTCACCAGAGAACACGAACGGAAAACGCAGTGGCGGCCTGAGGAAGCTGGTGGTTCATCGTGACTGAGAGTGAAAACGGTGGTGGTGGCAGTCATTTTCGCAGAGTGATGGTTTTGGAAGAAGAGAGAAAGTGACACTCCTCTAAATGGCGCGAATATATATTAACCTTTTAACACCGGTTACTAACCTAACCGGTGTAGAATCTTAAACAATTTATTCCGATTATACTTAAAACCGGTGTAAAATGTTACGCGATAATTACAAAATTGCCACCGCGTCATTTTTTACATCGATTGTATATATAACCGGTGTAAAAAATGAAGCAAAAATTTCAAAAAGGTCAACATGTCACATTATATACCGGTTATATATAGAACCGGTATAAAATCCTCAATTATTATCCGTTTCGTGCACTAGTGTAAAACTAATCAAATCAAAGTGTCATCATCCATACCATCTTCCATCTCCTCATTACCAATATTGGCTTTTCCTTCAAGTTCAAGAAGTAAAGTCTTTGAATTATCAAGCATAAGCCTCTCAAACATCCGCTCATACCGGTCCACCTTTTGTTTTATACTGTCTTGCTCAAGAATCTTCTGTTGATGTTCAACCGTTAATGCTTGAATTTTATCTTTCATTACAGCAACCTCTTCTGATGATACTGCATCAATAGAAATGGAAAATGAAGCTTTTCTAGATGCTCTTAGAGTAACAGCTTGACAGCTTGAGATCGTAATCCAAATATTTGACCCTTGTTGTTAATCCAAATCTGTACTCTGATTATTGTTCTATCTCTAATTAGAGACAAAATTTGTTTTCTATCTCAAAATTGAGTACATGGATTAGAGACAGATTTAACATAGCATCTCTAATTTTAAATTTTTTTTTTAATAAATTTCTCTGGTTTTGTCACTTATCAAAATTGCCACAAAATTAACACCAATTGTAAATACAATATCAAATTAATAATTCAAATTTCAGGAGTTATTATAAGGTGTGGGTGGATTGGTTTGGGGGATAGACATAGGGGTTGGAGTGATGAGGAAGTCATGGGTTCAAATCTAGCATTACATACTAATTACTATTATTTGTTATTCAAAAAATTAGTAATTCAAATTTCAATCTAGACAATTTGGAATCGTAACATTATTGCATCATTCAAATAAATAGTTTACTAAATACACTGCAACTATGATTTCTAACAATTCTTAATAGCTGTTCTTAAAAATGATTCTCATATGTTTCATTACTTCCTTTATTTCTAAACAACGTCCGCATTATAGAAATAACACAGATTGAGAATTAACTTGATATTTTATTATTAGTTTGTGGTAGTATATATATACAACTTAACAACCTAATTTTGGAGTAAATCAAGCTAACAAATTCCTACTGATTCTCCACTAATTAAGCTCTAAACTTTAGCCTAAAGAAAAGGTTAATAACAGATTTACAAAACTGAATAATTAAAATAATTAAGGTCTAATTATTATTATTGATACGCATTACATATGCAAGCTTTCAGCTAAAATACAAAAAAAATCATTCCACGCATTTTTTTTCAATGCAAAGTGGAATCTTTTCTTTATATATGTAATCACTAAGGCACAATAACTTATATATCTTTATCTAACTCCTGCAATAACTGAAAGGTAAAATATGCACGGTTGAGTACTCGTCGAAGCTTGGGCCGTATTTCTGCTTAATGGTATGTGGGGATTATGTGCCTTAAAATCAGTTTTGGAAGTCATTGAATTTCATAGGAGTGATTTCTACAGCAGGTGAATCGATTCATGGAAGTGTTTTAGGCGTTGGAGGAAATCTGGAGGTTCTGTGTATCGAATTCAGCAATGGTGAATCGATTCACCACTTCAGTTCACGTTTTTGAGTCGATTCAAGGCACTGCATGTTGAATACTTGATTCGATTCATCAAACACGTGCAGGAGCTGGTCTTTTAAGTGACTTGAATCGATTCAGGCCTCATTTGAATCGATTCAATCTCGTTGTTTTTAAACCAGAAACGCGCAGAAGCAGGGCAGATGCAGAAACGCGAACTTGAGCGATTTTTGTGCGATTTTAGGGTTTGGGAAACACATTCATACACTCTTGGGCTTAGGGTTTTCAATTTGTAAACCTTGAGGATTGTTCATGAGGGATTGAGAGGATTCATTTGTGTGATAGATCTTGATATTGTTCATCTTGAACAATAGAGAGGATTGGGTTCATTTTCATTATAATCTCTCATTGTAAAGACTCAAGAACATAGTGGATATGGAGGGCTGCTCTCTTCCGCAGATATAGGTCATCTTTTTTGGACCGAACTGCGTCGCGGTGTTATTTCCTCTACCCTCTCTTTGGTTTGTTTGATTTAATTTAGGGCTTTTATTGCATATTGGTAGAATTTGTTCTTGGTTTGAATTAGTGATTTGCTGGGCGGTTTGAATTTGGTTGCTATTGTTATTTGTCCCAATTTCTTGTTTGTACCAACATGGTTTATGCTCTAGACAGACCAATAAATCACTGCAATGACTCTTTTATATAGCAAGCTACTCTCTGATATGAAATATAAGCAAAAAAGTTTATGTATTTGAACCAAATACATAGACTTTTTTACTTATATTTAAGACCATAGGGAGTATTATAAATAATAATGCAAGTATGGGACAAGAGTGACTTGGGCAATCCTTCATACATTTCCCTTTTCAGCTTTCACTGCCTAACCCCTTCTGTGGTGTGGCCCTTTGTTGTTTTTCTCAATCATGAAAAACCCTTCTTCCACTCTTCAAAGGTCACTGTGTGCTTCTTGGTTCCCTTGTTGCTCGTTGCCACAAATGCAGTTTCAGGTTTGTACACTCATATGTGGACACCGACACATGAACTTTGTTATTTTATGCATACGTATATATAAATTGGGTTGGGATTTATATCCGTACTTGACTTGCATATAATTAGATTATTATTCACTCTGGCAAGTTAAATGTGAAAAGCTATTGACTCTTTACTTCGACAGATCGTCGTGCTTGTGATAAGGAGTCCAATAGAACAATGACTTTTTACTTCACCAACTTTCCTGATTCTGATATGAAATATAAGCAAAAAAGTTTATGTATTTGAACCAAATACATAGACTTTTTTACTTATATTTAAGACCATAGGGAGTATTATAAATAATAATGCAAGTATGGGACAAGAGTGGCTCGAGCAATCCTTCATACATTTCCCTTTTCAGCTTTCACTGCCTAACCCCTTCTGTGGTGTGGCCCTTTGTTGTTTTTCTCAATCATGAGAAACCCTTCTTCCACTCTTCAAAGGTCACTGTGTGCTTCTTGGTTCCCTTGTTGCTCGTTGCCACAAATGCAGTTTCAGTTTTGTACACTCATATGTGGACACCGACACATGAACTTTGTTATTTTATGCATACGTATATATAAATTGGGTTGGGATTTACATCCGTACTTGACTTGCATGTAATTAGATTATTATTCACTCTGGCAAGTTAAATGTGAAAAACTATTGACTCTTTACTTCGTCAGATTGTCGTGCTTGTGATAAGGAGCCCAATGGAACAATGATTTTTTACTTCACCAACTTTCCTGATTCTGTTGGTGATAAGGAATAGAAAGAAGGTTTGCAATCTGGGGTTATGTGGTAGACATTTTCGTTCCAAGGAAGAGGAACAAAGAGGGGAAGATCTTCGGCTTCGTTAGATATACGAAGGTGGTTGATGCAAGGTCATTGGAACGGAGGCTGCGAGATTATTGGTTTGGGTCGTATAAACTATGGGCGAATATAGCAAGGTTTAGTAGAGGGATAGAACGTGGGGAGGTCCAGGTACAACAGGGGAAATCAGGATGAAGGGAAGCAGAGGCAATGGACTGCGAAAGAAAGAAGCAGAAAATAGGGAGCAAAAAACCTATTTTTTCTCGCTGCAGGGTAAATGGTACTAGCTACGCCGAGGCTGTGAAGCATAAGGGTACATGACTGTGGAAACCTAAATAGTTAGCTAAGAGGACGGCTGCAAGAAACTTGGAGTGGCAGGGGCTTGAATACAATGTCACGGAAGAGAAGATGGGTTGGTTGAAAAAATGCTACGTGGGGGAGGTGCATAACCCCGAAGAGATATTCTCATTACAAGCAAAGATAGTGGATGCGGGTATATTATCCGTAAAGGTAACACCTATGGGAGGTAGGAAGGTGCTTATACAACTATCGGGGGAAGAAGATTTTGCGGAATTAGTGAAAGATGCTGAGGATTTCCTCCAAACGTGGTTTGTTGATTTGAATGCATGGTCTCCTGAAGAAGTGGCTCGAGAAAAGTATGCATGGTTACGTATTCAAGGGGTCCCACTTCATGCTTGGGAGAGGGATTTCTTTGAATTGATAACATGTAGCTTTGGAAGGTTTGTTCATGTGGATATCAATACAGAGAGGAAGCAGAGATTTGATTTGGCAAGAGTTCTTATACAAACCTCATTGCAACGACCGAAAAATTCGGAGGGATTTATTCGAGTTTAATGGAGCCGCCACCAATAATTTATTTCGTAGGAAAAACATTAGAAAAACCCTTTTTGAAGAAGATGGTCCTTGAGACCAGATTTGGGTTCGGGAGTCGAATTATGTGTATGGAAGGTATTAGCACCCTACGACATCCTTTCGAAAAAGGTTACCTCTAACTAATTGTGCAAAATTATATTAACTTCTAAAAATAACTATTTCCCTTTTATTAAAAAAAGACAAGAATTAACAAAGATAAAAAAAAAAGATGACTTAATAAAAGTTGTTTATTTTTGCGCTTGACAGGAATGGGCTCCTGCTCCTACGTATCTCCGGGTGCAGTGGAGAAATCAAAGGCTACGTAGTTCTTGGGTAGAAAATAGTTGTGTGTTAGTTGATTTTAATTGTATATTTTTATAAGGTAGGTTTTCGTAGGGACCAAACAAGAAGCAATCAAGAGTGGTCCTCACTAACAACCCATTTTTGTTTAGAAAACTAATGGTGTTCATAATGATCAAACGGGAAGCAATCTTGAGTGATCATTACTAGTAAAAAAACTTGATTTTATTTTTATAAAGAAGATAAGTTTTCATGAGGACCAAACAAGAAGCAATCAAGAGTGGCCCTCACTAACAACCCATTTTTGTTTAGAAGATTAACGTTCATAATGATCAAACGGGAAGCAATCTCAAGTGGTCATTACTAGTAATTAATCTTCGCAATTTTATCGTGTGTTTTTTCAAGAAAATATTGTCTCAAAATTTTTGTGATAAATTGAAATTTAGTTGAGTAAAACTTGTCCTAATTTGACTAATAAAAAAAAGATGTCCACGTTCATTAAATAAATAATAGAAAAAAAACAAATGGGCTAAAGGTCAATATTTAACAAAAGAAGACTAACTACAATAAAACAGGGTTGGCAAATAAAAGAAAAAAAAGAGGGAGGGGGAGCTAAGTGGGCTGAAGCCCAAAGATGAAATAAAAAAAAGGGAAAGGGGAGGCGTAAAAAAAATAACTGAAGGCCAGTCAAAGCAAAAAAATAAAAAAAATAAAAATAAAAGGGGAGGGGTATCCCTTACGGGTTTCATTTGAAACCCTAATTTGGGGGAATTTGCGCAGCGCAAGAAAGGTGAGGGAAGAGAGGGCAATGGCATCGAGAGAGAAGCGATTGGGGGGAGAAAAGAAAGGAAACACGCAGGGGAAAAAGGGAAACGAGGCGAGCCAGAGAAAGAAAGGGATAAAAGAGAAGAAGAGAAAGGGGAGAAGGGATGGAGCACGCGGCGGAGAAGAAGTGGAGGGGGCGCGATCGGCGAGCTCTGTTTTTGTTGTGACCGCGAATGGCAGCGGCGAAGCTGGGAGACGAGAATGGAGAGAGACGCGAGGAGAGATCGAGAGGGAGAGGATTGTGGTGTGTGGCCAGATGGAGGAAGCGAACCAGAGAGGGAGGTCGCAAACCGAGATGCGGGCGGCAAAAGGCGGTTCGTGGTGGTGCCCGTGACGACGAAGCAACGTGTATAGGTTCCAAAAACTCTCTTCTTCTCTTATTTATTTTCATTTCTGATTCTACTAACAATCCCCTCCTCCATTTTGTTTTCCTATTTTTGTTACTCATCCTTTTTCTGATCATGCCTTGGTTTATTTACTACTGTTTCGTTTGATCCTAGAAAAACCTTATTAACAGGCTATGGCAACAAAACTCATTTACAGCATTCTGAGATCAAAATCGAGGCTCAAGAATGTTTGATGGACCTACCTAGATTCCAAGATGTGTAGAGTGGGTGTGATTTACAGTAGAAGGTAATGACACAAACTCCTTCTCCTCTGCTACTGCCTCGTTCCTTTCTTAATTCACTGCTTTGCTTCTTCATTTCTTTTTTTTTAACCGTGGACTCTCCTTCTTTCAGTGTTTGACTTCTGTGAATTAGGACCCCAATGTGGAGTCTCTAATTCTTTGTTTTAGTGGTGAAAACTCTCAGCAAATTCCCCCTCTTCTCTGTTGTTCTGTTATGGTACTTATAGGAGCAATTGATGGTGCAAGTGCAATGCTTGGATCAGGGGAAAATTGTTAGTTGGAGACAAGGCAGCACCTCTTGTGGAGCCTCAGAGTACTGGAATATCAGTCTGAGAGGTGGTGGCTGCAAAGCAAAATTGCCTCAGGCGAAAATACAAAGGAGTAGAAGCAACAGAAGAAAGAGCATTGGCTCTTACCCAAAGAAATGAGGTGCAGCATGCAGCAGCCCTCCTTGCAGATGCCATACGTATCCTACTGCTTCTTTTCTTTTTCTTTTTTGTTTTTTTATGTTATTCAATTCTGTAGTTTGTTTGTTATTCATTCTGACTTTGTAAATGGACTTTGTTTGTACTTTTTGCAATTTTTGGGCATGTAATAGACTGTTGATTTAAATTTTGGGCTTATATTTGTGATGGTAATTTGTAACAAAAAGGCCAGCTATTTGTACCTCTTTTTTTATTGCAATTGGGCTGAAATTGGCCCAAAGAATTAACACAAAAATGAACCCAAAATTTGTTGCTAAGAATAAAGTAAAAACAAAAATAAAAATAAATTACAAGAGGTAAGTGGACAAAATTGGGGTATAACAGCTTCCCCTCTTTAGTTATATTTTATTAGAAAATGTGAACAACAATGGTTGTCAAATCTTTGTTGTAAAATAGAAGTAAAGATAAAGACACTAATTTTATCCTGAACTAAGATAGACAAATGGACGGGGTGAGGAATAACAACAAGGGATCAACACTTGGTGCGTTTGACCAGAAAGTGATAAGCAAGGATTACCGTCAGGTTGGGTACTGAAGTGGTAATCAAAGAGCAATAATGAGGGATTAACACTTGGCGTGTTTATCAGAAAACTATAAAGAAGGATCTCCGTCAGGTCGGGTACTGACGCAGTGATCGGTAAACAATAATGAGGGTTTGACGCCAAGTAGGGTATTGACGTGTCGATGGGAAGCAATAAAGAAGGATCACTGTCTGGTCGAATACTGACACAGTGATCGGAAGGTTCGACGCCAAGTAGGGTATTGACGCGTCGATGGGAAGCAATAAAGAAGGATTAACATCAAGTCCGGAACTGATATATTGGTCAAAAAGCAATAATGAGGGATTACTGCCAGGTCGGGTAGTGACGCAGTAATCTTAAAGCGATAAAGAGGGAGCGATACTTAGCGCGTCGCTTAGAAAGCAAAATAAAGGACCAATGCTAGGCACATTGTTTGTAAACAAAAGTGAAGGATCAAAATTTGGTGCACGGACCAGGTGTAACAAAACGGCTAAAAGGTGGTGATATGAAGATGATGCATAAATATATGGTATGTGATGCATGTATGCAATGCGACCACTATTTTTATTGCAATGACTCCTCATCCCATATGATCTCTAGTATTTAAAGATATGGGACAAACCAAGATTCATCGGGCTCATTCATAATATGCTTTTGACTGGGAGGAAGCACGGATTATCGATGCAGCGCTAGTTACTTTTTAAAGGTAATCCCTTTGCCCTTTTGAAACTTATTTGTTGAGATTCGGTGTTTCCTCGTGATTCTTAAGATGTATATAATAACCGTAATGCTTTCCCATATCATCATATGCTTCACAATTCAGTGCCTATTATCATAAAACAACATTTTGAAATACGAGAATAGAAGTGTTTGGTATTCAAAAAAAGAGTCATGTGTACAAGGACTAAAGTTACACAGACTTGAAGATACATCAAGAAAAATGCAGGAAGAAGAAAAAACAAAGAAAGACAATAACTAAGCAGATATTTTATAGTTTGTGTCTCTGTAGGAATAAATGTCAGCTTCCCATATCCATAACTTTTGAATACTCATTACTCAACTTCTGGAAATATATAAAACTGCCCTGTTGGGTAACTTGAGCCTTTTGATGCATCAGCTGACTTTAATGACCAATTTCAGACCCTAACTTTTGCTTCGATTGCTCTTTCAAGTTTTCAATCCAACGGGTCGCTCTAATTTTTTCCTAGGTCGCTCTTTCAGGTTTTCAACCTAGCGAGCTCATTTTTGCTTGGCTCTTTATATGTTTTTTTTAGGCATGATATTTTTTGACTGCATCAGAGTTCACTGGGAGTGGGAGGTCTTCACCGTCCATCCTTGTGAGGATTAAAGCTCCTCTAGAAAAAGCTTTCTTCACAACATACGGGCCTTCGTAATCAGGAGTCCATTTTCCACGAGAATCCTTTTGGATGGGCAAAATCTTCTTGAGTACTAGATCTTCTTCTTGAAATTCCTAAGGGTGAACTTTCTTTTCGTAAGCCCTCTTCATCTCGTGCTGATATAGCTGTCCATGACATAAGGCCATCACTTTCTTTTCTTCAATGAGGTTTAATTGATCCAGCCGAGCGTGAACCCATTCTGCCTCTTCCAGTTTTGTCTCCATCAATACCCTTAACGGGGGGATCTCGACTTCAATGGGAAGTACTGCTTCCATTCTATACAACAATGAGAAAGGGGTTGCCCCCGTTGAGGCGTGAACCGAAGTTCGATAATTATGCAAGGCAAAAAGGAGCATTTCATGCCAGTCTCTAAATGTTACAACCATCTTCTGGACAATCTTCTTGATGTTCTTGTTTGCAGCCTCAACTACCCCATTCATCTTTGGGCGGCATGGTGAGGATTTATAATGTTGGATCTTGAAGTCATTACATAGCTCTTTCATCATCTTGTTATTCAAGTTAGTCCCATTATCAGTGATGATCTTATTTGGCAGACGGTGGTAGCAGATCAGATCCCTTTTGATGGACTTGACAACCACATTTTTTTTTGGTAAAGCAACTGCAATGAGGAGTTTATATGGATTTCTTCTTTCAAAAATCAAGTTTTGAGAAAATATGAGCAGTTTGATTTTGATCAGAATAGACTTTATTAGGGTTGTAACGTGGCCAAGTGTTGAAGGGTCATGAAAGAAAGGATATTTCAGGCTCAAAAAGTGTTTGATTTTTTTTCAACAAAGACTTTTAGTGCAAATATACACTTTGATGGTTGCTAGCACAATTGTCTTGTCTAGCTTTGGCATTTTTATTTATTGATTTTTGATTCTTGCAAGCGACTTTGATACGTTGCATTTGCTATTTGCTTGCTTGCTTTTTTTTTTGAACAGATGAAATTGAATAGACTATTGTGCTAGCCTCCAATGGATGGGTGATCCTTGTTTAGGGTATTTAAAAAAAAATTAGCCTCAAAAGGGCAAGGGATATATATCTTTTATTTTTTGGGATAAAGAAAAATGACCAAACTTTATTTCAAAACCTTATTGCTCAAATTTTCACAAAAATTAGTTTTTGGCAAATTGCACACTTGCTTTACCTTTTTCTTTTTATTTTTATTAACTACTTTTTTTGTCACTTTCAGTACTTAGATTGATTATTTCAAGTTCTTCCTCGTGTGGTTAAATCACTTTTGCCTCTTGTACCATCAATCTCATCAGTTCAGAAGGGGTTTCCCAATTGTCCTCCTGGGGTAGTCAAAATTATAGTATGAGTCACTGGCATCATCATTTTCAAAGACAATATTTTTTTATCTGCATTAGTTAAAATTGACGAAATGAAAAAAACGAAAAAAAATGAAAAGGAATGGAAAAGATGAAAAAAGAAAAGGGAAATGATTGGAAAATTCAAAAGTGTATTTTGTTGAAAAGGATACTGAAATGAAACATATCCGTCTTTTTGACAATAAATTATCCTAAAGCCTTGGGCAGAGCAATAGGATTTGCAATACAAAATTACTTTGCATAAAAAATCACGGGAAACTCAACAGTTTCCCAATTTCCAAGCTTTTCACTCGACGGGCAAGGGTCGACAAGGTTGACAATGTTGTCTTTAGCACTGCGATCATCTTTGACAGTTGCTATCTGGTTTGGGTTCAACATTCATGCGCTCTGAAAGCTTTGTTTGATGTTGTAGATAGGGACATTCTCATCATTTGGTTCCCTACCTTTCGATTTAGCTATTAGGGGTTGGTCCCCAAACTCCTCAGTAATGACATTGACTGCTGGACCTCCATGACCTAAAAGAGGATTATTACCCACACTAGGGCCATCCTCTTTAAAACTCAATAATTTGGCATTGATCAGATCCTGAACCACGTACTTCAAGGCCTTGCGCTGGGCCAGTGTGATCTATCGCCTCGCATGAAACTCACATTTGGCGTTTGGGTCATACCCTCTTGGGAAGGGAGGTTAAAGTGGTTTCATTGAGCGGGGGGAGACCAAGGAGTTACTGATGAGGTGATGAAACAAGTCTGTATATGTCAAGGGAATAGGGTCAAATTGGACAATTTTTCTCTCTTGGTCGTTTGGCTGTTTCTGGTTTTGGTTTGACTGAGTGGGTGGATTATGAGAGGTAGCGGCAATATATGAAGGTGGAAAGTAAGGGTATGGGGAAGGCTGCGGGAAACTGACAAAGAATTAGGGTGGCTTTCCTTGTGTATGTCCTCTTTGGCTTGTCATCACAGCATTAGTTTCCCCTTCCTTCTTCTTCATGAAGTTTGTAGGAGGTTTCTTGGCATCATTTACTGCAGCAGAATTGTGGGCAATCTTTTCGTTTCTCATTCCTCCTATAACTATTTCCCCTACGATGACCATATCTGAAAAGTTTGACGATACACTTCCGATCATTTTATCATAGAATGGTGATTGGAAGGTATCCATGAACATGGCCACCATCTCTTTTTCGATCAGCGGTGGTTCCACTTGGGCTGTCAATCCTCTCCATCGTTGGGCATATTCCTTAAAAGTCTCATTGTCCCTTTTTGCCATAGTTTGCAACTGTATTCTATCAGGAGCCATATCAATGTTATACTTATACTGCTTCAAGAAAGCATCCGCCAAATCTTTCCAACAGTGAATATGAGATCATTCAAGGTGTGTATACCAACTCGACGCTGCCCCTGTTAAACTATCTTGGAAAAAGTGAACTAGAAGTTTGTCATCATGTGCATAGGACACCATCTTCCTATAGTACATGGTCAAGTGGCTTTTCGGGCAAGTTGTCTCTTTATACTTGTCAAAGTCTGGCACCTTGAACTTTGGCGGTATGACCACATCTGGTACGAGACAAAGATCCGAAGCATTACTTGAACCGAGGCAACCCACTCCTTCTACAGCTCTTAGTCTATCTTCAAGGATTTGCAACTTTGTATCGAACCATTGATTCCCAACTGGGACGCTCAGATTGGATCCCCCCATGGCTGGAGACCAGGCAACATGGTTAGTCTGGAGATTTACTGGGTTTCCTAACATAATAGGGGTGACCAAATGGTCGGAGATTCACCAAGGGGGTCACTACAGGCGTACTGACTCCTTGAGCATTCCTGACATAGGGTGGAACATAACCAGGTGGAAAGGTGTATGTCATGAAGACAGGATTTGAGTTTTGAACTGGTATGGTTTCGGTACCTGACCCGGATCCTTGAGGCTGAGCTTCATCTTGTACAACAAGTGTTTGGGAATCAGTTTCCACAGAGTTATTGTTAGCACCTGACGGTGTATAACTGGGTGGGAGACTAAATAGCGGGAACTGTTGTGCCTAGGGGCCTTGAGGACTATGGTTCGTAGAATCATCATTGGCCATAGGTGGCGTATAACCAGGTGGGAGACCGTAAAGTGAGAATTGCGGTATCTGATTCTGAGGGTTGCTAGCTGGTGAATGTATAGGACCTTGTGGGTAAATTGCAAAAGGTAACATCATCCCTTGAGCATTGAGACCATATTGCAACTGCATTGGACTGAAGCCAGGTGGGTGGGAAGGTGTAGCTTGACTTTCATCATTCACTGCTGGAGATACCCCATCTGCAGTCTTATCTTTGTTTAGAGACTGTAGAAGCTCTAAAACTTTGATCATCTGTTCCTTCAGCTGGTTGACGTCATCTTTCATCTCTTGGTCATCCATGATCTTTGATTGAGAGCAAGTTCGATAAGGGTGCCGAGGAACCAGTTTGTTCAATTATTCTGGTGATTTAAAAAAATGATATGAGTATGTAAGAAAAGAGAAATGAATGAATGTGGATGCATTAATCTATTTATTTTGTGTCAGGGAACTGTAGGCCTCATTGCTTCGGCACGTATGAGCTTCTTTGAAACTGTTTCACTATTTGATCCCATATTATTTTACAAAATACTTGCAGCCAAGCTTTTGTGTTCCTACGATTCTCTGGCGACCTAAAATGAAATGAGAATGAATGAGATTTTTTTTTTAAAACATGTTTTTTTTGAAGTTTGAATGCGTGAAGATATAATGTTGGATGGTGATGTATAGCATGTATGAAGATATGTGGTTTAGTAGACCCTTTTTATGCATGGACATGATATAACAGATTTTTGGTGGAAGAACAAAAATGACAAGATGCCCCTTGTGTCTTAAATGGGTTAAACCTAAAGTTGGAGATTTTCTAACCTAAGGGTCTATAGTCTTGTATCGAGTAATTGATCTCACAGGTGGCTCTAATCACAACCTCACCAAAGGCCTCTAGAGCTAAAGTCTCCTCCAGAATATTAACCACAACAATAGATAACTATCCGGTTCGGAATACCCAGAAGGAGCACACTCTAGATGAAGTTCTCGCAATAGCCAGAATGAAAGAAAATTCCAATTGACTATTACCGAACCTCCACTCAACTTAAGCTTTGCTCTGACGCGGGTATAGAGCCTTACTCATATGTGTATGCAAACAAGTAGGTGCGATGTGTGAGAGGGACAACACCATAACACTACCCAAGCTGCAAAACAAACAAAGCATACAAATATAGTCTTTTATCCTAAAGTTTAACATATACATAATATTCATAATAAATTAAAAATAAACAAATACGTAATAAATAATTATTTACAAAAAAATAAATAAATAAATAAAAAATAAAAAATAAGGGGAATTAAAAATTAAAGTTAACTATTTAGCACAATTAATCATGTTAGGCCCGACTCTTTAAACGTCCCCAGTGGAGTCGCCAGCTGTAGCGACCGAAAAATCCGGAGGGATTTATTTGAGTTTAATAGAGCTGCCACCAATAATTTATTTCATAGGGAAAACATTGGAAAAAACCCTTTTTGAAGAAGATGGTCCTTGAGACCAGATTTGGGTTCGGGAGTCGAATTATGCGTAGGGAAGGTATTAGCACCCTACGACATCCTTTCAAAAAAGGTTACCTCTAACTAATTATGCAAAATTATATTATCTTCTAAAAATATATATTTCCCTTTTATTAAAAAAAGACAAGAATTAACAAAGATAAAAAAAGAGGACTTAATAAAAGTTGTTTATTTTTGCGCTTGACAGGAATGGGCTCCTGCTCCTACGTACCTCCGAGTGCAGTGGAGAAATCAAAGGCTACGTAGTTCTTGGGTAGAAAATGGTTGTGTTGGTTGATTTTAATTGTATATTTTTATAAGGTAGGTTTTTGTAGGGACCAAACAAGAAGCAATCAAGAGTGGTCCTCACTAACAACCCATTTTTTGTCTAGAAAATTAACGGTGTTCGTAATGATCAAATGGGAAGCAATCTCGAGTGATCATTACTAGTAAAAAAAACTTGATTTTATTTTTATAAAGAAGATAAGTTTTCATGGGGACCAAACAAGAAGCAATCAAGAGTGGCCCTCACTAACAACCTATTTTTGTTTAGAAGATTAACGTTCATAATGATCAAACGGGAAGCAATCTCGAGTGGTCATTACTAGAAATTAATCTTCGCAATTTTATTGTGTGTTTTTTCAAGAAAATATGGTCTCAAAATTTATGTGATAAATTGAAATTTAGTTGAGTAAAACTTGTGCTAATTTGACTAATAAAAAAGGGGTGTCCACGTTCATTAAATAAATAATAGAAAAAAAAACAAATGGGCTAAATCCCAATATTTAACAAAAGAAGACTAACTACAAAAAAAGGGGTTGGCAAATAAAAGAAAAAAAAAGAGGGAGGGGGAGTTAAGTGGGATGAAGCCCAAAGATGAAATAGAAAAAGGGAAAGGGGAGGCGTAAAAAAAAATAACTAAAGCCTAGTCAAAGCAAAATAATAAAAAAAATAAAAATAAAAATAAAAGGGGAGGGGGTATCCCTTACAGGTTTCATTTGAAACCCTAATTTGGGGGAAGCTGCGCAGCGCAGCAAAGGAGAGGGAAGAGAGGGCCATGGCATCGAGAGAGAAGCGATTGGGGGGAGAAAAGAAAGGAAACACGCAGGGGAAAAAGGGAAACGAGGCTAGCCAGAGAAAGAAAGGGAGAAAAGAGAAGAAGAGAAAGGGGAGAAGGGAGGGAGCATGCGGCAGAGAAGAAGGGGAGGGGCGTGATCGGCGAGCTCCGTCTTTGCTGTGAACGCAAATGGCAGCGGCAAAGCTGGGAGACGAGAATGGAGAGAGACGCGAGGAGAGATCGAGGGGAAAGGAAGCGAACCAGAGAGGGAGGTCGCGAACCGAGACGCGGGCGGCGGTCCCAGCGTGGCAGCGAAGGGCGATTCATGGTGGTGCCCGTGACGACGAAGCAACGTGTACAGGTTCCAAAAACTCTCTTCTTCTCTTATTTATTTTCATTTATGATTCTACTAACAATCCCCTCCTCCATTTTGTTTTCCTATTTTTGTTACTCATCCTTTTTCTGATCATGCCTTGGTTTATTTACTACTGTTTCGTTTGATCCTAGAAAAACCTTATTAACAGGCTATGGCAACAAAACTCATTTATAGCATTCTGAGATCAAAATCGAGGCACAAGAATGTTTGACGGACCTACCTGGATTCCAAGATGTGTAGAGTGGGTGTGATTTGTAGTAGAAGGTAATGACACAAACTCTTTCTCCTCTGCTACTGCCTCGTTCCTTTCTTAATTCACTGCTTTGCTTCTTCCTTTTTTTTTTTTAACCGTGGACTCTCCTTCTTTCTGTGTTTGAATTCTGTGAATTAGGACCCCAATGTGGAGTCTCTAATTCTTTGTTTTAGTGGTGAAAACTCTCAACAAATTCCTCATCTTCTCTGTTGTTCTGTTATAGTACTTATAGGAGCAATTGATGGTGCATGTTCAATGCTTGGAGCAGGGGATAATTGCTGGTTGGAGACAAGGCAACACCTCTTATGGTGCCTCAGAGTACTGGAAGATCAGTCTGAGAGGTGGTGGCTGCAAAACAAAATTTTCTCGGGCAAAAATGGAAAGGAGCAGACGCAACAGAAGAAAGAGCATTGGCTCTTACCCAAAGAAATGAGTTGCAGCATGCAGCAGCCCTCCTTGCTGATGCCATGCGCATCCTGCTGCTTCTTTTCTTTTTCTTTTTTGTTTTTTTATGTTATTCATTCTGACTTTGTAAATGGACTTTGTTTGTACTTTTTGCAATTTTTGGGCATGTAATGGACTGTTGATTTAAATTTTGAGCTTGTGTTTATGATGGTAATTTGTAACAAAAAGGCCAGCTATTTGTACCTCTTTTTTTATTGCAATTGGGCTGAAATTGGCCCAAAGAATTAACACAAGAATGAACACAAAATTTGTTGCTAAGAATAAAGTAAAAACAAAAATAAAAATAAATTACAAGGGGTTGGTGGACAAAATTGGGGTATAACACTCATCGTTGGAAACCATTTTCCGTTTGTTCAAGGTCAAAATTAATGGTTCATTTTACTCAATTAAAGTAATGGAAGAACCATTCTCGTTTTCGGTGTGGAACGGTGGTAGAGAACATGATTGCCGATGCAAATTTTTGGAGTCATCGAAGACGGAGGACTCAGAAGATGGTGAAGCTTTTTTTTTCAGGCAGCCATGGTGTCTCTGGAGGCTGAGGAAGAGGATGAATTTGGGAATTACGAGGATTGTACTGAAGCAGTTAATGTGGTGGGAGAGGAACGAATCAAAGATAACCATTCGGCTTCCCCAACAACGAGTGCAATGATGGGGGATGTTGGGGAGGCAATGCGTGGTGTCGTTTGCAAAAACCAAGGGGTTGGAAGTAGTGGAGGGCAGCTAATTGATGGGTGAGAAGTGATGATAATGATACTGGGACAACTGGTGTGTGCATCACAAATGGTGAGGCACTTGGGGCATCAGGTGGTCATTCGTTGGGCGAATCCCAGCTACACCATCCCGGCCCACAGAGACTGGCCTAATTAACTGTGGGTGTAGATTTGGTAAGTGATAGTGGGCTAAACGTGTGGGGCGGCTTGGGCCGGTTAGAAGTGGTCTTGTCTGGCCCATTGTTAGAAGACGGACCGTTGGGTCATGGTGGAAAGAATCACATCATCAGGGGTGATCCAGAAAATTAAGGAAAGATCGAGAGAGTGGGTGAGATGGTAAGAACCCTAGTTTCTAACGACAACGGTGCAGTGGATCTAGAAGGGAATTGTCCGTCACCAGAAATTGAAGGTGAAAAAGCAGTGTCGAGGTCAAAGTGGGGCCGAAAAGGGATCCAAAAGATGGAAAGAGGCAAGAGACACAGTGAGAACCAAGAGGGGGAGTACATGAACGTCAACCGTAGAGAGTCTCAGCAATGGAACCTTTCGAAAACCAATAATCTCCATCGAAGCCAGGTACCTTCAACATCTGAAACTTCTTCTTCTTCCAACAACATAAACAATTGTTGTTGGGCTAAGCTCCATGGGGAGACACAAGTTGTGGCCTCAGATGTGTTGGAATTTGGTAAAGAAGTAAACTTGATTTATAAGGGTGGAGAGGGGAAAACGATTCAACAATTAGATGGGTTAGAGGGAAGAGCTAGGGTTGTGGCGGGTAGATATACTGCTGGGAGTGAAGAAGGAAGGTAGCGAGGGAGACAAGAATTGTGAGGGGAGGTGAATAAAAGTCAAATAGATGAAGATATTGTCATATAATATCAGAGGTTTGGGTGGGAGAGTAAAGAAGAAGGACATTCAAAAGTTGGTATCAGCTCATCAACCAGACATGGCGTGCATTCAAGAAACGAAATTAGAGGTGGTGGATGAGAAGTTGTGCTCAATCCTATGGGGATCTAGACAATTCGGCTTCAAGTATAAACCTGCAGAAGGAAGAGCGGGTGGAATCCTCACAATCTGGGATATTAGTAAATTTGAGCTGTAAAGCGACAATCTGGGCTATCAATTTGTATGTGTTGAAGGTGTTTGGGGAAAGGAGAGAATTCATGTCGGGATTGTCAATGTTTATGCATCCTATGAACAAGCAAAGAAACAGGTGTTGTGGGGGAGGGGCTGTTAAGCCTATTAGAAGCAAACAGTGGGGGGAGGTGGTGCCTAGTAGGTGATTTTAATTCCATCAGGAGTGAGGCAGAAAGAAAAGGCTCCAGTACCTATTCCAGAAATGAGGAGATGACGTCGTTTGACGAATTCATAACTGAGGCGGGACTAGTTGACTTACCATTGACAGGCAGGAAATTCACATGGTATAGGACGGGTGGGTCAGCTATGAGCCGTTTGGACATATTTCTACTCACTGAAGAGTGGTTCAACAGTTGGCCAAAAATAACTCAGTGGGGATTGAGTAGAGAATTATCTGATCATTGCCCAATAATACTAAAGGAAAATAACATTAATTGGGGTCCCAAGCCTTTCAAGATGCTACAATGCTGGGGAAAGGTGGAGGGGTATCAGGGCTTTGTTAAGGAGCAATGGAAAAACATATTGTAACAGGGTGGGGGGTTATGTGCTAAAGAAGAAGCTGAAAATTATAAAACAGAAATTGAAGGAGTGGCACAGGAAACATTGCAAGAATTTAGGGGAAAGAATCAATGAGCTAAGGTTGAATTAGAAAAGTGGGATAAGAAAGGAGAAGATTCAGCATTGCAGGAGGATGAAGTGATGGCTAGGAGGGAATGTCACAACCAAATTTTTAGACTCTCGAATTTACAATGCAGCCTTTTATGGCAGAGGGCCAGAGTCAAGTGGTTAAGGGAAGGAGACGCCAACTAAAAATTCTTTCACGGATGTATCAACAAAAGATGGAGGACGAACGAAATTCTAAGTATAGAAATTAATGGAGAAAAAGTTGAAGGAGCGGAGGAGATGAAGCAGGAGATAATGAAACACTTCGAACAACAATTCCAAAGTAGGAAGTGGGAAAGACTGTCATTTGAGCGCATGGAGTTTAAGCAGATTGGGAGCGAAGAGAATGAGATGCTAATAGATACCTTTTCGGAAGAAGAAGTAAGGAGGGCGGTGTTGGATTGTGAAAGTTCTAAAAGTCCTGGACCGGATGGAGTAAATTTTGGTTTTTTGAAAGATTTTTGGGAGGAGATTAAAGCTGATTTTATGCGGTTTCTAGAGGAATTTCATGCTAATGGGAGGCTCGTTAAAGGTTCTAACTGCTCATTCATCGTGTTGGTTCCTAAGAAAGAAAACCCGCAAAGGATTGGTGAATATAGGCCAAAATTTCCCTCATAGGATGTATGTACAAAGTGTTGGCGAAAGTTCTTGCAAATAGACTAAAGAGAGTTGTGAATAAGGTCATCTCAGAATCACAATCAGCTTTCATTCAAGGAAGACAAATACTTGATGGGATACTCATTGCAAACGAAATGGTAGATGAGGCAAGAAGAGAGAAGAAATAATTAATGATGTTCAAAGTGGATTTTGAGAAGGCCTATGATTCAGTTGAATGGGGATTTTTGGATTGTGTAATGGAAAAGATGAATTTTGGGGAGAAGTGGAGGAGCTGGATTGGTGGGTGCTTAAGCAAGGCCTCGATATCTGTATTGGTTAATGGGAGCCCCACAAAAGAGTTTAGTATGGGGAAGGGATTGCGACAGGGCGACCCTCTTTCTCCTTTCCTTTTCTTACTAGCAGCTGAAGGGCTGAATGTTTTAATGGATAAAGTGGTGGGCAAGGGACTGTTCTCGGGGTATAAATTCTGCAACTTACAATTTGCTGATGACACACTGCTGGTGGGAGAGAAAAGTTGGGCGAATGTGTGGGCCATAAAAGCAACCCTACAGTTATTCGAATTGGCGTCGGGTCTAAAGGTTAACTTCCACAAAAGTCAATTGGTAGGAGTAAATGTACTAAGCTGGTGGCTGGAAGAAGCGGCATTTGTGCTAAATTGTCGTGTTGGAAAGGTTCCCTTCAAATACCTTGGACTCCCAATTGTAGCTAATCCTAGAAGAAAATCAACATGGGCTCCAATGGTGGAGTTGGTAAGACAAAGACTGTCGAAGTGGAAAAGTCAGAATCTGTCCATGGGCGGTAGGGTAGTCCTCATAAAATCAGTTATGTATGCACTCTTGGTTTACTATCTCTCCTTCTTCAAGGCTCCATCAGGTATTATTTCTCAACTTGAATCTCTCTTTAAATAGTTTCTTTGGGGGGGGTTGTGAGGATGTGAGAAAAGTGAATTGGGTGGGGTGGGAGAAGATATGTAGAGAGAGAGACGAAGGGGGTCTGGGGGTAAAAAAACTTGAGAGCATCAAGAAAATCATTTCGCGGGAAGTATCTTGCCTTGAACAAGCGAGCTACAAGAGTATTCGGTTGAGTCATGATCCTCTAACCTTGTTTGCCAAGAAGCGCCACATTGAACACATAAAGATTTCGGAAACCCATTCCCCCATCTTTCTTGCTAATAGAAAGCTTGTCCTAAGACATCCATCTAACGCCTTTGTTGCGACCACTGCCATTTCCCCACCAAAACGAGTTCATGATTTTTTGAATCTCATCCCCCAGGGATGAAGGAATGAGGAAAATACTTATGAAATAAGTGGGGATCGCTTGCAAAACCTCCTTAATCATGACCTCTTTGCCTGCCTTGGAGAGTGACCTTCCCTCCCATGAATTCACCTTCTTCCACACCCTATCCTTGATGAATTTGAAGATATCCTTCTTGCTCCTACCAATCATGGATGGGAGGTCCAAATACTTCCCAGTACCCATGCAAATCTGAACCTAAAGGATGGACGCTACAGATGCCTTAGTATCTTCATCCATATTCTTGCTATAAAACACCTCCGATTTCTGGAAATTGATTTTTTGGCCGGATGCTGCTTTGTAGGTGAATAAAATATTCTTCATAACTCCTGCTTCTCTATCTGTGGCCCTGAAAAACAAAAAATAGTCATCGGCAAATAAGAGGTGAGTAATGATTGGAGCCCCTCTACACACTCCAACTCCATGAAGATCTCCCCTCCGCTCAGCTTGCTCAATTAGGGCTGTCAACCCCTCTGAGCACAGGATGAAGAGGTACGGGGATAAAGGATCCCCCTGTCGAAGCCCTCTCTCTGGATGAATAGGCCCCTCCACCTCCTGGTTCACTAGGACAGAGTACTTAACTGTCTCCACACACATCATAATCCAACCCACCCATCTGGCATCAAACCCAAACTTTAGAAGCATCTCGCGGAGATACTCCCAGTCCACCCTGTCATAAGCCTTACTCATGTCAATTTTAAGAGCCACCTCGCCCCTACCTCCTTTCGATTTGCTCTTCAAATAGTGTATAATCTCAATCGCCATCGTGGCATTGTCTAAGATAGACCGCCCAGGTACAAAAGCAGATTGGACCTAAGAAATACATCTGTGGAGGCAGATTTTGAGACGATTTGCTAGGACTTTTGAAACCAATTTATAAATGACATTACAAAGAGCAATGGGGCGCCAGTCCCTCATAGAAATAGGGCTATCATTCTTAGGAATCAAGGCAATATTAGTATCATTTATGGAGTTGGGAAAGAAACCTCGGTCTAGCCACACACAGTAGGCTTGAAAGATCTCCTCACCATAGTCTTGCCAAAAATGCTTGTAGAATCCCAGATTGAAGCCGTCCGGGCCAGGTGATTTGTCCGAGTCCATTTGATTAAGGGCAGTGGCAAATTCTTCACGAGAAAACGGGCTGAGTAAGGCATTATTGTCCTCCAACGTGATCCGCTGCTAAACTACAGAGACAACAGGATCATAGAGTCCTTCGCGGCTCTGGAAAAGCTCTCTAAAGTAAGAACCAACCACCTGTTTGAGCCGTGCTTGATCATCAACAAAGACCCCATCCTCATTCTGCAACTTAGCAATGCGGTTATGCTTGGCTCTGCAAGAAGCTGACGCATGAAAAAATCTAGAATTAATATCGCCATCCTTGAGCCAGAAAGTCTTGGCTCTTTGTTTCCAGAACAACTCTTCTTGGACTATCAAATTTGCCATTTAATCTTTCAACAAGTTGAACCAAGCCACTCTAGCTTCGTCTCGACGCCCCCTAAAAGCTTCCAGCTGCGAACGACACTTGTCTATATCCTCCTTAAATCTCATCCTGATTCGCCTACTCCACCTTTGCAGGTTCGCAACGCAACCCCCCAGCTTCGCTACCATATTGCCCTCTTCACCCCTCAGCCACCCTTCTTTCACAATATCCCCTATATCAGGCTCCAAGAGCCACAAATTTTCAAAGTGAAACTTTCTGCGAGCTCTATCAATGACCGCAGGCTCACGCTGAAGTAGAATGGGGGAATGATCAGATCGGGGTGCCACCAAATTGAGAAGCTTAACATGGGGAAAGAGATTGAGCTTAGCATAATTCCCCTTTGTGCAATATTTTTTATTCGAGTAATAACACATCAATTAATTAATATAATTCATATACTTATATACATTAAAAAATAAAGTTAATGTAAATACGTATATTATTTATATTAAAAAATAAAGTTCTTAACATGGGGAAAGAGATTGAGCTTAGCATAATTCCCCTTTGTGCAATATTTTTTATTCGAGTAATAACACATCAATTAATTAATATAATTCATATACTTATATACATTAACTTTATTTTTTAATATAAATAATATACGTATTTACATTAACTTTATTTTTTAATTGCTTAAAATGTTTTTTATTTATTAGTCTCTTCAATATATTATTTTTTTCATAATTATTTTTCTTGTTCATTGGTCAAATAAAATAAAAATAATTACCAAAGTCAACTGAAAATTTTAGAAATTTCTTTTGGTGTGTTGAAATTTTTAGAATTAAACTAAAACAATATACTCTTCTTCTGACATACTATTAGACTCGGACGAAACGCACATTATTTTTTAATAAAAATTAATGTTGTATAGTCAATGAATTTCTTTTTTTTTTTTTGACAAAATTGTATAGTCAATGAAGGCGGCATAAAATAATAACTAGTATAGCAAAGTAGACAATCACCCAGCTTCATTAATCATCATGTAAAGTGTTCCTGAAAACGTCACCGTTTTGCCTTTCAACGATTCTCGATGGCTCGTGGGGTTAAAGTTGCGGTGATCGGCGCCGGAGTCTCCGGTCTCGTCGCCGCCAGGGAGCTGCAACGTGAAGGCCACGGCGTCGTCGTTTTCGAGAAAAATAACCGCGTGGGCGGCACCTGGGTTTACGACCCGAACACAGATTCCGATCCACTTGGTATTGACCCGACTCGAAAAACGGTTCACAGCAGCATGTACCTCTCGCTGCGCACAAATCTTCCGAGACAGCTCATGGAGTTCTCGGATTACCCTTTTGCGAAGCATGAATCTGGTGACCCGAGAACGTTCCCGGGTCACGAGGAGGTGCTCCGTTTTCTGGAGGAATTTGCGGGTGAGTTCGGGATACACGGGTTGAGCCGGTTCGAAACGGAAGTGGTGAAGGTGAAGATGGAGGGGAACGGGAACGAGTGGGTGGTCGAGTCGAGGAAAACTCTGGAAGGTGACTCAGTGAGTCAGGAGGTGTTTGACGCGGTTGTTGTGTGTTCGGGTCACTTTGTAGAACCGAGACTTAGTGAGATTCAGGGAATTGAAAATTGGCGTGGGATCCAAATTCATTCCCACAATTACAGAGTGCCACACTCTTTCAAAAATCAGGTACAAAATAAAATGTTTAATAATTAGTATTAAGATAAAATGTTTTAATCAAATTTATTAATGCAAAGTGTTGGAAATATTTGGTTTCTTATCGAAATTATTAATTGATTATTAATAAAAAAAACTGTTTGATTTAATGTCACATTTTTTTCTTTTACATTCATAATCTTTACTTAATAACAGGTTGTGATTTTAGTTGGGCTTGGACCTAGTTCTTTTGACATCTCAAGAGATATTGCCGGAGTAGCAAAAGAAGTTCATGTTGCTACAAGGCTGAATCCAGATTTAATGAGTATGAAGTTGGAAAATGTTCGCAATATATGTTTCCATAATTTGGTATGTACAAAATTGCTATGGATATGGATATATCTTCTTAGTATCTTTTCTAATTATATTTGGTCATTTGTACATTACAATAACATCTTTTCTAACTGCCCAATCATTCCATTTCCACACACCACCCTAGCTGAATTTTCTAAACTCCCACCCAAAAAAGTGTATTACTTAACCAACTTAAGTAAGTTAAATAATTTGAGTACTTTGTATGACAGATATTATTTTATTAACAATATAATATTGCTCATAATTCTCATTCTGTCTTTTTTTTTATAGATCAAATGTGTGTATGAAGATGGCTTGGTTGAATTTGAAGATGGATTCTCTATTTGTGCAGATGCGATAATTCACTGTACAGGGTACAATCAGAAAGTTTCACATATTCATTCATCATCTGTTACATTTTTTTTTTTTTGGTACAAAAATCTGTTACATTTTTAATTGATATATGAACAATTATAATCTGTGTTGTTAATGATTTTTAGGCATTTATAAATAATATGACAGATACAAGTACCATCTTCCATTTCTTGAAACCAATGGAATAGTAACCATTGAGGATAATCGCGTTGGGCCCCTATACAAACACGTCTTTCCTCCTACTCTGGCTCCATGGCTTTCTTTCATTGGTTTGACCTATAAGGTTAGTACAATCTTTTTTAATGAAACAGCTCTTTTGTATTTCATGTAGTTTAATTTTATGCAAAATTCATTATATAGAATAGAATGCTATAATAGTTTCTTGAAATAATTAAGGTTATTTATTTATAACTTGGCGCGGCCAGGATATTATATTCCATGGAATTGAGTTACAAGCCAAGTGGGTTGCAAGAGTTTTATCTGGTAAGGTTCTATTACCAACGGAAGAAGAGATGATGAAATCTGTTGAAGACTTTTATCAATTCATGGAGGAAAATGGGTTGCCCAAGCGTTACACTCATTCCCTTCGTCCATTTCAGGTGTGTACACTTGTTTTTCATGGCATGGGCATAGTTATGACAAATTCTACGGTGTCCTAGTACTTGAAAATGATTTGAAACACCAACAATGATCGATCGATGCCACCCTCTAGAAGTAAAAGCTAACAGTCCTTCTCGTCTTTACGGCTGAAACGGTGACCTGATCAGTGTCGGTTCGACAAATACGAGAAAAAACGAATACTAGTGCCTTAAAACCCAACTCATATTTGTGTCTCCTTGTTTTTGTCGAACCGACACCGATTAAGTCACTGTCTCAACCGTGAGGACGAAGATGACTGTGAGCTTCTATTTCCGAGAGACGACGTCGGTCTTCGATTGAGTTTCGAGCATTTTTTATTAAGTATTCATCCATCGTGGACCACCTATCAAGGTGGCACACGGTAGAAGTCGCCGTTACGTTGCAACCAAATATAAATTTGACAATTTTAAAGGGAAAGGTAGCTTTAATTTTTCTGAATTTACCTATTTATAAAATTACTCTGGCAGGTTGACTACAAACATTGGCTAGTGGCACAAATTGGGCTGCCTCCGTTGAAAGATTGGAGGGAGAATATGTATACTGAGTGTTTTAAGAATTTATTGGAAATGAACGAGATGTACAGAGATGAATGGGATGATAATCATTGGGATTCCATCATTCAAAATGGACCAGCTTCCTAAAAGTAAACATATTGTATGTCTCAAGAAATATAGTTTGAAGTATTTGGTTGAGTTTTCTTGATCATATATTGACCTTTTCTTTAAAAAAAATCATATTTAATATTTATTGTTTGGTGTCTATATAAACAATTTGTCTGTTTGAATTCCTAAAATATAGAAAACTTATTTTTGATGCTTGATGTTTTGTTTTTAATTATTCTAATATTTTTCTATATTGGAACTAATGATCTCCATAAAATGTGGATCATAAACATTTTAATATCTAAAATAGGGACTATATTTAGACTTTTTAACAAGAAAAAGAAAGAAACAAAACAAAAACCACAAAGGATTACTCCCTTCTAAAGGAAGTATCCATGGCTTCAGCTAACAACATGGTTATCACCCTGGTAGGAACTCTATCTAGAACCACTAAACTTACATCATTTCTAGCACTCATCTTAGCTAAGAAATCCGCGCAGGAATTTTCGTCTCTAAACATGTTCTTTATGTTCAACTCCCAGTCTTTATCCAAGAATTAATGAATGCGGAGGATCTCATTTGCATAGATATGGTACGAAGACACCCGCTCCAAAATGCACTTCACCACAATCAGCGAATCAGAGAAGCAATCTAACTTTCTAATCCCAGCCTCCCAACAAAGCTTCAAACCATGATAGATAGCCATAACCTCAGCATGAGTAATATTAGACACCCTCACAGTACCATAAAAGCCATTAATCAAGGTGCCATCATGGTCATGCAAAAGACCACCAAAACCCGCCTTCTTTGGGTTCGAGAGAGCACTACCATCCACATTGAGGACAAACTTTTCAACACCAAGCCGAGACCATGACACCTCTTGAGATTGGTTCACTCTAACAGAATTACTCCCAACAGCTTGTAGAATGTGATGAGATCTAGCATTAACCTGAGCCACTAGCGAGCTCATCTGGGTGTAGTCATCCTCATAAATCTTCCGGTTCGTAGTCAACCATAGGATCCACACTACCATAGGCAGGGGCAGACCCACATAGTATCCAGTGTGGTCAGTTGCACTCACTGAAAAAAATTTACTTACACCCCATATAATTTTTTTTGACCCCACTCATTTCAAAATTTTGCACCCAGACCCCTGACTCACTCACCACTCTCTGGTCTCTCTCTCACGCTCGCGGACCCACACTGTGTTGTCTCTCTCAAGCTCACGGACCCACTCTATGTTCTCTCTCTCACCCTCGACGTTCTCCTCTGTTCTCTCACTCACGGACACCTCCGCCGCGGGCTGCCTCCCTCCCTGCGTCGCGAGTCGCAACTCCCTCTTATCTCCAGCCGCCTCCCTCTATTCTCTCTCTCTCTTGACCAGAACGAACGACGACCGCTCCCTCAGGCCTCAGCCTCGTATTTTTCTCTCTCTTCGTCGCGTCCTCGTCAGCCTTGTCTCTCTCTCGCCGCTGCCCGCTGCTGTTGTTTGTTGTTGAGTCAGATCTGAAAAAACCAGATCTGAAAAACCTTAGATGCCCTTTTTCTCTGTGTAGTTTCTTATGCTTGACTTGTCACTATAACACCCCACCGAGATAGGGCGTCATTTTATCCTGACTTAACAACAATACATTTTCAATTCAATATCAGAGTACGCAACAGGACGCACTGGTCGTGATGCAACATTGCTTCCCAGTCTTTAAGTACTTGATTTTCTTGTCCATCTGTTATTTATCATCATATAATAGAAACACACCAGAAAAACAAAAGGATAAGACACTGGTCAATCACTAACAAGCAGGAAAACAGCATAGCAGAGTAACTGCTATCATGCACACAATAATAGCATCATATCACAACAATCATTAACATGACCGTTACCACATATATCACACTTAAACTCTTGAGTACACGATCACAGACTAGACCATACTGACACATCATCTGACAAATCCTTACCACACGGTCACAGACCACATCATACTCTGATACCACAGACTGACACGTGTCACTGGTCTTTTGGCTGATCACCAGCCCTACAGACCCAATTGACACAGAATACCAAGCTTTCAGGATGATCACCGGCCCTACTAACCCAACCATAGATCGCTGAGTATTGCGGCCCATTAACGCCCTACTCCCTGGACCGATCACCAGTCTCAGGGTACAGAACAAGATAAGTTGGTTGTCCCGGGAACATATCCTGATACGCTACCATCTCCGATTACCAGTTACAGTGTTCCCCATACTGAGGATCACCACATCCAATTACCGGAGTAAGGCATCGTCCCGTGCACAAGGACGACATTCCCATACTGGGAATGGCCAAGAATGTCCACCCGTCAGACGTGGAGTCCTGGAGACTCGTCAGCATGACCGAGTTCACATACCCTCAAGGCCACCGACTATCTCTAAACTACTCCGTACCTTTGGTACCACAAACATGGAGAGCCTCGTTGGAAAGACCGAGTCCACATACCTTCAAGGTCTTGGCCGAGTCCACATACCCTCAAGGCCACCGACTATCTCAAGACCATCCCATCGATACCTCAGGTACACCAACCTCGGATACACCGACCCGACTATCACCACTAACAAATAGAGTATCAACAGTAACACTTGCTATCACCGTCTAGGGATTCTCAATCCTCTAACCAGAGGGCGGCACCGTTGACTCTAAGACCATTCATCATATTCACATATATCATGTACAACTAGTGCATAAATATCAGATATAAATCATCGACCATAGTTTATCAGTATATAAATTACTCCTAGTGTCGCGTAAGTGACTGTCAACTAACCACACATAAGTCATCCTATGTTGGTTGATAGGTTTACGACGACTATCCTTAACCACCACACACCATAACCCCTCTCCTGAGGTGTTACTACTAACAACCCCTAGTAGGGTTAAGGTCCCCTACTCATGCCATTAATGCTATTCTACTACCTATTTTCCCTGGTGATTAAGGTATCTTTCCCCTTACCTGGCTTAGAAGACCGCTACTGCCCGTGTCCCGTCCCCGCGTCCCGTTTTGCCTCCAAAATCTCCTCCACGCGCTCCCAAGAATGCCTTGGAAGAAGGTGAGGAGAATGGAGGGTGAAGGGTGGTATTTATAGCCATTTTGGGTCCATCACGTCGCCAAGGCACAAAGGCACAAATGCCATCGCGTCGCGATGAGGGACACGTGTCAGTAATCCCACGCTCTGATCCACCGACTTACCAACCGACTTAGATCGCGTCGCGATGCTCTCCTTTGTATTCTCCGTCGCGTCGCGACGGTCCTTAAGGCGAGAAATTCTGTTTTCGTCTTTCTAGAAGATTCTACCGTATTCTATGCTTTTCCAGGGGTTTCTAAGCTTTTTTCAAGCCTATTTCATCCTTAATTAGGGTTTCTAACTTCCATTTATCACTTAATTACTGATCTAATTATTTTCCAATACTGTCTTCAAAATCAGGATGTCACAGTCACTACCACTGCTTGCTTCAGAATTTTTCACTGCTTGATTGGTCGCGTTCTTATTCGCGTCTGAATTTCTCACTACCACTGCTTGATTTTTGGAATTGGATTCCCTGCAGTCACGCATTCACGCAGTCACGCAAATTTACACTAGTCTTCCAACGGTGGTAGAAAAAGCACGCAGTCAGAGCTACCGGGTCCGGTAGCATTTTGTCTACCACCGTTGGAAGACTAGTGTAAATTCATGTGACTGCGTAAAAGTGTGGTTCCGCTAATGCAGGGAATTCGGATCCTTTTCACTGCTTCTTATGCTTGATTGTTCACACTTTCCTTTTGTTATGATTTGAAACTGCAAGCTCCCCATGTCACTGCTGTTCATTTGATGGAAGATTAGGTTTTTTAGGTTTATGTTAGGTGTTGGGTTTTTTGGGGAGGATTGGGCCAAACAAAAAAGAAAAGGGCCACGCGGTATGCAAAGAAGAAAAACGGGGTGTATGTAGTCAAACGCAAGAGATAAGCTCAGGGGGGCGCGAGTAGGAAAAAATGGTGCACGCAGGCATTAAGGAGTTGCGCAGGGGTGCTGGATTGGGCTTGGGTGTGGTTTTTTGTCCACTAGCAGATTGCTAGTGGCACCCCCTAGTTTTGTTATTTACATTTCTCTTTCCTTTTTATTCATTTTCCTTTTTTTTTTCTTCTCCTTTTTCTTTCTTTTCTTTTCTTTTCACTTTATTCATTCTTGTATTCTATTTTTATTTTGAGACTAAAATATTATTTTACTTTTTTTTTATTTTATATTTAATATTATTACTACTTATTTAAGCAAAGTAAAAAATTAGAAAATGTGATCGAACAAAATTAAGGTACGACAATAGTGTATGAATTTAAATTTTTTTTTTGCAACCACTGACCTAGGGTCCTAGGTTCGCCACTAACCACAGGAATCAAAGTCATCACTAAAGTATCCTGATCAGCAAACCACTTGTGCATATTACTACCATCTGCATGGAAGGAAAGATGTGAAAGCCCACAATTTCTCCACGGCTCTCTGGCTCGAGTGCAAGAAAAGATACAATGCGTAATTGTTTCCTTGCCCAACCCACAAATTTGGAAACTATCATTACTAATGATCCATCTTCTCTTGAGAACACTTCTAGTTGGAATAGCTGAAAGACAAATCTACCACAAGAAAAATTGGATGTTAACAGGCACCCTAAGCTTCCATAACCAGGTCCAAGACCCATTATTTGCTGACAAAATGCTCTTGTGCAATAACCAATAGTACCCATGTCTAGTAGTGTATTCTCCTGATAGATTTGCTCTCCAAACCGATGTATTTGGCAGGCCTTCCACGAAACAAGGCCGAACCCGAGCAATCTTTTGAAGCAGCTCCTGCGGATTGTTGGTCCAGAGGCGATCAAAAGCCCAACTCGTATTGGTCCATACCTCTCTAACCATAAGATGTGAATCATGGATATAAATGAAGAAAACATTTTTGCATATTATTACCGATTGTAACTAATTTAACTAATGGTAGTTAGTTGTTAGAACTAGAGTTAGTTTACTGTTCTATTTAATTAATCATAGTTAGACGACAGTTACAGCTAGTTAGTATCGTATAAGGATAGTTTTGTATCATTGTCTGATTCAGTTGAATCAATCATATTCAATGAAGAACAATTCTTCTCTCTTCTCTGTGTATCGCAAAGCTAAGATGGTATCAGAGCTCAATCTTTGAGCTCCGGTTCTGTCATTTGCGATTTGATTTCTTCGTTCATTCTTCATTCTCAATTCTTCAATCGAATTTGATTTCTCTTCTTTTTCATTCAACGATTCAATTCATCATCGTTCTCGATCGTTCGATTGAATTTGATTTCGCCTCTTTTTTCATTCAATCGATTCAATTTCTCAATTTACAAATCCCTAATTCTGTGTTGAAATGACGAACCAGAGTCTCAATCTGCATGCGGACTTCGCGAAAAAACACTACAAATCTGTATTATCTTTATCCGAGTGAATCTCCTGTGGTGGTGTTGGTTACACCGTTTCTTGAAGGAACAAAAAATTTCCAATCGTGGATTCTCTCGATGCATGTAGCTTTGGTTTGAAAGAATAAAATCGGATTTGTTGATGGAACAATACCTATTCCGCCTAAAACTGATTTGCTTTACAATCAGTGGTTACGATGTAACAGTATGGTTCTTGCTTGGCTTCAGAGATCGATTTCTGTAAATGTTCGCAAATCAATCGTCTTCTTTCGGAAAGCCTCTGATGCATGGAAAGACTTGCATGACAGATTTGATCAAGCAGATATGTTCAGAATTGTTGATATTCAAGAAGACCTCTGCAAGATTTCACAAGGAAGCCGTGATGTATCAGATTATTACAACGAATTGAAGGCACTATGGGATGAATTGGAAAATTTCAGGCCATTGCCTCAATGTAAATGTGCTATTCAATGTTCTTGTGGTGCTGTGGAATCAATGCGTTTGTTTAGAGATCAAGATTACACAATTCGTTCTCTGAAAGGCCTTAATGAGGAATACTCTCATGTGAAGTCTCAACTTATGATGATGGAGCCTTTTCCTCCAATTTCTAAGGCTTTACAACTTGTTGTTCAACAAGAAAGACAGTTACATGCTTCTTCAATTAGTTTTATGGAGAATGATTTAAAGGATCTCTCTGTTGATGCTAGTAAAGCTCTTGCTGTCAATAACAGTTCTTTCTCTAACAGAGGAAGAGGAGGAAATTTTCATAATAGAGGTATAGGTAGACAAGGTGCTGGAGGCAGAGGACAAGGAGGGAATAGGCTATGTACTCATTGTGGAAAAACAAACCACATAATAGACACTTGCTATTTTCTACATGGATTCCCTCCAGGATACCAAACCCGAACCAAGACTGGATCCTCTGCTGACATGGCTTCAGCCAGCACTGCTTCTGATGAGGAATCTAAGAATGCCTCTAACTTATCCAATGCTGGTGTCATCTTATCACAAGAACAATACAATGGACTTTTGGATTTCCTTCAACAATCAAAGCTACAAGCTATACCTGCATCTCATTCTACTAACACAGTCATGTCACATGCTGCAAATTCGGTTATTTCCAACCATTCTGCCTAAAATACTAATTCCAATGTGACTTTTGGTAAGAACTCTACCTCCTGGATCATAGATATAGGAGCCACCAATCACATTACTCACAACTTACAAATGCTTACTAATTGTTATTCCATAAAGCCTATTCGGGTTCACACACCAAATAATACTTATGCTACTGCATATTTAGCCGGAACGCTGTTTTTGATAACCAAACTTGTTTCTTTTTGCAGGGCAATACCTAGTGGATGATTGGTACGACTAGATTAAGTCATGGATTGTACATGATAGACTCTTCAGCAACTATGTCTGCACCCAAAGTTTCTGCTTCTGTTTGTAATGTTGATTCTCATTCCACTTTTTCTTGTAATTCAAATTCCAAAACATTGGCTGATTATTCTCTTTGGCATATGAGATTAGGCCACCCTTCATTTGATCATCAATGTTTGTCTACTTAGTTTCCTTTAATTGGTTTTCACAATGCTAGAATTCCTTGTGATACTTGTCAGTTTGCCAAATAAAGAAAATTACCTCATTTTAGTAGTCAAAATAAAAGCACTCATATTTTTTATATCTTGCTTGCTGACATTTGGGGTCCATATGCACATACTTCAACTTTGGGTCATAGGCATTTTTTAACTCTTGTGGATGACTTTAGTAGATTCACTTGGATAATTCTGATGAAATCTAAAGATGAAACTCGCAGACACCTTTCTCATTTCATAGCTTTCATTGAAACTCAATTTCATATAAAATTAAAGTGTTTAAGAAGTGATAATGGTGCTGAATTTCTTATGCATAATTTCTACCTAAGCAAAGGCATCATACATCAAAGATCTTGTGTTGAGACTCCTCAACAAAATGGCATTGTAGAATTGCCCAAAAATTTTTGGAATTTTGCTATTCAGCATTCAACGCATTTAATTAATAGGATTCCTACTCCTATTCTTAAAAACAAAACTCCTTATGAAGTTCTTTTCAACCAGCCACCTTCCTTAATGCATCTCAAAGTTTTTAGTTGCCTTTGCGATGCATCTACTCTACATAATCATTGCACTAAGTTCGATGCTAGAGCTAGAAAAACAATTTTTCTTGGTTACAAAGAAGGTGTCAAAGGTTTCATTCTTTATGATTTACTATCACATCAATTTTTTACTTCAAGGAATGCCATCTTTTATGAGAAATATTTTCCATTTCATATTTCCACATCAAATACTAATTCTCATACTTTGCCAAAAGTCACAGATAAATCATCTACACCTAATACTTCTACTCCAATTTTCCATGATTATGCTTCTGAAACTATCATACCTGAACCACCTTATGTCTTGCCACTTACAGATTCTGTTTCACCCAATTTATTTGAGTCAGTGTCGTTGCAATCAGAACATGCTTCTGGTTTCAATCCAGAACATGATTCTGGTTTAGATCCAGAACAGGATTCTGGTTATGGTTTAGATCCAGAACAGAATTATGGTGTAGTTCCAGCACAACCAGCAGTTAGACATTCAAACAGAATTATCACCTGACCAAGTTACTTGAATGACTATCATTGCAATCTATCTAGTTGTTCCCATCAAGCCTCAGGTATTGATGCTTCTACTCCTTATCCTTTAGCTTCTGTATTGTCTTACGATAAATGTTCTCCTGCTTATAAATTTTTTTGCCTAGCATTACTACTCATTTTGAACCCAAAACCTTTCTTCAAGCATCAAAACATGACTGTTGGCAGAAAGCTATGCAAGCTGAGCTTGATGCTCTTGATTTGAGCAAAACTTGGTCCATTGTTGATCTTCGTAGTGGTAAAACACCAATTAGGTGTAAGTGGGTATACAAGATTAAATATCATGCAGATGGAACTGTTGAAAGACACAAGGCTAGACTTGTTGCCAAAGGATATACCCAAATGGAGGGTGTGCACTACTTTGAGACATTTAGTCCAGTGGCCAAACTCACTACTGTGAGAGTTCTTTTAGCCCTTGCTGCTATACAAGGGTGGTTTTTAGAATAATTGGATGTCAACAATGCATTTTTGCATGGTGACTTGAGTGAGGAAGTTTATATGGTCATCCCTCCTGGTTTGCCTTCTACTCATTCTGATATGACCAATAAAGTGTGCAAGTTACACAAATCCTTATATGGTTTAAAACAAGCTAGAAGGCAATGGAATCACAAACTCACTCACACTTTATTATCTCTTTGTTACTCTCAATCTTCATCTGACCATTCCCTTTTTGTGAAGTCTATAAACTCCTCTATCACTATTTTACTAGTGTATGTGGATGATATAGTTTTAGTAGGGAATGATATGGGAGAAATCAATTCTGTCAAGCAGATTCTGGATAACAAGTTCAAGATCAAAAATCTTGGTGCTCTTCGGTTTTTTCTTGGGCTGGAAATTGCAAGGTCCAGTCATGGTATTGTTCTCAATCAGAGAAAATACACCCTAGAGCTACTTGAAGACAGTGGAATTCTAGCTGCCAAGCCTGCAAATACTCCTTGTGATCCCTCGGTTAAGCTCAGTAGTGAAGGCAGTTCTGGATATCCTGATCAAACAACCTATAGGCGACTTATAGGAAGACTTATCTACCTTACCACTACTCGTCCTGATATCTCTTTCTCTGTCCAGCAGTTTAGTCAGTTCTTATCCACCCCGCTGCAGTCTCATTTTCAAGCTGCAACAAGAATACTGTGATACCTCAAGTCAGCACCTTCACAAGGATTATTTTTTCCTGCTTCTAATTCCTTGCAATTATCAGGATTTGCTGATTCTAACTGGGCTTACTGCATAGATACCCGCAAATCTGTTTCAGGCTACTGTGTCTTCCTTGGATCTGCTCTTATTTCTTGGAAATCCAAGAAACAAGAAACTGTATCAGCATCTTCAACAGAGGCTGAATATAGGGCCTTGGTAAAACTGACAAGAGAAATACAATGGCTGCATTATCTTTTGGTAGATTTACATGTTCATTTTTCTGCTCCTTCAGCAATCTACTGCGACAACAAGTCTGCCATCTATCTTCCTCATAACCCTACCTTCCATGAGAGGACCAAGCATATAGAGATTGATTGCCATGTTACTAGAGAAAAGGTCCAACAAGGGGTTATTCGGTTGCTGCCATTTCCCTCTGCTTCTCAACTTGCAAAGATATTTACCAAGCCACTACACGCTACCTCATTCAAATCCTTCATCTCCAAGTTAGGACTCTGTGATTTACACAGTCCAACTTGAGGGGGGTATTACCGGTTGTAACTAATTTAACTAATGGTAGTTAGTTGTTAGAACTAGAGTTAGTTTACTGTTCTATTTAATTAATCATAGTTAGATGACAGTTACAACTAGTTAGTATTGTATAAAGGATAGTTTTGTATCAATTTCTGATTCAGTTGAATCAATCATATTCAATGAAGAACAATTATTCTCTCTTCTCTGTGTATCGCAAAGCTAAGACATATAGGCTTGCGGTCCACCCAAGTAGTAGTCCAGAAATTAGAATCCCAGCTACCCAATTTCATGTCAAATCCATCCTTAAGAGCTTCCCACGCCTTAGTAATAGAAAACCACAAGTGAGACCCTTTTTTGTCCATCGAGTCCAAAAAAATGCCTCCCCTTCAAGTGTTTATTTTTTAGAATCTCCACCCACTGCTTCCTAGGACTATTAAGCATATCCCAAACCATTTTCCCCAAAAAAGAGACATTTTGTCTCTAGCCCTTCTAGCAGCTAACCCCCCATAACTTTTAGGTTGCGAGACGTGGTCCCAATTAACCATATGAAGGCCCTTCCCTGTTAAACCCTTCCTCATAAGCTGATGAACTGACTTATCCAGCTAGTCAAAAATATTACTGGGAAACCAACTACCGACATCTCATAAGCCCAAATAGAGTTAAGAACCACATTAGCTAGAGTAACTCTTCCAGGTTTATTCAATAGCCTCCCCTTCCCAGCCACATGCTTGGATGAAACTTTATCCAAAAGTTGTGAAAAATCCTCCCTTTGGGATCTACCATGATGAATGTGGAAGCTGTTGGAAATAAGGAGAAAAAAACCTGTTGGGAAAAACAACATTTAATGCTTAGGTTCATGTACTTTCAGATTCATGTATAGTGTTTAGATTCATTGATGCACTTAGGAAGTTGCATTTGTATTTATTCTTCTTGTAATCATGTCATATAAGTAATTCAGAAGTATATATATATACCCAATCTGCTGAGTGCAAATCACTCAAGCATTTCACACTGAGTCTAAATCTTCAAATTCTCTCTTCTCAACTTGATATCAGAGTGGGTTCGATCCCGCTCTGCCTTTTTCACTTCCGTGCTAGTGCCACAGTAAATCTCACTCCTCAGTTACCTTTCACCCGCCGTCCGTACAGTTTCCAGCCACCGATCGTACAGTTTTTGGGCGCCGTCCGTACAACTTCCGACCACCGCCCGTACAATTTCGGTCGCCGTCCGTACAGTTTTCGGCCACTGTCCGTATAGCTTCCGACTGGCATCCGTACAGCCTCAGAATGGCATCTGCGTCAACTCAAAAATCAACAAGTGATGGTCCTATGTTATCTATTTCTAGTACAACTACTATTACTTCAGAAAAACTAAATGGGACAATTATTTAGCCTGGTCTGCATCTGTGGAGCTTTGATTTCTTGGCCAGGGGTGCCATGATCATTTGGAGAAGACATTTGAAGAAGTCTCAAAAGAAAATTGCAGTCAACGGGAAAAGCTTGACTATCAACTCTATGCCTTATTATGACAATCTGTTGAACCAAATATCTTAGCAAATTTCAGAACCTTTAGGATGTGTAACACCTTTTGGAAGAAGGCCCAAAGTGTCTTTGCTATTGATATTCAACGATTGTATGATTCCGCACAAAAGTTAGCCTCTCTCAAACAATCTGATCATGATATAATTCCATATGTTTCTAAAGCCCAAGTTGCTACTGAAGAATTAAAAACGTATTTGGAAGCCAATACCTTAGAAGCTACAAAGAAGAAACTTGACAATCTGTACATGGTGCTGATTCTTCGTGGAATGCATCCAAATTATCAATATGTTCGTGATCAAGTTCTGACTGGTCAAGAGGTCTCTTCAATGGAAGATTTGGTTACTCGACTTCTTCGGGTTCCTTCACCAAAAATAGGTGGTAATATGTAAAGCCAATTGAATCTTTTGCATTGGTGTCTACTCGTGGAAGAGGAGGACGTGGAAACCGTGAAGGAAAAGGTGGAAGAGGAGGTTGTCCTCAATGTTCATATTGAAAAAGAATGGGTCACACCCAAGACACATGTTTTTCTCTTCACAGCACTACAAGAAAAAGCGGGATTATCGACGGGCAATTACCGACGGCTGCAGTCCGTCGCCAAAAACATGCGTTTTTAGACGACTTTTTTCTTCTGTAAATGCGTGTTTTTGGCGACGGACTGTGGCTGTTGGTAATTGCCCATCGGTAATCCCGCTTCTGGATTTTCTGACGGCCTAAAATCGTCGGTAAATTTACAAGGCATTTATATTCCCGCTTATTTTTTATATACCAACGGTTTCTGTCTGTCAGTATTCGAAAAATGGTCGTCGGTAATACCGAGACGTTTATCGACGGGCTTAAACCATCGGTAATGTAAATGAGGCCGTCGGTAACGTCCGGATACAACCAGACGATGACCTTTCTTCCCCATTCACAGTTTTACGTTGTCTCTCTTCTGTTCTCTCCTCTCTCTCTCTCTCTCGTTCTCCCCTCTCTTAGCGCCGCCGCTACCACCACGTCTGCCTTTGCCACCACCGCGCATCCATCGTAGTTGCAACACCGCCCAAAAATCCCAAGCAAGGCACCACAACTCTGCGCCACCACCACGTCTATTCTCTCTGTGCCGCTCTCATCTCCTCCATCGCTCTGGTAACCATTCTCTCTCTCATTCCAACTTCTTCTTCTCCTCCTTATCCAATTTTTTGTTTTTTATGTTTCTATGGGTTTGCTGAATTGGTCTCCTATTTGCTGCAGTTGAAATTTGCGGTGTAAGATCCTCATTTTTTATAATCTTGCTTAATGTGTGTTTATGTGTGACTAAGTGCATTTGTGTGCCCTAGGTAGGGATTTGTGTGTTTTGACTGCATGCTTGACCTTTCAGTAGTGTGCTCACTTTTTGTGCTTGTGAGAGAGCATGTGTTGGGGTTTAATATGTTATTTGAGGTTGAAATAGTGTTTGACGAGGTTTCAGTATGAGTCTTGGAAGCCTGGTTAAGTTTGAGAACGATCAGAGTTGAGTTTAGGGTTTTCGTGTGTTCGTACCTTTAAGCGAATGAGAACTTTCGGACGAGTATATGAGACTTAGAACCTTTGTTCTTAAGTCAATTTGATGTCCTATTGTGTTAGGAATCATGTTTAAGTGTTAGGGTATCGAGTTCTGGATCGCACGGAAGTCGGAATCGAAGAAATTACGAGAAAACGGGTAAGTCTGCGCAGGAGCACGTGACGCGCGCCTGCTTTGCCTATGAACGCGTGTGACGCGTGCTGGTGCATGGTGTGTCAGCAGCTCTGACCAGTTTTGACACGTGGCATGTGAGCCAATGGAAACGCGACACGTGGCACACATGCAAGCGACTACTTCAGGACGAACCAATCCCATCTGCATGGGGCGCGTGGCGCGCATTAAAGCGTGTGTGACGCGCATTGAAATAGAATGCATTTGAAAAAATGGGCGTGTCGCGCTCAGGATCGCGCGTGACGCGTACAGTGTATTTGTGAGGGGCGCGTGGCGTTCGCCCAAGGCACACAGGGCAGCGCATGGCGCGCGCCCAGGGACTTTTAATTGGCTATTTAAGCCATTAATCCATTTGATCAGATTTTTCTGCCTTCTCTCATCTCATCACGACCTGAGACACTTTCATTTCAGTTTTCCACCATTTTTGTAATTTCCAGGCTTTGTGATCTCAATCAAACTCATTTCAATCCTCCGTTCATCAATCTGACGGTGTTAACTCGTCTGTTACCGTTCGGGCTTGTTAGGGTTTATCTCTGATCGCCGTTTCGTTGAGGTAAATCTAAATCCCATCTACTGTTCATCTCTGATTCAGGTTACAATTTGTTAATCTTGAATTGATTCTAGTTCTTAACCCCAATCAGATTATGTTTTGGACCCCGGTTTGACTGTATGGGTACTGAACGAGCTAGGGTTTTGTCGGAACTCCCAGAGGAGATTCCATGGGTCACGAAACTAAGACTAAGGTCTCTGTTCTACATGTCCCAATTCTGATTTCATGGTTCCTTGGTTAGGTTGGATTGTTCCTCATTACCTGTTCTTCGTATTTTAGGGTTTTGGCGATAGTGCGGGTACCGATTAACTGCAAAACCTTATTTGAAGTTATTTTTGGGTAAGTTGAGATTCTGGAACTTGATGGCCAGCCTCTGGCCGTGGACTTTCTTGTTCTTTAGTTAGTTTATTAGTTTCCCTAATTCTAATCCGAGTGTGTTTCTGTGTTTCCGGTTAACCGTGATTTGTTCTGGTGTGTTCGGTGATACTGTTTGGTAACTCTGGACTTATTCCTTGTGGTTGGCTGAACGGAACATAGAGTAGGAGTGTTGATGTGATTGTTGGTGAGTTTGTGATTCCATCTCAGTGTCCACTTTGCTTCTGAGTACTCCGAATACCAGGTGGGAAAGAGAATGCACTTTCATTGGGTTCTGTATAGTAGATATGACTGTTTGGCATCTGTAGGGTACCTAAGCTCGACTAGGGGTTGATGTCAGTAACACCTAAGAATAGGGTTACGGTGTGCCACATCTAAGAATAGGCGTGGTAGACCCATCAACTAACATAAGATTATTTTATTATTAAATGTGATTGCCTGATAATATTTTCAACTTTGAGATGTGATATATGTGCTCTATGTGAGTAGTAACATGCTTAGGTTAGCATGGTTAATTGTACTGTATGTGTGGAAATGTGTGGCCTATTGCCTTAGCATGTTTAAATGATTAAGTATAGCCCGTTGACATGCATGAACATGATTATGGGATATTTTGGGAATGTGTGCATAATATGATGTGTGGCATATGATTATGAGGTGTTGGATGCATGCATATGATATTGCATTAGTAACCACTCCATTTTTGACGAGACTGTGATGTGGAGAGAATCCCTAACAGAAATGGGGGATATCTCGCCTAATAGGTTTAATCCACTCTGTTCCCTATCGGAAAAGGGTGAAACGGACGTCCCTATCAGAAAAGCGGGAGGAGGATTCCTAACGAAAAAGGGAGTACCTCGTGGACTAGGCTAGCGTCGCCCCGTGCTCTATCGGAAAAAGGAGACGGGAGTCCCTAATGGAAAAAGGGGACGGCAACCTAACGGAAAGGGGGTTCGCCAATAAGTATTCCTAACGTAAATGGGGAGTACAGTGACAATAGAAAGAAAAGATGCCAAAGCGCACAACTCATTAATTCATTGAGAGACATGGGATATGTGGAATAGGGTAGCCAGGTTATATTTGTTTATATGTGCTTGTTTGTATGGATTGTTAATCATTCATTCTACTTATGCATTTCCCGCTTGTTGATGGTAGTGTTATTCTTACCTCCCTGTGTTTGTATGCTTGTGTGTATATGTATTATTGTTGTGTTAGACTGTGTTGAGGAAGATGTAGCAGCTGTTGATGAAGCAGTTCCTGGTGATATTGCCGACTGCGAGGCAGGCACCGAAGATCAATGTTTGGGAGAGTTCTGAGTTACAGGCGAGCTAGATTCCAGAGTAGGAACTCTTGGCATCTACCTCGCTAATGGTCTTCAGTCTTTTTGGGAAGGAGTCTTTGTACTGTGGTTTTGCTTGGTTTTGGTAGGTTCAGTTGAGGCATAGTTTAGCCTCATAGGTTTATATTTTGGATGACTTTATTGTACTATTCACACTATGCTTACTTTTGCACTCTGATAACTTAGGCCATACTAATAAGGCCATCTCTTGAGAAAACCTATATATGTATTTTATGACACTAGTTACTTCACCGTAGCGTGTTGTCGTCTTATTCGTGTTTTAGTTTTTATTCCTTCGTATTTTTATTAACGCTAATTACACGAGTTAGGCTAATTATTAGAATAAAGTATGAATAGGGCGGCGGGGTGTTACATTTGTGGTATCAGAGCAGTTCGGCCCTAACCGGACAGTGAGGGCATTTAGGATGTTAATTCTGGCTGAGTGTAGTCGTATTCCCACCGAATATGACTATCTTTAGAAGTTGGGTAAAATGTCTGCGTTATCTGTATTGCCTTAAATAAAGGTGACCAGTTATCAATTCATAAGATATACGGCATATATTTCTATGATTCTTTATATCTTATGGACCTCGAGCTAATGATTTCTTTTTCAGGACTTCATGGCTTGTTGCGACAGAGGTACGCGTGAGAGAGTGAATGAGGTACGTCATGGGAATGGAGAGACCTCGAGAGTTGGAGGAGGTCATGATTCTGATGAGACCTTGAGATCTATGAAGGAGTTGGCAGCTGCTATGCTTCAGCAGGCACAGCAGAATGCTCAGTTTCTGTAGGCTGCTCAAACTAGGAGGGAAGAGAGGAGTCATGACAATGGGATGACAGTTTTTCTGAAGGAAAATCCTCCATAGTTTGACGGCGAGTTTAACCCTAAAGGAGCTGAGAAGTGGATTCAGAAGATTGAGAAGATCTTCATGGCTATGAACACCCGTGAGGAGAGGAAGGTATCTTTTGCTTCGTTTATGTTGATTGGAAATGTTGAGTCTTGGTGGAGGGGTAAGAAAAGGTTGTTGGAAGAGTAGGGAAGTGTAGTGAACTGGGTGTTGTTTAAGGAGAGTTTTCTGGAGAATTTCTTTCCAAGGTTGAACCGCAAGGAGAAGGAAATGGAGTTTGAGAGTTTGAAACAGGGAAATATGACTATAGGTGATTATGCTACACAGTTTGAGGCCTTACTGAAGTATTCAGAGTTCTATCACTTGCATCCTAGCGAGCTGTGGATGTGCTTGAGGTTTCAGGTTGGACTGAAGTATGAGATATGTCGGACTGTGAGTCCTTCGAAGTTGATGAGGTTTCCAGATCTAGTAGAACAATGTATGGAGCTGGAGAGTATGGATAGAGAGAGAGAGATTAGCACAGGAGTGGTGGTCCCATCAGGAGTGAAGGTGGCGCGAGAGGTGATGCGCATAGGGGAGGTGGTAGACATGGAGGAGGTTGGTTTCAGAGGGGCAAGGCCGAACCCTATTCTAGACCGACACAACCCAATGCTACAGTAGGTGCTTGAGCTATGGTGAGAGCTCAGGGATGTTATAGGTGTGAAGGTCCACATCTTATTAAGGATTGTACAGTGCTAGCTAGTGGAGGGGAGTCAAAACAGTGTTATCAGTGTGGATGGATGGATCAAGTGAAGGGAGCGGCGATATTTTCCAAAATTGATCTGAGATCTTGTTATCATTAGATTAGGGTCAACAAAGAAGATATTCTTAAGACTGCCTTTAGATCTAGATATGGACATTATGAGTATCTGGTGATGCCATTTGGTTTGACTAATGCTCCTGCAGTGTTCATGGATTATATGAATCAGATCTTTAGACCATTCTTAGATAAATTTGTAGTCGTCTTCATTGATGACATACTGATTTATTCGCGTACATAAAGAGAGCATGTGGAGCATATGAGAACTGTACTTCAGATTTTAAAGGACATACAGCTTTATGCTAAACTGTCTAAGTGTGAATTCTGGCTTGAAGAGGTACAATTTCTTGGGCATGTGATTAATAGGGATGGAATTGCTGTAGATCCCTCGAAATTGGAAACCGTGACTAAATGGGAAAGGCCTAAGTCGGTGAGTGAGATTAGAAGATTTTTGGGTTTGGCCAGGTATTATAGAAGATTTATAGAAGGATTCTCGAAGATAGCCTTACCTATGATCTAGTTGACGAGGAAGGAGAACCCTTTTGTGGTCTGATAAGTGTGAAGAGAGTTTCTAAGAACTGAAGAAGAGGGTGACCACATCACTTGTGTTAGTTTTACCCCATCCCTCAGGAGAATTCAAAGTGTACTGCGATGCATCATATCAAGGGTTAGGATGTGTTCTTATGCAAGGAGGTAGTGTAGTGGCCAATGCATCAAGACAATTAAGGATTCACGAAAGGAACTACCCTACCCATGACCTTGAACTTGCAACTATAGTTTTTGCATTAAAGATTTGGAGACATTACCTTTATGAAGCTAAGTTCACGGTATTCAGTGATCATAAGAGCCTGAAATACCTGTTTAACCAGAAGGAGCTGAATATGAGACAACGGCAGTGGATGGAGTTTATTAAGGATTATGAGTTTGAATTGCGATACCATCCAGGAAAAGCTAATGTTGTAGATGATGCTTTAAGTAGGAAATCCCTACATGTGTCAGCTTTGATGGTGAAGGAGTTGGAGTTGGTGGAACGATTTAGAGATCTGAATTTGGGAGTGCAGTTGTTTAAGAACAAGATGTGCTTAGGACAGATAGTGGTGACCAATGAATTTCTGCAAGAGTTGAAGGCGAAGCAAGATCTTGATGAACAGCTGATCAAGATTAAGGATTCAATGAAGGACGGTGAGACTTCAGAGTTTAATATCAACAAAGATGGAGTGATGAGGTTTAGAGACCGAGTTTGTGTCCCGCATGACTCGGAACTTCGGAGAACGATTCTGGAAGAAGCCCATAAGAGTAAGCTTAGTTTTCATCTGGGAACTACTAAGATGTATTAAGATTTGAAGAAGATGTTTTGGTGGCCTGGTATGAAGAAAGACATAGCAAACTTCGTCATGTCTTGTCTAGTGTGTCAGAAAGCGAAGATTGAACATAGGATGCCGGCAGGATTTTTGCAATCATTGGATGTTCCCGTGTGGAAGTGGGATGGGATAGCAATGGATTTCGTAGTGAGTTTACCAAGGATGCCTAACAAGTTTGATGCAATTTGGGTAATTATTGATCGGTTGACCAAGAGTGCTCATTTTATTTCGATTGGAGAGAAGTATCCTTTGGAGAGATTGGCTCACATATACATCAAGGAGGTTGTTAGGTTGCATGGTGTTCCTTCGAGCATCATCAGTGATAGAGATCTTAGATTTACCTCAGGTTTTTGGAATGAATTACAACGAGCTTTAGGAACCAAATTAAGATTGAGTTCAGCTTATCATCCTCAAACGGATGGTCAGTCAGAACGAACGATCCAATCCCTAGAAGATTTGTTGAGAGCTTGTGTGTTGGAGCACGTAGGAAGTTGGGATGAATTCTTGCCTTTAGTAGAGTTTACCTATAACAACAGTTTTCACTCAAGTATAGGTATGGCACCTTTTGACTGTTTGGAAGGAAGTGTAGGACCCCTTTGTGTTGGTTTGAGACAGGAGATACACAAGTATTAAGTTCAGAGTTGGTACAGCAAACCACGGAACAAGTCAGGAAGATTAGAGAGAAGATAAAAGCATCACAGGATAGGCAGAAGAGTTATAGCGATAAAAGGAGGAGACCTTCAGAATTTCAAGAAGGAGACCATGTTTTTCTGAGAGTGACACCAAGAACTGGAATTGGTAGAGCCATCAAATCTAGAAAGCTGACCCGTAGATTCATTGGACCTTTCCAAATTCTCCGTAAGATTGACCCAGTAGCTTATCATATAGCCTTACCACCTAATCTTTCCAAACTTCACGATGTTTTTCATGTTTCACAGCTTCGCAAATATTTTTGCGATCCATCACATGTGCTTGAACCCGAGTCAATACAATTGAGAGAGAACTTAGAGTACAAAGCGTTACCTGTACGGATTTTAGATAGGAGGATGAAGGAATTTCGTGGTAAAACTATTCCTTTAGTTATGGCTCTGTGGGATGATGTGACAGGTGACATGACTTGGGAGTGTGAGAGTAGATTCGTAAATAGTACCCTCATTTATTTTCAGGTGCGTGATTTCGGGGACGAAATCTTTTTTAAGGGGGTGGTAATGTAACATTCTCATTTTATAATCTTGCTTAATGTGTGTTTATGTGTGACTAGGTGTATTTATGCGCCCTAGGTAGGGATTTGTGTGTTTTGATTGCATGCTTGACCTTTCGGCAGTGTGCTCGCTTTTTGTGCTTGTGAGAGAGCATGTGTTTGGGTTTAATATGTTATTTGAGGTTGGAATAGTGTTTGATGAGGCTTTGGTATGAGTCTCGAAAGCCTGGTTAAATTTGAGAACAATCGAAGTTGAGTTTAGGGTTTTCGTGTGTTCGTACTTTTGAGCAAGTGAGAGCTTTCGGATGAGTATATTGATGCGTTCATTATAGCATATGGTTTGTTGTTAGTTTTGCATTGCATAGTAGTCATTTTAGTGGTTTTTACCCATAGTTCTCATGCATTTTTGCTTGATTTAGATAATGCACTTGGTTTGAGTTCAATTGTGCAGAAAAGAAGGTTATTGGCCTAGGAAAGCGGAGCTAGATCACTTAGCCGGATGTTGCAACCAACTCGGATGCCAAAATAACAAAATATGGCAAGATTTAAGAAGACACGGCCTACCCGTGTTGCTGCCCACGGCCGTGCCTTGGGGGACATGAAGAAATTCAAGATTGAGCAAACAATGAATAACACGGCCAGGCCGTGTTTTCCACCACGACCGTGCCTGTAGGTTTAGAGAACAACACGACTTAGCCATGTCCTAAACCACGCCCGTGTTGGGCTGCGCTTATGCTATTTTGTATTTTAAGAGCAGCACGGCCAGGCCGTGCCAGGCTCCACGGTCGTGCTGCGACTCGGTCCAGACTTGTATTTTGCGCGTTTTGACTTATTTTGGAGATGTTTTTCAACCCTTTGGTGCGAGAACTATAAATAGAGGGATAAAACATTGACCTAGGGTCAGTTTTTTGTTGGCTAGAGATTGAATCAAGAACAAGGATCAAAGGCAAATTTGAGGAATCAATGGAGTCTTTGGCTATTTCTTCATCTCAATTGATTGGTTTCTTCTCTTCTATGAGGAACTAAACCTCTTGTACTAGGGTAAGATGAACTTTGTGGATACTTTTATGTAATCGAATTCAGAATTTCAATGCAAGTATGATTTATGTTATTTGATCATTTATCTCTTTTCTTAATGCGATTCGATGCTTGATCACCATTGAGTTGAACTAGGATTTTAGCATCAATTGGAAAATTGAGATTTTAAACTTGCTTTGGGATAATTTGACATGCTTAATAAAGTTATAGGAATATAATTCTTGTGGTATGAGTTTGCATGAATCCTTATTCGTTATGCTTGATTAAATTAATTTGGACCTAAGAAATTAGGACTCGTTTATTTAATCAAAGGGGTTATTAGAGAAGGGATTTTCTTTAATCTAAACTTGTGGATTTGAACTTCAAATACGTTATCATTGCTTGCATTGGAAAAGAATTCAAGAGCGTAAAAGTGGAAACAAAGGGATTCGAGCCCTAGTCATTTTATTCTCCTTAATATCCAAATACATTGTCTCGTTAGTACTGTTTTTGTTGCTAAACAAACTTTTCAAACACATTCGTATTTGTCAATAGTTCAATTAGTTACAACTTTTGTTTAGTTAATATTTGGTCACAATCCCTGTGGATTCGATTTTTTATTACTTAACGACGAAATCGTACACTTGCGATTTTGTTCAACAAGTTTTTGGCGCCGTTGCCGGGATTGTCGAATTAATTTTTAACAAGGCAAACGAGTACCTTTTTGAACTATTTCTTTTATTTATTTTCTGATAAAAAAAATATTACATTAACTGTTGCTTTGCTACTGATCTTTCCCTTTAGTTTTGTGCATGCGAGGTAAACAAACAGGTGAACTGTTGTTTGACTCGGAGATCAAAAAGTCAGCGAAGGCTTTAAGGAAGAAGGCTAAGGAAGCAAAGCAACGACAAAAACAATCCTCTGCATCTACTTCTCAAGTCCCAACTCAAGAAGTGATGGGGGACCAACCACGCACCTTGGGTGATTTTGGGAGACGGAACAACCATGCAAGGGCTGTCAATGCCTACCAACAGGTTGAGGCAAATGCTAATTTTGAGATCAAGCCGGCATTGTTGAACACTCTCAAGCAAGGCCAATTCGCGGGGAATGAGATTGATGACCCAAATCAGCACCTGGTGAGTTTTTATGAAATCTGTGACACCTTTGGGTTGGTGGGTAATGAGGAAGCAAGAAACTGAGGCTTTTCCCTTGGACCCTGCGGGAGCGAGCAAGAGATTGGCTTGACACCTTGCCTACAGGGAGCATTGCAACTTGGGATGATTTGGAGGAAAAATTCATGACCAAATTTTTTCCACCCTCCAAATTCATCAAAAGAAGAGGTGAGATTCATGGCTTCCAACAGAACCAAAGTGAGAATTTGTATGAGGCATGGGAGAGATTCAAGCTCCTTCTGAAGAGGTGTCCAGGCTATGGATATGATGATTTCAACCAAATGCAAATGTTCTGTAATGGTTTGAGACCGAACACCAGAATGATGTTGGATGCCTCAGCTGGAGGTACCATCAACAACAAGACAGCTGCAGAAGCAAGAACCGGTTGACTGTTCATCGTATTTTAGGGTTTTGGCGATAGTGCGGGTACCGGTTGACTGCGAAACCTTATCTGAAGTTATTTTTGGGTAAGTTGAGATTCTGGAACTTGATGGCCAGCCTCTGGCCGTGGCCTTTCTTTTTCTTTATTTAGTTTATTAGTTACCCTAATTCTAATCCGAGTACGTTTCTGTGTTTTCGATTAACTGTGATTTGTTCTGGCGTGTTCGGTGATATTGTTTAGTAACTCTGGACTTATTCCTTGTGGTTGGCTGAACCGAAACATAGAGTAGGAGTGTTGATGTGATTGTTGGTGAGTTCGTGATTCCATTCTCAGTGTCCAGTTTGCTTCTGAGTACTTCGAATAGCAGGTGGGAGAGAGAATGCAGTTTCATTGGGTTCTGTATAGTAGATTTTACTGTTTGGCATGTGTAGGGTACCTAAGCCCTACTAGGGGTTGATGTCAATAACACCTAAGGATATGAGTTACGGTGTACCACATCTAAGGATATGCGTCGTAGACCTATCAACTAACATAAGCTTATTTTATTATTAAATGTAATTGTCTGATATTATGTTTAACTGTGAGATGTGATATATGTGCTCTATGTGAATAGTAACATGCTTAGGTTTGCATGGTTAATTGTACTGTATGTGTGGAAATGTGCGGCCTATTGTCTTAGCATGTTTAAATGATTAAGTATAGCCCGTCGACATGCATGAATATGATTGTGGGATATTTTGGGAATGTGTGCATAATATGATGTGAGGCATATGATTATGAGGGGTTGGATGCATGCATATGATATTGCATTAGTAACCACTCCATTCTTGACGAGACTGTGATGTGGAGAGAATCCCTAACGGAAATGGGGGATATCTCGCCTAATTGGTTTGATCCACTTCGTTCCCTATCGGAAAAAGGGGAAATGGGCGTCCCTATCGGAAAAGGGGGAGGAGGATTCCTAACGAAAAAGGGGAAAACCTCGTGGACTAGGCTAGCATCGCCCCGTGCTCTATCGGAAAAGGGAGACGGGAGTCCCTAACGGAAAAAGGGGACGGCAACCTAACGAAAAGGGGGTTCGCCAATAAGTATTCCTAACGGAAATAGGGAGTACAGTGACAATAGAAAGAAAGGATACCAAAGCGCACAACTTATTGATTCATTGAGAGACATGGGATATGTGGAAGAGGGTAGCCAGGTCATATTTGTTTATATGTGCTTGTTTGTATGGATTGTCAGTCATTCGTTCTACTTATGCATTTCCCGCTTTTTGATGATTGTGTTATTCTTACCTCCCTGTGTTTATATGCTTGTGTGTATATGTATTATCGTTGTGTTAGACTGTGTTAAGGAAGATGTAGCAGCTATTGATGAAGCAGTTCCTGGTGATACTACCGACTGCGAGGCAGGCCCCGAAGATCAGTGTTTGGGAGAGTTCTGAGTTGTAGGCGAGCTGGATTCCAGAGTAGGAACTCCTGGCATCTACCTCGCTAATGGTCTTCAGTCTTTTTGGCCAGGAGTCTTTGTACTGTGGTTTTGCTTGGTTTTGGTGTGTTCAGTTGAGGCACAGTTTAGCCTCATAGGTTTATATTTTGGATGGCTGTATTGTACTATTCACACTACGCTTACTTTTGCACTCTGATAACTTAGGCCATACCGATGAGGTCATCTCTTGAGAAAACCTATATATGTATTTTATGACACTAGTTACCGTAGGCGTTGTCGTCTTATTCGTGTTTTAGTTTTTATTCCGTCGTATTTTTATTAACGCTAATTATACAAGTTAGGCTAATTATTAGAATAAAGCATGAATAGGGGGCGGGGTGTTACATTTGTGGTATCAGAGCAGTTCGGCCCTAACCGGACTGTGAGGGCTTTTAGGATGTTAATTCTGGCTGAGTGTAGTCATATTCCCACCGAATACGACTATCTTTAGAAGTTAGGTAAAGTATCCGCGTTATCTTTATTGCCTTAAATAAAGGTGACCAGTTATCAATTCATAAGATATACGGCATATATTTCTATGATTCTTTATATCTTATGGACCTCGAGCTAATGATTTCTTTTTCAGGACTTCATGGCTCGTTGCGACAGAGGTACGCGTGAGAGAGTGAATGAGGTACGTCATGGGAATGGAGAGACCTCGAGAGTTAGAGGAGGTCATGATTCTGATGAGACCTTGAGATCTATTAGGGAGTTGGCAACTGCTATGCTTCAATAGGCACAGCAGAATGCTCAGTTTCTGCAGGTTGCTCAGACTAGGAGGGAAAAGAGGAGTGATGACAATAGGATGACAGTTTTTCTGAAGGCAAATCCTCTTGTCAGTATCCTTGAATATTGTTCCTTACTCCTGTTATAAAGTGACTGTTCAGCATTATGATTAACGAAATTGACCAAACATATCGCAAAACTAAAAAAAAATATGCAAGGGTGAACATTTACTGTACTTCTCCCTTTGAGGATTTATGAGATAAGTATTCGAACCAAGCTTTAAAAGATAATGATGATGGAGCCAACAAATGTTGTTAGAGTAATTTGAATTTCATCCATTTCAAAAATAGATAACAATCATATATATGGAGCCAACAAATGTCGTGGCAGCTAACATTTTAAATAATATAATTTACTTATGAGCCTACAACTAAGAACCAGTTTCTCTGTTATGCTTTCATGCATTTGATAGTCCAACAAGTGTCAAATAAAACTTCTTCTAATTTTCTTCATTAACAAAGCTAAAACCATATTAAAGGTGTCAAGCAAGAAAGAATGAGTCAATGGAATAGAAATATGGTAGATATGATATAGAATACTATCATTATCAGAAGTTTTTAATACAATTGGAAATTACCTCAAGATCACCTTTCATGCTAACCTTTTTTGATTGTGCACCCATCGAATCTACTGTGGCAACAAATAAACTTAATATCAGAAGCAAATTATAATGAACAAGAAATCACAAAATGAGAATAATGCAGTAAGAAAAATAATCTTATCCTAAACCAAGCTTAAACAGGTAAGAACTTCCATGGAAAGTCAACACAATTGGCTACAATTTGTTTTGCACATCTCTCTGTACTTCTTTCCGTTGCTACTTCTGCTTGTCTAATTCTATCCTTTAAGAGGAGTCAACTTCCAACCTGTTTCTTTTTAAATGACTAACCTATCTAATTCGATCCCCGTACTTCACGCATGCTAAGTGAGCGGTCTACCATTTGAGCTACATCCCCGAGTTGTAGGCTTTTGATTTTTAGTGAATCATTTGCTTTGTATCCTTCTTTACATGTGAATTGTGCATAGAAAATTAACCTAACTATTATACAAAAATTGTTATGTTAATTATTGATGAAATGGATGTTTGATTATTGTTATTAGTTTCGGAGAAAAGCCTTAGCTTTCCGTTTGAGGTTCAATATATTATTGAGTGCATGTACTCTTTTAGGGTACCACGTGTTCATTATATATTGAACTTTGAATTGTCCAAGTCGGATAGTTTAGAAAAAAAACTTTTTCTTTTCTCGTATAATAGTTGTTGCTTAATTCTCGTATCTTTATATTTGATGAAATTTCGGTTCGATTCATTTCTTTTTGTTCTCTAGGTGCATACTTGATCGCAGTATTCATAATTGTGATCATTTAGTCTACTTAGAGACCAATGGGAAATGCTGCCAAAATTTTGTCAAGTATAAGATATGAGAATTAAGGAAGGACTATTATACGAGTTCTGAAAAAGTTTCTCCTCGAATGGGATAGGGTCATACCATTTAAAGAAAGAGAGCGGTTGTAAGAAAGTCGTGCTGCTGAAATTGTCATTTTTTTTAACATCCAGAAGATGGAATTTTTTTCCTTCGAGTTGTAGTTGGATGTACGATAGGTTGTATCCGGGGAGAGGGGGTTTGAAACAGTCTTTTTGTGATGGGGTTGATCACTTTGTCCAAGCCGCAATGGCACATGAAGATTTCATAATTAATGGAGGGATTAGATGTCTATGCCTTAATTACGATTGCAGAAGGATTAAGAGCCCAAGTGAGGTCATATATCACCTGCAGAGAGTTGGATTTAGGCCTAATTACTGGATTTGGACTAGACATGGTGAAGAGTTGCCTCGAGTTGATTTAGGGGTTGGCGATAATTGCATAGGTGCTTGGCGATTCGTGAATACGGGATATGGTGAGCAAATTGAATTGATGCAAGATATGGTTTGTGATGCCTTGGGGGTCAACGTATCATTCGAGGAGCAACAGTATGATGACTGTTGTGCGAAATAACAACACAGTTGTGCAAGTATACACAATCGCAACAAGTAGTAAAGAGTAAATCCAGATCGTTCCCACGAGGATTGATTAATTGCTTTCACAAGTTTTTCCAATAGTAAGTGAGTTAGTGAGTAAATAATAAAAACAGAAAATAAACATCAAATTTTTGTGGTTTTAATAACTTAAAAAAAATAGAATTAAGCAAGTGATTTGAGGAAAATATGTATAAAGACAGCTAGGAATCAGTTCATTCATATTTCCACCAGGTTGGTTTCAGTGCCATAAGTCAGTGCCATTTGGCATCTGGGCGCAGGGCACTAATGTGTGTGCCTTTCAGCACTTTCACCAGGGTTAAGTAAAGGGTACCTTATGTCTAAGCCCCCATTATGTGCCCCCTTGTCTAGTTAATGTGGCCAAGAACACCCTACAAGACAGATTTCCTAAGTCTAGTTTAATCAAAATCAATTAAAGTGTCCTTTAAATTGATACCCCTTATATTGCCCCATGAAATCAGCATGTTACCACCTTTCAGCACCTAACATACATGTACCTAACTAAAGTTGATCAGGCTCAAGTTAAATATGTAAGCAATGAAATCGCATGAGACAAAGATACAAAGGCAAAGACAAATAGACATTCACCAACCAGGTTTCAATACAAAATCACTTCATCCTAACTTAAGAAAATTAGCTCATAATGAGCCTAAAAATAAAACAACAGAAACTGGTGCCAAAAACAGAATCCATGGCACTAGAGTAAGAGTTTAGAAACTATTACAATTATGGAATAAAACAGTAAACAGAATTGCTCCCAGCTTTGTGAGCTTGAGAACCATTCCTTAAACAGCAATGTCTTGCTGAATCTGCTTCACTCTGTACTGAACAAGTTCCTTCTCTCCATGGATAAAGCTAAAAGCTTGAATTAATGGTGTTTGAAAGGGAAGAAAGGAGATGCGGCTGCTTTTTTTTGAGGAGACAGATGCTGCTCTAGCAGAGAAAAATCAGAACCAGCCCCCTCACTTCATTAGGTCATTGTACTTTTATAGTCTCTCCTAAAATGGGCTAACCAATGTTGATCCCCATAAAGATGCTGTCTTTGGGCCCAAAAATGAGAGCTTTTTGTCCTGTAGTGAGCTGAGAGAAAATGTAATACGACAGGGGGGACCACCAAAAAGGCATGCTGCAGCAACATATATGAGGACAGAGTCCTTTGTTTAGCTCCAATGAAAGATCACATGCTACTGCTTTAATTCCAGGGGCTGTTATCAACACAGTGCCGTGGAATGGCACCAAACTTGGCACTGAGCAATTTTCATAAAAATCCTGCACAATGTCAAAACACATCAAAATGCTCACAAAAGCACCAAAATGCCTTAAACAGCTCCAAACAAGGGAAATCACATTATTTACATAAATCTAATAAATAAAGGATCTAAATTACTCTTAAACTCACATGATTCATAGTCATAAAAGCATAAATAACTCTTATTTCTAAGAGTTATCACACCCCCAAACTTGAACCATTGCTTGTCCTCAAGTAATGACACATGAACAACAGCAGAAAACAGAAAAATTTTCACACATGCAGCAGCACTGAGCATGTGAATTCAAACAGCAACATTTTTATTGAGTGGTTTTCACATGGCTTCACTTTCAGACTAACACTTTGTCAAGCAACCCCTTTGTGCTTCATGCTTCCTTTATTTGTTCCACTGATTTCCAGTGTGTGTGTGCACCCCTTATGCTCAATCAAAAAGCTAGTATAGATCCAACAAGTTCATCTCAGTCTTCGCCCCAGGAATTTTCCTAACTTGCACCTCCTAATCTAACAAAGGGGACTAGGTTTACAATTGTAGGACTAGGGGCTACATGATAAGCAAAACAGCACAAACAAACTCAAAAGAAAACATGGGATCAATGCACACTTATTCAATTTTTAATCTTTTTGCCTTTTTCTATGTTTCATCTCTTTGCCTTTTGACGCGAATAACAACAATTGTAATGAAGTTACCCGGTTACTCAACAAAGAGACTTTTTTATATATATTTGGCTTTTTCTGATTACTAATGTGTGCATTGTCCTATTCTTTAAATCTTTACAATGAGCATACCCCCAAACTTATCTTTTTACCTAATCCTTCATTGGTCAAATTTGGCAACAAGGTTCACTCCATTCTAAGGGTCAAACATCAACTAGTTTATAGGTTACCTATTCTTCCTTCTCATGCTAAGGGTTTGTGTCAAAAATCAGTGTTCCAACCAATTGTCAATCAGCACAAAGTTCCAACAACACCATGCACAGAATCCTCATCAAGTTAAGCCATTGTGTCAACCATTTTTTTTTCAGTCAGGAAGAAAAGAAGAACACTGCTGCAAGTGCAACACTTAATTCCTAAACTATCCCTCCCCCCAACATAATTCCTTGCAGTGTCCTCACTGCAAATACTCTATGTTAGAGAAAGGGATGACACAAACAAGCTAATTATGCAACCTACAAACAAACTAGAACAGCATTCAGCAAACACAAACAAACATACTAAAAATATTTACTACTAAAAAAAAAATAAAAGATTAGGGTAAGAACATCCCTGCTTGGAGCCGTGAGCTCCTTCTCCTTGGTGTTCTCATCAGGCTTGCAATGGGCGCATCCACCTCATCACCAGTGATGGTGATCACAGCCTCTTTAGCAGCTTCTTTTTTATTCCTTTTCTTACTCCCTTTAGCAGGGGAGGCTTCCTTTCTTGCGGTGTCAGCAGGGGGAGGTGGTGGTGCCGCCTTCTTCAAAGATCGGTGCGGATTTGGCACCGCCTCTTGAGGAACTTCTGCAACTCCTTCAGGCTTCTTCCCTTTTCTAGAACCCTTCTTCTTTTCTGCCACTTCACCGAGGCACTCAACATCAGGCAAAGATCCTCCTAGTCTCCTAAAATCCATTCAGGAAACTCAGGAGGTGCATTACCCAATTTCTTGGGGAAATTAAAGTTGAAAATTCTCTTTTGCCACAGGTATTGCTCCTGAGCAAACCTCCAGTATGCTTGCTGTTTCTTTAACAATGGATTCACAACTTCAGCAAGCTCCTCACTACCTTCTTCATTGTGGGGAGCAGAAACAGCAGGGCTGGGGGCACTAGTTATGGCATTCCAAGGTTTTGGGACAGGCCATGTGACATCACTGTCAAAAATTGGCACTCCTTCAAGTTTACATAGCGTAGTGATTAAACAAGGGAAGAACAGGCTGCCCTTAGTCCTCTTAACACAAGCAGTAATCTCCCTATGAATCAACCTACCCACATCAACCTGTTTCCCTTCCAGAATGTGATGCAGCAGCACAATCCTCTCCTTATCTATGGTTTGATTGTGTGTAGTAGGGAGTAGACTAGTAACCATAAAGTTGTACCATGTTTTAGCTGCAGGGATTAGGGTGCTTCTCTTAATCCGGTAGTCATCCCCATGTCTCTTCTCCCAGTTGGTGCCTTCAACTATCAGTTGATGCATTATCTCGTTCATCTGCTTCTCCTTCATGGCCTTCATCCTTTTTTTCAAAGGCATTTCCTTTCTCCGGCAGGGAAAGATATTCATTGATTCCTTCTGGAGAAAAAGGGACAGTGATTCCTCTAATGTTAGAGTAGTTGGGTTCAGGTTGACCTTCTTCCTGAGTGGGTATTCCGGCATAAAACTCTCTCACAATAGCCGTGACAGGGCTTTTAGGGTGAGAGCAAAAGTTTTCCCATTTGTATTGTTCAATCAGCATCATGATGTCAGGGGAGGCCTTTTGCAACTCGAAGCCCCTTTCAGGGTGCAGGGGTCTTTTCTCCATGCAATCTTTGTACCTCTTCTTCGACTCCTCATCATGGAATCTATCCTCTGGTGCCAGATTTGGCACTTGTGATTTTGTTCTTTGAGCTGTGTGCTTGGTTCTCATGGCTGTTAACAATTGCTGCCAACGTTCTAAAACTTGTTTCTCAATGATTTCTGGGCAAAGGGGAAGCTAGGGTTTGCAGCTTTGAGAATTTGGGGGTTTTGAAAGAGTGAGAATGTGGAAGTGAGTCTGATGAATGGTGTTAGGGTTAAAAGGTGGGCTTTTACAATGGGTGGAGGTTAAGATGAGTGGAGATATTGGGAGGTTTCTGAAGGTTGGATGATGGGGTCGTGGGTTGTTCTTGGGTGCGGCAATGGTAATTGTTTGGGAAATGGAATGGAGGTTGGGTTTTCAAAGGGCTTTCCCGTTGCAGCTTAATTGAGGAGGGAGAGGGTGATTTTCTAAATCAGAAATTAGGAGTGTGCAGATGCTAGGTGGCATACTGCCATTGGTACACGCAGTAAAAAGTGCACCTGTGATGTGTCAAGTCATTTAATGCTCAGATGGATTGCTTTTGACCCTTACTGCACATCTGCCCTTTCACACTTTCTTTCTTAAAAACTCAACCCTCAATTTGGTGCCCCCCGTGGTGCCATGGCACCAAATGCACACACTCAAGACTTCATACCAGCCACCACAACTACACTACACTTCCAGCACCCATAATTCAATTTATTCCTACAAAACAAAATTAAAACTAAGTTAAAAAGATCTGGGCTGCCTCCCAGTAGCGCTTGGTTTATAAAAGTCCTCAGCCAGACTTATTTTTTTTTCTTCAGCTATCCTTGAATTTAGTGGTGACCCTTGTTCTTTCATCAGGGTCACCCCAATACTGCTTTACTCTCTGACCATTGACTTTAAATGTTGCACCCGTGACCTCATCCAGTAAGTCCACTGCCCCATATGGATATAGCTTGATCAGCTTGAAAGGACCAGACCACCTTGATTTGAGCTTCCCAGGGAATAATTTCAATCTTGAATTGAACAGCAACACTTGAGATCCTTCTTTTAATTCCCTGGGTTGAATTTTCTTATCATGCCAAGCCTTAGTTTTGGCTTTGTACAGCTCAGCATTCTCATAGGCAAAGAGCCTATGTTCTTCTAGTTCATGGAGTTGCAGCAACCTTGCTGCACCAGCACTCTCCAAATCAAAATTCAGCTTCTTTGTAGCCCAAAAAGCTTTGTACTGCAACTCTATAGGCAAATGACAAGCCTTACCAAACACCAATCTATAGGGAGATGTCCCCAATGGTGTCTTATATGCTGTTCTGTAAGCCCACAGGGCATCATCAAGATGCAAGGACCAATCTTTCCTAGAAGGATTGACAACCTTCTCAAGAATCCTCTTAATTTCCCTATTGGATAGCTTAGCTTGGCCACTTGTTTGTAGATGATATGCAGTAGCTATCTTGTGCTTCACCCCATACTTCAGCAAGAGCTTTTCTATTAGTTTGTTACAAAAATGGGTGCCCTCATCACTTATAATTGCTCTAGGGACACCAAACCTTGTGAAAATATTCTTATGCAAAAACTTGTTCACTGCCTTGGCATCATTGGTAGGCAGAGCTACTGCTTCAATCCACTTGGACACATAATCCACAGCCACTAAAATGTCCAGATTTCCAAAGGAAGGAGGAAAAGGGCCCATGAAATCCATGCCCCATACATCAAAGAGTTCAATTTCAAGGATGCTGTTGAGAGGCATTTCTTGTTTGCTTGAAATATTCCCTACCCGTTGGCATCTATCACAATGTTTAACAAATTCATGAGAATCTTTAAATAGAGAGGGCCAGAAATAACCAGATTGCAAAACTTTGGCCGTAGTTACGCTCCTCCAAAGTGTCCTCCACAAGGTGCGTAATGACAATGTTGCGGGATGCTTCCAACTTCTTCTTCTCGCCACACACCTTCCGAATAGTTGATCAACACCCTTCTTGTATAGAAAAGGTTCATCCCGAGTAATATTGCTTCACTTCTTTGGAAGAATCTCCTCTTTTGTTGGTAATCCATCTCAACTGGAAGGATTTTGCGGACCGAGAAGTTCACTATATCGAGATACCAGGTCTTTGTGATGGCATCAACCTTAGCACCTGCTATTGCCAATAATTGCTCATCAGGAAAACTTTCTTTAATTTCACCTCCCTGTTGTTCAACAATGTCATTTTCAATTCTGAACAAGTGGTCAGCTACTTGATTCTCCACTCCTTTTTTATCTCTGATTTCTAAGTCGAACTCTTGAAGTAACAACACCCATCTTATCAATCTCGGTTTTGCATCTTTCTTGGCAATCAAATACTTGATTGCTGAGTGGTCAGTGTACACCACTACTTTTGTACCAACCAGATAGGCTCTGAATTTGTCAAAAGCAAACACCACTGCAAGTAATTCTTTCTCAGTGGTGGTGTAGTTCAATTGAGCATCCATCAATGTCTTGCTTGCATAGTAAATTGAATGAAACACCTTGTCATGTCTTTGGCCTAGAACAGCGCCTATAGCAAAATCACTTGCATCACACATTAACCCAAATGGCTTGTCCCAGTCGGGGGCAACAATGATAGGTGCTGTGGTTAAGGCTTTCTTCAGTGTCTTGAAAGCTGTCATGCAGTGTTCATCAAAATTAAATGCAGTCTCATGCTGTAAGAGTTGGCAAAGAGGCTTTGAGATTTTTGAAAAATCCTTGATGAATCGTCTATAGAAACCAGCATGCCCCAAAAAACTTCGTACCCCCTTCACACTAGTTGGTGGAGGTAATTTCTCAATGACCTCAATCTTTGCCTTATCCACTTCAATGCCTTTCTTGGATACTTTGTGGCCCAGAACAATGCCCTCTTGCACCATGAAGTGGCATTTCTCCCAATTCAGTACTAAATTAGTCTCCTCACACCTGGATAGCACTTGTTCCAAATTATTCAGGCAAGCCTGAAATGTCTCCCCAAAAACAGAAAAATCATCCATGAAAATTTCCATGGATTTCTCAATAAAATCTGAGAATATTGCCATCATGCACCTTTGGAAAGTTGCTGGTGCATTGCACAACCCAAATGGCATCCTTCTAAAAGCAAATGTGCCATAAGGGCATGTGAAAGTGGTCTTGTCTTGATCTTCAGGTGCTATGGCAATTTGATTGTAGCCTGAATACCCATCAAGGAAACAGTAAAACTCATTCCCTGCCAATTTATCAATCATCTGGTCAATGAAGGGCAATGGGAAATGATTTTTCCTTGTTGCCTTGTTGAGCTTTCTGTAATCCATACAAATTCCCCAACCAGTTACGGTTCTGGTGGGAATTAATTCATTCTTGTCATTAGCTATAACAGTCACTCCCCCTTTCTTCGGAACACATTGCACTGGACTAACCCAAGAGCTGTCTGAGATTGGATAAATAATTCCAACATCCAACCATTTAATGATTTCCTTCTTCACTACCTCCTTCATCACTGGGTTCAGCCTTCGTTGTGCTTCAATGCTATTCTTGGCATTCTCCTCCAAAAAAATTATGTGCATACAAAGAGTAGGACTTATGCCTTTTATGTCAGCCATTTGCCACCCTATAGCCTTCTTATGTTTCTTCAAAACAAAGTTGATTCGGTTCCTTTTCTTCTTTGCAAGCTCAAATCAGAAGCAATAATAACAGGAAGAATGTTATTCTCACCCAAATAAGCATACTTCAAGTGTGGAGGTAGCGCTTTCAATTCCAGCTCAGGAGGATTTTCAACAGAGGGAATATTGGATTTGGAGCTCTTATCACTGAGTTCCAATGACTCAAACTTTCACCATAATTGATTTACCGAAGCCTTCTTTTCTGTGTTTTTATCCTGCACAAGTTCATAATCGTGGGCATTCTGGCCTCGCTTTCAAAGATATCTTTGTCCCTCAAGAATTGATGTTGAACCAATGAATCAATGGTTCTAACAAAGGAACATTCTTCCACATTTTCTGCAGGATATTTGAGAGCATTAAGAACATTAAATTTTATTTCTTGATCATTGACTCTCATGGTGAGTTCACCCTTCTGCACATCAATCAGTGTTTTCCCTGTGGCAAGGAATGGTCTTCCTAAAATAATAGGCACCTCAGCATCAGCTTCAAAATCAAGGATAATAAAGTCAGCAGGAAATACCAATTTGTCAACTTTGACAAGCACATCTTCGATTTTTCCTTCTGGATAAGCTAGAGTTCTGTCTGCCAGTTGCAGAGTCAGTGTTGTAGGCCTGGCTTTACCAATTCCAAGCTGTTGGAAGATAGACTTAGGCATTAGATTAATGCTGGCTCCTAAGTCACATAGAGCTCTCCCACAATAAGTGTCACCAATAGTGCAAGGAATGGTAAAACAGCCAGGATCTTTTAGCTTTTGGGGGATCTTGCTTTGCATCAGCATACTGCACTCCTGGGTCATAGCAACTGTCTCAAATTCTCCCAACCTCCTTTTCTTGGTTAGAACATCCTTCATGAACTTTGTGTAATTTGGCATCTGTTGCAAGGCATCAACTAATGGAATATTGATGTGCAACTATTTCAGTACATCAATAAACTTGTCAAACTGCTTGTCTTGATGGGCTTTTTTAAGTCTCTGAGGGAATGATGGAGGTGAAAATTAAGGAATTAATCTGTTGCTTGCAGCTGCTGGTGTAGCTTTCTCAGTAGGTGCAGTGCACGGAATTGATCTTTGGGATGGTACTGCACTCTACTCTGTAGTTTTTGGCACTTCAGGTTCGTCTTCTTTTTCTTTTGAGGGCTGGCTAGTGGGAACATCAGGCCTTTGAGAAGGACCTGGTAATTTAGTACCACTCCTCAAATATATGGCTTTTATTTGCTCTCCCCTGCTGGCTTGGCGAGTTCGGTTATGTGACGATGAACCACTTGGTCTTTGGTTCATAGCTGTTGCAATCTGCCCCAACTGATTCTCCAAGTTTTTAATTGCTGCCCCCTGACTTTGGTACTGGGCTTTAGTCTCATTCATGAAAGCCTTCAGCATAGCCTCCATTGAGTTGTCAATAACAGGAGCAGCAGCTTTTTGAACTGGTTGAGCAGGGAAACCAGGGGGATGTGTAGGCTTTGCAGACACAGGAGCAGGTGCTGCAGGATTATTGCTACTCCATGAAAAATTTGGGTGATTCTTCCACCCAGGGTTGTAGGTGTTGGAGTAAGGATTATTGTTTTTGTTGAAATTCCCTACATAATTGACAGATACAGGGTTGCTAGGGCACTCCTCATATAGATGACCTCCTCCACAATACACACAAGAAATAGCTTTGGCCTGCACATGTGCGGTCTGCGAAATTCTCGCAGTCTTTGTGTTGGTTCCAACAAGATTCGATTTTTAACATGTTTACAATTGCAGCCACTTGTGCGAGATAAGGTCGCTATTTCACTCACTTCATGGACTCAAAGAACCTTCTTTGCAAAGACTCAATCTAGCAAAGGCCATCGATAACTGCTCGCAAAGAATGGTCTCAATTTTCTCATATGCATCATTGTAAGACTGTGCTAAGAGGGCACCACCAGAAGAGGCATCAAGCATGTCTCTTGTTCTTCTTGAAAGACCATTATAAAATGTTTCCATTTGAATGCAAATAGGTATGCCATGGTGAGGGCATTTTCTGAGTAACTCCTTAAATCTTTCCCAAGCTTCAAACAGCGATTCCTCTTCATTTTGCCTGAAAGATGTAATTTCATTCCTCATCCTAGCATTCTTGATTGGAGGGAAATACTTGGTGAGGAATTTTTCTGCCATCCCATTCTAATCAGTGATAGAGTTTGGCTCCAAGGAATTTAGTCAAGCCTTGGCTCTATCCTTCAAGGAATATGGGAATAGCCTAAGTCTGAAAGCATCATCTGTAACTCCAGGAATTTTGAAATTACTGCACACTTCAAGGAATTGTTTCAAGTGCAAATGAGGATCGTCTTGAGGTGTACCACCAAATTGTCCCACAGTCTGCAGCATTTGGAACATCATAGGCTTAAATTCAAAGTGATTTGCAGTGATGTCAGGCCTTACTATGCCCGTATGCATAGTTTGAGGATCAAAACCAACATAGTCCCTCATTGGCCTATCCCTATCATTGGCCAAGCCTATGATATCAGCATTCAGCACCAAGGCTTGGTAATCGACCGTGAACACCGTGTTGGCCCGAACCGCCTTCTTCTTCTCGTGATCGTGAATTGATTCTTCAGTATGGGGACCAGTGCCTGCCATATTTGCAGCAGCACCTAATGCAGCAAACGTGTGCCTCTCCCTTAACAACCTTCTGAAAGTTCTGTCAATCTCAGGATCCAACTGATATTCAGGTGCTGTGTGCCTGCGCATGTGCAAAGTTGAGCACTAACAACTGACACAAACACCCAAAAGAATTAGAATATCTCAACTAACAAACCTACTAAATTCAAAACTATGTGAATTTAACCAATTCAATCCCCGGCAGCGGCGCCAAAAACTTGTTGTGCGAAATAACAACACAATTGTGCAAGTATACACAATCGCAACAAGTAGTAAAGAGTAAATCCAGATCGTTCCCACGAGGATTGATTAATTGCTTTCACAAGTTTTTCCAATAGTAAGTGAGTTAGTGAGTAAATAATAAAAACAGAAAATAAACATCAAATTTTTGTGGTTTTAATAATTGAACAAAACAGAATTAAGCAAGTGATTTGAGGAAAATATGGATAAAGACAGCTAGAAATCAGTTCATTCATATTTCCACCAGGTTGGTTTCAGTACCATAAGTCAGTGCCATTTGGCATCTGGGCGCAGGGCACTAATGTGTGTGCCTTTCAGCACTTTCACCAGGGTTAAGTAAAGGGTACCTTATGTCTAAGATCCCATTATGTGCCCCCTTGTCTAGTTAATGTGGCCAAGAACACCCTACAAGACAGATTTCCTAAGTCTAGTTTAATCAAAATCAATTAAAGTGTCCTTTAAATTGATACCCCTTATATTGCCCCATGAAATCAGCATGTTACCACCTTTCAGCACCTAACATACATGTACCTAACTAAAGTTGATCAGGCTCAAGTTAAATATGTAAGCAATGAAATCGCATGAGACAAAGATACAAAGGCAAAGACAAATAGACATTCACCAACCAGGTTTCAATACAAAATCACTTCATCCTAACTTAAGAAAATTAGCTCATAACGAGCCTAAAAATAAAACAATGTAAACCGTGCCAAAAATGTAATCCATGGCACTAGAGTAAGAGTTTAGAAACTATTACAATTATGGAATAAAACAGTAAACAGAATTGCTCCCAGCTTTGTGAGCTCGAGAACCACTCCTTAAACAGCAATGTCTTGCTGAATCTGCTTCACTCTGTACTAAACAAGTTCCTTCTCTCCATGGATAAAGCTAAAAGCTTGAATTAATGGTGTTTGAAAGGGAAGAGAGGAGATGCGGCTGCTTCTTTTTGAGGAGACAGATGCTGCTCTAGCAGAGAAAAATCAGAACCAGCCCCCTCACTTCATTAGGTCATTGTACTTTTATAGTCTCTCCTAAAATGGGATAACCAATGTTGATCCCCATAAAGATGCTGTCTTTGGGCCAAAAAATGAGAGCTTTTTGTCCTGTAGTGAGCTGAGAGAAAATGTAATACGACAGGGGGGACCACCAAAAAGGCATGCTGCAGCAACATATATGAGGATAGAGTCCTTTGTTTAGCTCTAATGAAAGATCACACGCTACTGCTTTAATTCCAGGGTCATTATCAACACAAAGGCCGCGGGCATGGCACCAAACTTGGCACTGAGCAATTTTCATAAAAATCCTGCACAATGTCAAAACACATCAAAATGCTCACAAAAGCACCAAAGTGCCTTAAACAGCTCCAAACAAGGGAAATCACATTATTTACATAAATCTAATAAATAAATGATCTAAATTACTCTTAAACTCACATGATTCATAGTCATAAAAGCATAAATAACTCTTATTTCTAAGAGTTATCAATGACACAGATGAACTTTCAAATGAGACAGCACAAAAATTTTATAATCTCTTGTTAGAAACAAATAAGTCATTGTTTGAAGGGTCTGCAGACTCTAAGTTATCAATGTGCGTGAGGCTTTTAGCTCTTAAGTCCAACTGTGGTGCTACAGATGTGTGTTTGGATCTCGTAACGAAGATGATGTTGGACTCATCACCTATCAGAGATGGTTTGCCAAAAAGTTATTACAAGGCTAAAAGCTTAGTGTCCAAGTTGGCGTTGGAATCTAAAAGGATTGATTGTTGTGTGAGAGGGTGTATGTTATATTATGATAATGAATTGGGTAAAAATGATGGCGCACTGGTTGAATGCAAATTTTGTGGTGAGCCAAGGTATATTTCACACACTGAAAATGGGAAGGGTAGACAAAAACCAGTTCCAGTGAAGGCACTGTTTTACTTGCCAATTATTCCAAGGCTGCAGAGAATGTTTGCATCAACACAAACTGCAGACAAAATGATGTGGCACTATGAGAATAGAAGCACTTCAGGTATGTTGCACCACCCATGTGATGGTGAAGCTTGGAAGCACTTTGATCATGTGCATCCCAAATTTGCAGTAGATCCACGTAATATACTACTTGGCTTATGCTCTGATAGTTTTACCCCGAATGTTCAATCGATGGCAAAACCTTATTCTTGCTGGACAGTTATTGTTACCCCATACAATCTTCCTCCCAAAATGGGCATCTCTAAGCCTTATATGTTCTTGACTTGTATTATATCGGGTCCAGATAATCCAACAAATGGTATTGACATCTACTTATAACCTCTCATTGACGAGGTTGTGGAATGGCGTTTTGACTTATGATATTGCACGAAAGAAGAACTTTACAATGAGGACAGCTCTTATGTGGACCATTAATGAGTTCCCTGCATATGGCATGTTGTCTGGTTGGGGTACTTGATCCGCTGTCGCGCACGGGTCAAATAATTAAAAACAGTAATCTAGTAACAAGGCAATTCAACCTTGGTCGTCTCACAAGGATCTCTAATTAACAATAACCAAGAACAAGAACGTACGAAGAAATAAAAAAGGGGGTTTCGATTATGAGAAACAGAATTTAAAAGATGAAAATATCAATATATAAAAACGACTAATCCACTGGTTCAGGATAATTAATACTTGGATCTATCACGGGTTTTAAAGGATTATTCTATTGCGTGATTCTATTTTTGTTTGACCATAAAATTAACCAATCAAGCATCAATTAACTTTATAAGAATTCATACTGTAATACAGAATTAATTAAGCATCAACTAAGTATCACAGAATCGATTAATCATGATTAAGGAACAAGCGTCACAAAAACATAATTAATTTAACTACTGAATTCAATCAAACCTACGTCACGTGCTGTAGATCCTATTGATCTCTATTCGAAACACATTAAAAAAAAGTGTTCAAAATATTTCAAATAATCTCAACGACCAAAAATAAAATTGATATGATTAAGCATCAACATCTAAAACGAATTTGAAAACAAAGATCAAAGAGATGAAAGATCAAAGGGAAAAGAAATAGAATTCAAAAATCGGAATTAATAATAATAATTAAACCTCAAGATCCTTATAAAAACTCCCTAACCAGTGAATTAATCTAAGGTCTTAGCCTCCCATGGAAGGATTTGACAAAAACGAGATTAAGAAGGAGAAAATGAGAAAAGATTGCTAAAACTCAAAACGGCAAAAGATTCAAAAGTAATTAAAATGTAGTTCCTAAGACTCTAAAAATCCTATTTATAATGTCCCCTTAGGTTAACCTAGCCAAAGAGAAGGGCCTTAAGAGGTTAATTAGTCCAATAACAACTAATCACATGAGTAAGTGATCTAGAATTCGCAGTCAGTCTCGCAAGCTATAGTAATTGGCATTTTCGACCATCAAAACGTCCGAACTGGGCTTTGGTGTCAACATAAGAGTTGTAGCTCTGCTTCTTAGCTTTCCAACGCCACAAAGATCACTACAATCGGATAAGTATAGCCCAAGTTATGGCCTGCATAAGGAACATGGGTCAGGATGTAACAAAATCCGAAAATTAACAAAGAATTTCACTAAAGCCCAAATTAAGACCCAAAGATATAAAACATGTTAAAAAGTAATTATTGGGCATGACACACATTTAAAAATACAAAGTGCAAAGCTATAAAAGGTGCATTAAAATGCATTGATTAAATTCCCCACACTTAAGCTTTTGCACTCCGAGCAAAACTGATGGTCAGAACAAAGCAAATATGCATTTTCAATGAACCCCAAGGATGCAAAGTGGCAAGCAAAATGCTCATTCAAGGTTTCAAGGAACCAAGGCAATCATGAATAACATCTTATTACCTTCGAAGCAAACAAGAGGATAGAATAACCAAAGAATAAATCAAGAGTTATAGAATCCTCACAAGAAATAAAGTTCTCTCAAACTCTCAAGTGTCTAGGCTAGTGTTTACACTCAAAGCACATCATGAAAGCTAGCACTACCATAGGCTTGACAAGCCTCTAACATCCACATTTGAAACACATGTACACAAAGATCAAATGGTCTTTATTAAGGTTATAATGAGGCTAAAATCAAGGTGGGATAATTGAAAGGGGTCACTAGGCTATAAAATCACAGAGGATAGAGGAGCAATGGAAAACAATTGCTAAATAATCATGAGGGGCAATTCAACTAAATTTCAATCCATTTTTCCACTTCTACACTTTCCTTCTTTATTATCACCTTCTTCCTTTTCTTTTTTTTTTTTTTTTTTTTTTTGCACTTGTCAAATTTCCAATGAAGCACAACATTTAGATATTCTACGACAACCACTTCTTTGAGCACCCCCACACTTATGCAATATTTATTATCAATTTTTTTCTCAAAACAAAGCTCCTTTATCCCCTAAGATTGGGTCATATCATTGGTTTTTACTTTTAGGCTTGTAATGAGCTATATAACAAAGAATGGGATAAATAGGCTCAAAGGGGCTAGCAAAGGGATAATTGCAAGGTAGGCTTATTTGGCTAGTGGTTTAATAAGAACAAAAATTGCCTAGATCATTTCAATGCATGCATGTGAACAAGAGTTTCAACAAGAGTCAAGTCAAGTTCTAGAGTAACCAACAATCATGAGTGAAATCACACAAGAAAGAAAGAGAGTGGCAAAGTGTATTTCATCCATTATAAGGCCCAAATCTCACCAAGGACAATGATCTATCACAAATGATGCACAATTCAGTATTCAAGTCCAACTTATCATATTAAGAATGCAAGGAAGTCATCCATATCACGCCACAAGACCTATAGTCCTAGAATAGTGAAATCACTCCCAACTCATACAAACCAAGAAATCCAATGAAAATGCATGCAATTTTTTTTTTTTGAAAACAAAAACGCAAAACAAAAACAAAACAAAACTACTATGCTAAAAGATCTCCCCCCCACACTTAAATCACACATTGTCCTCAATGTAAGCAACAAGTATAAAATAAGAGTAAGGAGTAAGGAAAGAAAACTCCCTCTTCAAGGTGGCTTTTTCAAGGAGAGCTCTGCTACAGTCTCCTCTTCAAGTGCGGGCCTGTCATGGAGAAGCTTGAGGCAATGTCCATTGATTTTGAAGACTTTGTTGGTGGCTTCACTCTTTATTCCCACTGCATCATAAGGAAAAGTGCTAGGAGCAACAATAGGGCTAATCCACTTGGATCGAAGTTTACCCGCCATGATTTTAAGGCGAGAGTTGAACACATAGAAGTGTTTGGTTTTCTTCTTCTTCACAACATCCAAAATCAAGGGGTTAAGTCTTCTTTGTGGCTGCTCAATGGAGGGAAGTATTCTGGTGGACGGAGTTACATCAGCAGCTTTCAGTGCAGCAACATCATTTGTAACATTAATAGGTACAATATTGCCATTTGTAACATCAGAATGAATATCTTCAACTAAGTCAGCAAGTACTTTTATTTGAAAAAGAGAATGCTCTTCCACGGGATGCTTCATAGCAGCATTAAAGATATTAAATTTAACTATGCTATCCCCAAATTCCATGGAAAGTGTTCCAGCATGGACATCAATCATGGTTCTTGCTGTTCTTAGGAATGGTCTGCCTAGGATGATAGGTGCCCTGCTGATTGTGTCTCTCCCTCCATGTCCAGAATGTAAAAATCTGCAAGAAAAATCAAGTCATTAACCTTAACAAGCACGTCCTCTACAAGTCCGACAGGGTGAGCATTGCTTCTATTTGCCAACTGAATAACAACACCTGTATTCTGCAAAGGTCCAAGAGCCAAAGAGTTAAAGATAGATGTAGGCATCACATTAATGGAAGCACCTAAATCCAGCATGGCATTTTCAAATTTACTCTCGCCTATGGTACATGGAATAGTAAAAATTCTTGGATCCTTGCACTTTTAGGGCATCATGGGTTGTATGAGTGCAGAAACATTGCGACTCATATTGACCTTTTAATTTCCCTTTAGCCTCCGCCTCCTTTTGTGTGTGCACAGCTCTTTAAGGAACTTAGCATATCTTGGAATCTGCTTAACAGCTTCAAGGAAAGGAATATTCACTTCAACCTTCCTAAATGTATCCAAGATTTCCTTGTCTTTATCTGCCTCATCCATCTTCTTAGTCATAGCCCTTTGAGGGAAGGGAAGTGGTATAGGCTGTGCATCATCATCTTCATCAAGAGGAGAGGTAGGTGCAGAAATTGGCTTATCATTTTTTCTACTGCCACTTGTATTTTCTGCTGGAGGAGGTTCTGGAGTGTCAATAGCTTTTCCAGATCTGAGAGTGATTGCACTGACATTTGCATTGACATTTGAATTCACTACTAGTTGAGCAGGCAAATTGCCCGACAGCTGAGACTGCATCTGATTAATGGAAGTTGCTAGCTGTCCAAGTTTTGTCTCTAAATTCTGAATGGTTGAATCTGTTCTCTGCTGAAATTGGAGATTTTGGGCTGCCATTTGCTTAACAAGGTCTTCCAATGAAGGTTCAGATTTCTGCTGGGAATGCAGTGGGGCAGGTTGTGGCATGGGCTGCTATGTAGAGGCATCTCCCTATCTCAGGTTTGGATGGTTTCTCCAACTGGGGTTGTACCTATTGAAAGACAGATCATAGTTGGGTTGAGGCCTATCATTGAATATGTTTGCTACATAGGCCTGAGGAGTATTGATGTTGTCACTCTCTTGCAATGTAGGACATGCTTCTGTAGGGTGCTCTGTAGAATGGGAAAGCTCTCAGCTTGATGTGGTCTTCTGGAACACCTTGAGGTTTCACGGTAGAGTAAACAATATGAAACTCCTTAAGATGTTTGTGAGGATCTTCACCTGCAAGACCATGAAACTTAGGAAGCAAATGTATTAAACCAGATTTAAGCTCAAAAGGCACCTCAACATCAGGGTATTCAATGCACAAAGCATTATAAGTAACATCAGGTGCAGCAAGTTCCCTTAATGTTCTAGCAGCCATGGTATCAACAAAAAATTCAGAATCAGAATCAGTGTCAAATAGAGTATGACTAAATATGCTGATGCTATCACTATCACTATACTATCACCTATATGATCACGACCTATATGATTACTAGTACTAGCCTTATTAAGTCTATTGAGTAAATGAAAAGTCCTATCTATTTCTGGATCAAAAGAATGCGGAATGTCAGAATTGGACCTAGTCATGCATCATGAGCACATATTAAGGCAGCACAACAAATCAAAAAATACCAACAATGTCCTAATCGCTAAAACAAAAAAGAAATAGACAAACCTTATCAAATAAAATCTAAAAAATATAAAAACAGCACCAAAAATCCCTAAAAATCAAATAAAGATTACGCTAATTTTTTGGGATTTTTTTAAAAATACAAAAAATTAAAAAAAAATTAAAAAGTTGTCTAAACGATAAAATTTTGGAATTTGAGCTTGTAGTCTCGTAATCAGTCCCTGATAAGGGAGTCTTGATCCTTTATTTTTTCCGAATTTTTTGGCCAAATTTCGGAGCAATCCGAGCAAGTTGACCGAAAACCGTTTTTCTACTAACTCAATGCCAAATCCACTGTCAAAACCTAAAACACAATCAAAACACAAAATCAAATCTTAGAGACGTTAGTTGGGCTCTTGAATTGGCAACTATTGATCAGAAATCCCCGGCAACGGCGCCAATTTGATCCGCTGTCGCGCACGGGTCATATAATTAAAAACAGTAATGTAGTAACAAGGCAATTCAACCTTGGTCGTCTCACAAGGATCTCTAATTAACAATAACCAAGAACAAGAACGTACGAAGAAATAAAAAGGGGGGTTTCAATTATGAGAAACAGAATTTAAAAGATGAAAATATCAATATATAAAAATGACTAATCCACAGGTTCAGGATAATTAATACTTGGATCTATCACGGGTTTCAAAGGATTATTCTATTTCGTGATTCTATTTTTGTTTGACCATAAAATTAACCAATCAAGCGTCAATTAACTTTATAAGAATTTCTACTGTAATACAGAATTAATTAAGCATCAACTAAGTATCACAGAATCGATTAATCATGATTAAGGAACAAGCGTCACAAAAACATAATTAATTTAACTACTGAATTCAATTAAACCTACGTCACGCGCCGTAGATCCTATTGATCTCTATTCGAAACAGATTAAAACAAGCGTTCAAAATATTTCAAATAATCTCAAAGAGCAAAAACGAAATTGATATGATTAAGCACCAACACCTAAAACAAATTTGCAAACAAAGATCAAAGAGATGAAAGATCAAAGGGAAAAGAAATAGAATCCGAAAATCAAAATTAACAATAATAATCAAACCTCAAGATCCTTAGAAAAACTCCCTAACTAGTGAATTAATCTAAGGTCTTAGCCTTCCATGGAAGGATTTGAAAAAAACGAGATTAAGAAGGAGAAAAGGAGAAAAGATTGCTAAAACTCAAAAACGAAAAAAGATTCAAAAGTAATTAAAATGTAGTTCCTAAGACTCTAAAAATCCTATTTATAATGTCCCCTTAGGTTAACCTAGGTAAAGTTCAGTTTATGACCAAAGAGAAGGGCCTATAAGAGGTTAATTAGCCCAATAACAACTAATCACATGAGTAAGTGATCTAGAATTCGCAGTCAGTCTCGCTAGCTACAGTAATTGGCATTTTCGACCATCAAAACATCCGAACTCGGCTTTGGTGTCAACATAAGAGTTGTAGCTCTGCTTCTTATCATTTCAATGCCACAAAGATCACTACAATCAGATAAGTATAGCCCATGTTATGGCCTACAGAAGGAACATAGGTCAGGATGTAACAAAATCCGAAAATTAACAAAGAATTTCACTAAAACCCAAATTAAGATCCAAAGATATAAAACATGTTAAAAAGTAATTATTGGGCATGACACACATTTAAAAATACAAAATGCAAAGCTATAAAAGGTACATTAAAATGCATTGATCAGTACTCATGGTAAAATGACATGTCCCTATTGCATGGAGCATACAAAGGCATTTACCTTAAAATTCAAGAGGAAGAGTTCTTAGTTTGACTCACATCGCAGGTTTTTACCAGGCGATCATCCATTTAGACGGAATAAGATCGCCTTCAAGAAGGGGGAAGTTGAATTAAATGGCCCGCCCCCAAGGTTGACATCCGAACAGATTTGGAGCAGGGTTATGGATCTATCAAAAATCACAGATTATGGTGAATTGGATCGATTTGAAGGATATGGACAATGTTATAATTGGACTAAAAGAAGTATTTTTTTGGGATCTGCCATATTGAAAAGATGATTTATTGAGACACAACCTTGATATTATGCACATTGAGAAGCACTTTTTTGACAATATTTTTCTCACAGTGATGAACGTTAGAGGAAGAATGAAAGACAATGATAAGGCCAGACTGGACTTACCACTTTACTGTAGGCGAAACGACTTGCATTTGATGACTCAGTCGGATAGAAAAACCCTGAAACTCAAAGCCTGCTACTCTTTAACTGCTGAGGAAGCAAGGTCAGTCTTTCGGTGGATAAAAGAACTTCGGATGCCAGACGATTATTCTTCTAATTTGGCAAGATGTGCCGATGTGAACAAAGGAACCATAATTGGGATGAAAAGCCATGATTGTCATGTATTCACGGAGTGTTTACTTCCTATTGCATTTAGTTCCTTGCCGTCAAATGTTTTAAATCCACTTACTGAACTCAGCCAATTTTTAAAAGATTTGTGTTCTGCGACATTAAGAGAGGATGATCTTATAAAGATGGAGCAGAACATAGCAGTCATTCTCTGTAAGTTGGAGAGAATATTTCCCCTGGTTTCTTTAACTCTATGGAGTATCTCCTAGTGCATCTTGTACATGAAGCTAGGCTTGGTGGACTGGTTCAATACAGATGGATGTATCCATTCGAAAGGTAATATAATAAAATATTCTGCCTATACAAATATTCATTTGAAGGGTTAAATGTATCAATTTTTATCATCAACCTTGTTATTTTGTAGATTTATGGGTGACTCAAAACGATCGGTGAAAATAAGGCCAGGGTTGAAGGATCTATTTGTGAAAACTTACTTACACCGTGAGACAATCCATTTCTGCTCCCATTATTTTACGAAGTTTATGTTGACACTAACAAATAATAGGAATGAAATAGAAATTGAAAGCGAAAGACACCCGCTAGCCTTATCAGTATTTTGCCTTCCCGGTCGTCATGCTGGAAAGGAGCTGACCCACTGGTTAACATGAGAAAAGTGGAAGTCAGCCCACGTTCACGTGTTGATCAACTGTGCTGAAGTATCACCATATCTTACGTATGTATAATTTTCACCACTTTCAATTTCTTTTATCCATAACTACTCATGATCATTTGTTTGATAATGACTTGATCAGGGCATTTTTGTTAACTATGCCCATAAGCGAACAAGACTCTTCTGCCTATATTCATGAATATTTCCCAACGTAGTTTATGAACCAGGTATGTATTTTTAGTCCTATTACAACTATTTATTGTTTGAAAATACAAAAGATTGTTTGAAAAAAGGAACCATAATTTGTTTGCCTATGGATGTATACGCAGGTGTACAGTGAGGCAGAATCGCCTAAAATCGAACACTTGAGAAATTTATCTCATGGTCCTAACTCACGTGTAAAAGAATGGCACACGTTTTTCGTAAACGGATACAAATTTCAAACTCAGTCAAAAATAGAGGGGGGAAAAACAATTAACAGTGGAGTTTATGTAAAAGGTGCCACAGATGGAGGTGAAGATGACTTCTACGGTGTGATTCAACATATATATGAACTGGCGTACAATACTTTAGACTATACTAAAAGAATAGTGCTATTTTATTGTAATTGGTTTGATCCGTCAAGTAGAGGCACAAGAGTGAATCGAACATATAATACTGTGGATATATGCATGAGCAGAAGATACCAAATGTTTGATTCGTTTATCATGGCACAACATGTAAGACAAGTGTATTATGTCCCTTATCCATCGACTCGAAGGGACAAACAAGGTTGGTGTGTTTCAATAAAGACAAAACTAAGGGGTCGCGTTGAAGCAGATGATCCACAAGAAGAAGTGGCTTATCAAGTGGATGAGATGTCTCACGTCAACATAGTAAACGAAGTGGAACTCATTTCTCGACTACGTGACAATCCAATCACATATGAAGATATAGATGGAGATGATGAGGAATTAAATGAAGAAGTGGCAGAACCATCAAGATCTAAAGACGATGCCGAAGTAGAGTGGGCAGAATGGGCAGAGTGAATTTGTTTAACTTTTTACAATTAGAGAAATTAATGTCCAACAATATATTTTAATTTGTCAGTTATTTTCATAACTTGTTTATTTTTATGGAATTCATTTTTAATATTAATATGTTTAAATATAATATTTCATGACTGTTATTGTTGAATTGCCCTATAGACATATATGGCATCATGAGGATCAGGATCCGACTCCCGCACTACCCACCGTGGTAAATAGAAGGAAGGGCACGCCTCGACCCCCGCTGCTCGAGGCCAAACATTATTTGGCATGACGCTGCTGGCTTTTTGACGTTGTCATCCACACAGCGTACGCGTACATCTACGCCTGCACAACCTCCAGCATCTTCGGCCCCTACACAGCCTACGTCACATTCGGCACCTACACGGCCGACAACACCTTCTGCATCGACACCCCATTTGGCTCCCATTTACATGGTCCCCAACCCGGTGTTCCAGTAGACACTTGACGCTTCTTCCTCCCATTTTGTGCCTGAGACGGTGCCCGATACTCATCAGTCCGATCATGAGTATAGTACGGGCCATACATCTGATCAGACCGAGGTTGAGCAGGACGAGGTTGAGCAGCAGGAGGTTGAGCAGGAGGTTGTTGAGGATCTTGAGATGCTGCATGATGGCCGAGTTGTTATCAGGCCGGCTGGTAAAGGGTAAGTATTTACATTTTTATTTTCGAGTTATTAACAATGTACATATACATATATATATATATATATATATATAAATTTGTTTGACATCTTTTTATTGTTCAGGTTCCTTCCCTCAAAGCCAGCTGCGAAGGCTATCAAAGCAGTAATTGAGGATAATTACCACACGTTTTGAACCAATTGGGGGAAGTTGAAGGACCAGGAGTGGAGGCATATGTTCAAATCTTTCGAAGTAAGTTGTAATTTTTATTTTGTTGCATATTTTTTTTATTTCATAAATTTCAATTATGTTTAATAATGTATTATATTCATACAGGAGAGGGTTGCTTGGGAGGAGGAGGTGGAGGAGCAGATCGAGAAGAACTTCCATATGAAGGCCTCCCACCGCCTCTCTGATATGCTTAAAGATGCCCGCCGCCATGGACAGCCCCACTGGATAGGGGATCAGTTTTGGCAGCAGCTGGTAGCGCACTGGAACTCCCCTGAGTTCATGGCGACCAGCGAGAAGGCCAAGAAGAATACACCTCTGAGAAGGGTGTGAGCTTGCACACTGGAGGTTCTGTCAGTCAGGCGCAGTACGCAGCTCGACTTGTACATGTTATATAATTATTATTATTATTATTATTATTGTCAGTTATTATTTATTATTTATTTAAGGTTTTTTTATTAAATAATTACAGTCGAGGAGGTTGGGTAGAGAGGTACAGTTGCACGAGCTCCATCGTGCAACTCATATTAGGAGGAGTACCAGTGATTTTGTCGATGAGTGGTCGAGACAAACCCAGGTAATTATAAAATATAATGAATAATTTTTTAATAATGTTTATATTGTTTTATTACAAAAAAAAATTAACTTATTTGTTTATGTTTGACAGGAGGAGTTTGAGGCGAGGATGTCTCAGATTTCTCAGACATCATCATGTTTCCCGTCTCAAAGCCCTGAGGATCCATCTGCACCAAAAAGGGTTTGGGCAGATGTTGTTGGCGGCAAGAAGAAGGGTCGCCTATACGGTGCTGGAGACCTTGCCAGCAACTACAGGAAAGGGACCAGCCGCCTCTGCATCAGAGAGTCATCAAGTAATGGTGGTTCCGGTTAGGAGTGTTCATGGTTCGGTTCAGAGGGAGAACTGAACCGAACCGAACCGACCGAACAGTTCGCTCGAACCAAACCGAACCGTGATATCGGTTCTCACAAACTGAACCGAACCAATTTTCCAGTTCGGTGCACTGTGTTCTCGTTACCGAACCGAACCGGTTCACAAAAAAATTCCCGAATCAATCATATCCAAATCAACTGAATCGTTTCATCAAAATTGTAAATTTTTGATCGAATTGAACCGAACTGTTCATATAGTGAATCAATCACGCATGAGCCCTTTGCAAACCTTACTTGTCAAAGAAGAACATATCAGCAATTGAAGGTTAATTTGAAGCTCTACAAATTTCTATACACTAAGAGAGCATAATCATTTCAAAGTCAGTAGTAATTTGATGCAGAGCTTGGCAATCTTTTGACAGGAGAAGGATCTTTCAATTTTGGCAATCTTTCAACACTACAGACATTCTTTTCCTATCAGAGGTGAACTCTAAGGTTTCTAGGACTTCATACTAGAGTATGAAAGTGTTGAACTTGACCTCTGAAATATCAAAGAAAATGATTATATGAGCCCAAGTAGCTAACTAAACAGACACACTTCCAAAAGAAATAGTTAGTGACACGTACCAAGAATGTTTCCATTCTTATTGAAGAAAACCATATGCAGCTGAGTAACAGCATGAACAAGAGCATCCTCATCCTGAGACTGTGCCTTATACAAGATATCTCCAGTTTTGCTATGTACAACAGTACAAGAAACAAGTATGAAATTTAAAACTTGCAATCTCAAGGTTTACTAAAAATATCTTAATTAAGTAATATGTCAGTCTTAACAATTTTCATATCTGTGTCCCACTAAGGATGAAGGCAGAATCACCTTTGTGTAGGTATGACAGTATTACATATCGCCATAACTTTAAGAAATCGTACAACGTCAAAAGAACCACTGGAAACAGCATTAAGAAGCTCTACATCTGCATATAATAGGATGTAATTAATCAGTGATTAATTTCTATGATATAAAGATTCAATCATGCTAAATTCAATCATGCTAAATATAAGATCTTCACACAAAAATTTCGGTCAATCTTTTCTTCTACATCATCATACTTTCAGAGGGAAGATAGAAAAAAAAAGACAAAAGTGATATGATATTTCTCATAGGCAAAACTCCCTGCCTTCCTCTGCCACGTCTGCTAAGGGAGAATAATCTTCCACTTGAAAATGATCTCTTCATTGCAATTGGACTCAAAACACAACTCCATCATTACTAAATACTAGACCTCAAATATAACTTTGTGAAACTGAAAATCAATGCTCAACCATGTATTTATTTGCTAACAAACAGCAGAGCAATCTGAAACTAGAAGGTTGAGCCATAAATGTAGTTAATCAAGATTCACAAAATCAACTCAACTCAAAAGACACAGAAAATACTAAATCATGTGTCATAGTCACTAAGGCAATAAATAACAGAAAAATCAAATACAATGGTCCTAAACTGAAATAAAAACAAATAGTCTTCAATCATCAAGATTAATGGCACTTGAAGATGCCCCTTCGGTTGGAGGAATTATCTCTGCGAAAAGAGAATCATTTCATCAGTCTCCACAGATTTAAAATATGAATCAAAAAATGTAGAACTAATAACATTGTTGTAAATTTACCTTGCTCAAACTTCTCAAGCTCTTCAAGGTCCTCATCAAAAAGGGTTGAAAAAGATGTTCCTTTTAACCAATCTTGTGTGCAAATGAGTCCTTCCACTATTTTAGGCGTTAAATTACTACGATAAGGACCAAACACCCTTCCTCCCGTATCAGAATCAAAGAGAATCTCAAGAAAACAGTGAACATAACCCAATTTACTCCTTGGGTCAAGCACAACAGCAATCAACAACAACATATTTATTTCTTTAATTTAGGATCTCCCCAGTACTTGTCATATTTCTCCTTCATCTTAGTCGCCATTGACTTTATGCTGTAGTCATCAGACTCACAATGTTTTTTAATCTTTCTTCCAATGTTAAATACCTCCTTCATGTATATGTTACTAGTAACATACGTAGAACCTGAAATACGCACTGTTGCATCATAAAACATCCTTAAAAACACTAGCTTTGAACTTGCAAAGTCCCAATCCTTTTCCAAAGGTGGACCACTGGCTCCGTACTTACATATCTCACTAACGTACTTATTTTCCATTAACAAATCAAAGGCTTTTCTATATCTCAAAGCCTCTTTCAACATCAAGTACGTTGAGTTCCATCTCGTATCAACATCCAGGCAAATGAGACCTTTATAGGAAATTTTCTACCGCTCAACACATTTCTTAAACTTGTTCAATCTTGAGGGTGATGCTCTTACATACTTGACTGCACATCGAATTTTTAGGATGGAGTCATCTATATCTTTCAAACCCTCCTTCACAATCAAACTTAGAATATGCGCACAACAACGCATATGGATATATTATCCCTTTAAGGCCAAGCCATTCCAAGACGCCAAGATATCTTTTTCAAGTCGAATCCCGACGTTATTGGATGAAGCATTGTCTACGCTATGCTAAAGACCCGGTTTAGCTTCCACTCGCTTAAACAATCCTCAACATTCTTCGCCATGTCCTCTCCTGTACTGCTTGTGATTTGACAAAAGTTCAGAATTTTCTTATGGAGATTTCAATTATCACAACAAAGTGTGCAAATGTGGTCATGTAATGTAGATTTTGATCGACGTCCAAGTGTCTGTAGTGAGACACACCCTCCCGCAATGCTTCGAGAGAAATCTTTTCATCCTTGCTCTCTCGTCCTCATAAAGTGACCAAATAGCACGCCTTAATGTAGTGCGTGATGGGAGATTGAACCTTGGCTGCAACACATACACAAAGCTGCGAAATTCCTCATTCTCCACAAACCGAAAAGGAAGCTATGCACTCACAAACATCTTCACAAGCTCCAGTCGGCATGCCTCTTGATCAAACCTTAATTGTGGTGAAGTGACAACACTACTACGTTGCTGCCCTTGAAATGAGGAAGATGTTTTTTGCCTTTTGCTTCCTTCTCTACTGGGATTTTCCTTGCACCTCGTCAAATGAGTCTTCATGGCACTAGTTCCATCCTTGAACTTAATCAAGACACCACAATAATTACATTTTGCCTTCTTTTCAGGACCAGGCTCTTCAATAAAATGATCCCACACAATAGACCGACCTCTATGCCTAGGTGCATCAGGAGGAGGAGGAGGAGGAGGAGGCATTGTAGGATCAAGGCCAGAGGGACCTGGTGTGGTAGGAACTTCTGTCTCCGGTAATGTGAAGTCCATGATGTAATCACGTGGAGACGACATCTACTTAAGAACCTTCAAAGCAAGAGAGAACATCAGAACTTAAATATAAACCACGTAAACACATAGTACAAGCTCAACAAGAAAAATCAGCAACCATGCATGAAGTTCAAACTAATCAATAACCAAATTCTTTAAAGATAAGCATCAATGCATCAAAAAGTAGTGCATGGAAAGGGTCAAATAGTAAACACTTCAAGAGGACTGAGTTAATGACAAAATCTTAATTTAAAAAATGCTCAAAATATAATACAAAAGTAGTGCATCAACATTGATATTCAATAGCTTGAAATGGACTACATACTAAATACTATACAGCAACATCAGTTCATCCATTTTTTATATGACAACCCATCTCATCAAAATTTGACAATGTCCAAATTCTTTAAAGATAAACAAATTCTTAGACCACTCCAGCTATTAGAATCTAAACACAAACAAATGTTAAAAATGTCATAATCCTTAAGATAGGTAAACACTTGAAATAGCAAATGTAACAACATAAAGCCAGATCCTGCATTGCAGTAACAGTTCCTGCAAATTAATCGATACCCATTTACTCAAAGGGACCAGATTAAGTTCAAAATCATACAGAATCGAGTGCAAAGAACAAAATCATACAGATTAAGTTCAAAGAGAGTTCACAGAAATCAAAAAATCACAAGAAAAACTATAGAAAAAAGCAGAAGCAGTGGAAGGCAAAAGCAAAAGCAAAAACCAGAAGCAGAGTAAGCAAAGGAAAAACAGAAGATACCCATTGTAGAATAAACACCAAAAAATTATAACGAAAGCAAAAAAATTACGAGTTGCTTCACCATTTACCTCTGTTGAATGGGGTTCGAAGCATAAGTCTCAGGTCACGAAGACTCGAAGCAGAAGCAATGGAAGAAGTCTCAGGTCGCGAGGTCACGAAGCAGAAGCAATGGAAGAAGTCTCAGGTCGCGAAGCGAAGCAGAAGCGCGCAAATAGGAAGTCTCAGGTCGCGAATCGAAGAAGAAGAAGGAGGAGGGTTCTTCATGTTCGGTTCTTCATGTTCAGTTCTTCATGTAGGGTTCTTCATGTTCGCGTGGTCTAATACAAACGGTGAATGGCTCGCGCACAAGGTTCAGCAACTTGCGGCTATGAATCTGATTTGGGGAAAGGGTTGCGAATTGAAACTTAAATACCGGTTCGGTTCACTTGAGTTCTCGAACTGAACTGGGTTAAGGGTTCAGTTAATAAACCGTTATTTAAACTGCGGTACGGTTCGAGAACTGTAATAAAAAGTTCGGTTCTGTTATGGTTAGTTCGGTTCGGTTCGGCGGTTCGGTTCGATTTGGTGGTTTTTTTTAACAGTCCTAGTGCCGGTCGTCGCTCTGCCGCGGATGAGCAGGAGATAGCCGAGCTAAAGCGGGTCGTGGCCGAGCAACAGGAGTGCATCTGGCCGAGGAACGCCATTTTGGCTCAAAGCCGCAATGACAGGACCAGATGTACCAGTTGCTAGCTCGCCAGCCGCCTCCGCCTCCTAGTACTGATGATCATGTCGATGATGCAGATGGTGTAGAGCATCTTAGTCATGATCAGGACTACCAGGACTATTAGTGATGTTTGTACTGATATTTTTTCATATTTTCAGATATTTTTTTTGTTACTGATATTTGTTCGGATTATTTATTTATTTATTACGTTTCTTTTTTTATTTTTTGGTTTACGTTATCATATTTTTTAATATGGGAATAAATTAATAATTAAAAATAATCAATTTAAAATTACTAGTAATAGTTAATTAAATTAATTTAAGAAATTAATTAATTTAAAAATTAAATAAATAAATAAATATTTTTTAATATGGGAATAAATTATTTTTAACAATTAAATAAATAATTAATTAATTTAATTTAATTTAATAGTTAATAATTTAATTAATTAAATTAATTACAAAAAATAATTAATTTAATTATTAAAATAAAATTCGGCTTTAATGATTGGTAAAGTTGTCGGAAATGAATAGCGACATTACCGACGGGCAAAGCCGTCGAAATGCTACCGAAGGGTTGATCCGTCAGATACTAACCGACGGTTTAGCCCGTCGGTAATACCGACGGCCTAAAAAAGTCTGTCGGTAAATATTTGCGACGCTCATTTTACCGACAAGCTTCTAGCCATCGGTAATCCGTCTGAAAGTTGACGTTACTGACGGCTTTTTGGCATTACCAATGGCTTATGGTCGTCGGTATGCGCGTGTTTTCTTGTAGTGCGGGTTCCCAGAAAAGACAGTGAACATCTCCAAGTCTGAAAAATCTGAGCAGAAATTTTCAGATGAAGAATATCTTCAATTAAAGGCTGCTAAACAGTCACAATCGTCTTCTGCCACTATTGTTCATACTTCAATAGCCTGTGTTTGCAATATGGTAGTAGTCAAAGTCCATGGATAATCGATTCAAGTGCCTCTGATCACATTGCTGGTAATATCTCTTTATTTTCCTCTATATCTACTCCTGAATTTCCTCATTTTATTACCCTTGTTGATGGATCTAAGGTTGCTTTCAAAGGAATTGCACATGTATCTCCTTCTCCTTCCTTAACCTTAAAATCTGCTTTGTTCGTACCTGGTTGTCCTTTTAATTTGATCTCTCTCAGCCAACTTACTCGTTCTTTAAATTGCTCAGTAACCTTTGATGTTGATTCTTTTGTTATACAGGAACGTGGTACGAGTTGGATGATTGGTGTAACAGCCCATATTTTTAGTATTTCAGTTTTTTTGAAAATGTACACGTTGCAGTGTTATTTTCACGTTTCTGTGTGCTTTGCTTATCTGTTAAATAGCTGTATTAGAATTTATTGTTTGTAGAGACAACCTTGGGAATGTGAATAGATAGATATTACCTGTGTTGGCAAAATAGGTTATGTCTATATTTTTAGCTGTCCATTAAAACAGAATTTTGACAGCATTTTAATGTGTTTTGGTGTACAACTTATTTAATGAACAGCTATTTTGAGATTTAATATTTAGAGAGCTAATCTTAGAATAGTGAGTGGGTTGATAAAACCTATATCAGTAGAGTAAATCATGGTTAAATTATGAGCTATCACTTCACCCGGTTTCTGGACTGCGTATGCAAACACTGTACAATTTATACCGAATAAAATATTCAAAATATTTTCTTTTTACTTTTATTTTTCTTATATTTTTCCAGAGATATAATTTTTAGATTTCAAAAAAATTTGTAATTTCTCGCACGAAAAACAATCGACAAAACCCTAATTTCCCGATCGCGTATTATGAGATTTTGCGGGTAAAATGAAAATTAAGTGATCACCCCTACCCACTTGATGATGGCGGTTTTCAAAGAGCCAATGGGAGGCTTCTTATTGTTATGTCAAGCTTTTTGTATTATTTATATTATATATATTAGGTAATTACGTAATTTTTGAAGGTTTTTGTGCAATTATCCACAACAGATTTATCCTATAAATAGGAGGCCTTCCCTTTATAAATTTTCATCCCTCCCTTGAAGCATTTCCAAGGTGATTTTTTTTATGAAGCTTTTTTAGTAGTTTTTATATAGTTTTTAATAGTTTTCATAATATATGTTTTGTGTAGTAATTAGTTTAACAGTTTTATATTCTAGTCTTAATTTAATTAATGAATTTCACATATGCAAATGATATAGCTTAATTAGATAAGTGCTTTTGGCTTAGATAGTGTTTGGTTAATAGATAACTCATTAATTATTACATGTTTAATTATTAGGCCTTTTACTTAAATAAATCATAACTAATTATGTTTTGATATGCTTTTGAAAATTAGTATATGGGCTTGTATAATTATTCTTAACATGTATAAAAAAATTTGGTTTAAAATCAATTGGCTTTAGCAATTTGATAAATAATACACGTGTTGGAAAGTTCTGACTTAGGTAAGACTTGGTATTTAAGAGATAAGTTCCAATGCTCTTACCTGGGAACAATCCGATGTATTATCTATTAAAACTTGTGGAGAAGATAATAAACGATCACTAGTTGTAGATATTAGACGATTGATCCAGTTAGCCCTGTCTCGCTTCAATCTCTAATATTAATTAATTAACATCACTTATCCGTTTAAAATTAAAGATTGATACAGTTTGCTTTGACGCACCTTCAATCTTTGATTATATATCTGTTACAAATAAAATACGTTTACGTGAAATAAATACTTGTACTTTAGATTTTAAGTTTTATATAGGCGTATAATCATGTTTAACAAATGGGTTTGAAAATCAAACTATCCTATCCTTTATCCTTGAGAAAATCTTGTTTTTAAAGATTAGAGTATAAGAGGTTTATTTTGTTAAGTGACTATATAATTGAGTTATTAGTAAATGAGTTTATGTTTTGATGAGTTTTTAGGTCTAAACTTATCTTAAAAGAATCACTTTAAAGCTCGGAAGGAAAATCTTTTAAGGTAAGGGGAATTACCTTCAATAATTCTTGGATGGTGTATAACACTTGTTTGCTTATTTGTGTTATGTGTGTGTCGCACCTTCGTTGAAGGATCAACATGTTGTTATTGATTTAATATGATGAATGGATTTACTTAGGGTTTTAGTAGATATTTTATTTATGAAAAAAAACTGGTTCTTAAGATGTTTATACTTGTATAAAATGCATTGTGAACTTATATCATTTTGTGTTGTGACATTTGATTAAGTGTATTTGAGTTGATATTGAGTTCACTATGTATATCGAATTGTTAGTCAAATTTATACCTTACACTATAAATTGATATGTTTACTACATTGTAAAATTAAAATAATAGATATTTACCATGATATGAGATTTCATATCTTTTTGATAAAGGTATGATGCGGCTAATCTGATTTGATCAGTAGGAGGGTTTTCTTTACTGGTTTGATACCAGGAGTTTTTGTTACTGGTTTTTTAGCGGTAGGTTACTTTGGTGGCTGAAGTGATTCGGCAGGAGAGTTATCCTTCTGGTGTTTACCGACGTAATTTTTGAATTGGTATTCACTATTTGATGAATAGTCAGCGTATCATGTTACGATATTAATTAATAAAATGGGTCGCCAACATGATATATTGTCTTGTATAATTTGGATCATGATTATGGCATTACATTATCATGTTGCTTGTATAATATACTTTTGATAAGTGTTGACGTGAAATGTGTAGTATTTGTTATTTCATATTTCTCTTATACTGCTATCATGATGAAGACTTATGAATAAGTTTTTCACCCTTGCATTTGTTTTCTTGTATACTTGTTTTATTCTAAGTTTAGATCATGCCAATGGATCTGATGGTTTACTTAGAGACAATTCGTCAGGACCGTATCGGTGATAGTCTGGAGTCTTCTTATGTTTTGAGTCCCACGGCCAGTGGAGCGTCTTTATGACTTTTGTAGTTACTACACTTGTATTTTCTTCCGCAATACTCTGATAAATAAATGTTAAGTTGTTTGCATGATTTATCTCTGGGTGTTTCAAAAGTTTTATTTTTCTCACTAAAATCGTTATTAAGTAATCATAACCCCATGTGGCCCCGAGAGGTGTCACAATTGGCGTCAGACATGAATCTCATGGTCTTTATTATCTGTAATCAAGTTCTTCTATATCTTGTGTTGCTGTTGCATCATCTCCAAAACATTTTCATGATCGTTTAGGTCACCCAAGTTTGTCATGTATCTTCTTTTGGTTTCAAATATTTTTTCACCTTTGTTGATGAATTTTCACGATGCATTTGGGTGTTTTTAATGAAAGACAGAAAGAGCGATATGAATTATTGTCGATCTTTATTTCTTTGTATAATGCGGAAAAGGAATCAAAGTTCTTCGAAGTGACAATGCTAAAGAATATTTTTCTTCTGACTTCTCGTCTTTTTTGTCCTCACAAGGTGTCTTACATCAATCCATCTATCCCCGTACTCCTTAGCAGAATGGAATAGCATAAAGAAAAAACAAACATCTTGTTGAAACTGCTAGAACATTGTTACTTCATGCCCATGTTCCTATTCATCATTGGGGAGATGCATTTTTAACTGTCTATTTTCTATTAAATCAGATGCCTTCTTCGTCTATTGATAATAAAATTCCATATTCCATTTTATTTCCTAAAGAACCATTGTTTCATGTTGCACCTCGTGTTTTTGGATGTACTTGTTCTGTTCATGATGTGTCCCCAGCCTTGGATAAGCTTTCGGCTCGTGCAATCAAATGTGTTTTTCTTGGATATTCCAGACTCTAAAAGGGATATCGGTGTTATTCTCCAGCCAATAAACGTTTCTACATGTCTGTAGACGTTACCTTCTTTAAAGAGACTCCATATTTCTCTTCTTCTTTGGAAGAGTTCAACTCTGTCTTTGAAGTGCTTCCTATTCCATACTTTGGTCCAACAATGTCTCCCGTACAGGAATCAACCTCCCATGAAGAACCTCATGATGTTGCTCCTACCAATATCCAAATTGAGTCCAAACCACCTCTTGCCACATATCAGCAGCAAGTGCAAGTTATTAATCCAATGTTGCCTGGAGAACCATATGAACCATGTCCCACTCAATCATCCACTGATGTCGCGAAACCTCCTAACACAAATTTTGATTGGCCCATTGCTCTCAGAAAAGGTATTCGATCATCCCAAAATCCTAATCCTACTTACAATTTTTTTAAGTTATCATCATTTATCCCCTTACTATTTTTCCTTTGTATCTTCATATCATCTGTTTCAATTCCCAAAAAAGTTTGTGAAGCTCTTGATCATCCAGGACGGCGACAATCCATGATTGATGAAATGCAGGCTCTTAAACATAGTGGTACTAGGGAGTTAGTTCCTCTTCCTCCCGGGAAGACAACTGTTGGTTGTAGATGGGTGTATGCTATTAAATTTGCTCCTTATGGAGAAGTTGATCATCTCAAAGCTAGATTGGTGGCCAAAAGGTATACCCAGATCTATGGTCTTCACTACAGAGATACTTTTTCTCCTGTGGCAAACATTACTTCAGTATGTCTTTTTCTTGCTATGGCAGCTATCCGTCATTGGCCACTACATCAATTGGACATTAAAAATGCATTCCTTCATGGCGAATTAGAAGAAGAAATTTACATGGAGCAACCTCTTGGCTTTGTTGCTCAGGGGGAGTCTGGACTGGTCTGCAAACTGAGACGCTCTATTTTCGGACTTAAGCAGTCCCCACGAGCTTGGTTCGGGAAGTTCAGTTTTGTGGTTCAGCAATTTGGACTAAAACATAGTGAAGCGGATCACAGTGACGGACCTAGGACCCGGAGCCAGGGGGTCAACAACAAAACATGTCACTTATTGCCAATGGCTTGTCTAAATCCTGTGTTAGTGGAGGCAAAATATTTAATAATAATAATAATAATTTACATGAAAAAAGACATAAATAATAATAATTACTATTATTTTAATTATCATGTATTTGATTAGTAGTTACTCCCTACTGCCTCAATTATAAGTGAAAAAAAGTATCCAAATTTTATGAACTCAAATATAAGCAAATTTCAACTACTTCAGTCTTATTTAATACTTTTTTTATAAAATAAAAAAATCCTTAACTTAATATAGTTCACAAGAGAATGTTGATTTCAAGATAAGGGTAATTTAGTAAATGTAGTTCACTTTTTATAGGAAATCAAGAGAACTAAATTAGGCTAACCAACTTTTTTTTTTGACTAAATACTAACTAACTTTTTCAATCAATGTAAAAGTGGGTACTTTTTGCTTATAGTTAAGGAGGGAGGGTGCATAAAAGTCTTGAAATCTTTCAGACTCTGTGTTGGCCGAAGGGTATAATTTTGGCTTACGAGTATCACATGATGGCTTTTTATGAGCCAGAATTTTAATGTGTAGTTTTCCTCAACCACTGCGCGTGACAGTTGTACGCCTGTACCTGGGACCACTGTTGTGTTTGACATGACAAGTTGACAAATGACGTTTTGGAATTGATGCCGAGGAAAATGTGGGAGAGTATTAGGGGCAGCGAGTGCAAAAGCTTACATCCAGAGGGTTCAAATTAAAAAAAAAAAGTAGGATAGTAAGTAGCAATTTCAAAATTTCAGGGTCGTCAGCTGACTACCCTGGGCCCAACGTGGGTTTCAGCTTTCTATTGCCACACTTCTCCTAGAAAATGTGTTTATTTGGGGGTTTATGTTGATGATATAGTCATCATCGGCAATGACCACATAAAAGTTTCTCAGCTAAAAGAGCACTTGTATAATTACTTTCAGACCAAAGATCGTGGAAATTTAAAATACTTTCTTAGTATTGAAGTGGCTCAATCAAAGAATGGGACTGTCATTTCACAAAGGAAATATGCATTAGATATCCTTAATGAAACAGGCATGCTAGATTGTGGATCTATTGATAGTCCCAATAAAAAATTATTCCCTGATCAAGGAGAGCCTTATCCAGATCCTGAGAGATATAGGAGATTGGTTGGAAAGCTTATTTATCTCACAATAACTAGACCAGACATTTCTTTTGCAATAGGGGTAGTCAGTCAATTTATGCAATCCCCTTACACTGATCATTGGGATGCATCGGTAAGTATCCTAAGGTACATTAAAAAGGCTCATGGACAAGGGTTACTATACGAGGATAAAGGAAACTCCCAAATTACTGCATTCTGTGATGCAGATTAGGCAGGATCACCAATTGATAGATGTTCCACTACAGGGTATTGTGTATTTGTTGGTGGAAACATTGTCTCATGGAAAAGTAAAAAGCAAAATGTTGTTGCTCGATTTAGTGCAGAGGCTGAATACAGGACCATGGCTATAGCCACTTGTGAACTTATTTGGATTAAACAACTCCTTCAAGAATTGAAGTTTTGAGATGTCCAACAGATGAAGCTTGTGACACCCTCTACACTGCATGTTAATATTAAAGAAATAATTTAAATAATATGTGTGCGACGGAAAATACAGTCAATTAAAAATTTTCATAAATAAAAGGTAGAGTCATCACGCTCTTTACAAACTTGCAGAAATAAACAAATAACAATTACGTTTCAATTCGTGAAATAAAAGCACCCCGATGTCACAACGTCTCAGAGCTGACCCTAAGCATTATATCGAAAATAACAACAATGAAATAATAAAAACAACGGAAATCCTAACTACGGTGACTGCGTCCACGAATCACTCCTCAGCCACATCGTCGTCTTCACCTACAAGCTCATCGTCTAAACATACACAATGGTGTATGAGTAGTGATAGCAAAGAGGGGTTAGACATCATATACAATCATAGCACAAACGGTAAAGGACATAGCTTAAGCAATGCGCTTATAACAACTTTCAACTTAATCAACATACATAGCATGAATGCAGGACTCCAAAAGTACTTATGCAATCCTAAACAATGTCTACTTCACCGAACATGTGGATCCAAACCAACTCAGATGAGCGAGTGAGAAAATATCATTACTCTTGAGTACGAACAATGTCTAGTCACGATAACCCGGTGTAATTGGTCAACGCCCCAGCTGTGGTTGCAATCCACTGCCTTTATATAAGACGCCCCTATATGATTGACCCCCAAGGCCGGGTACCTTGCCCATCATGGTCGTCACTATAACGCATCATCGTTGCTCACCCCCAAATAACGTTAACGAACAAGACACATATGATGCATGAGCACAAAACAAACAAGTGTCTAACAACAACAACAACAACTTATCAACTCATCGACCATCTAATCAACCGGCCGACTACAACAATGTTAACGGGGTATTACTTGTCAGTAACCCAACAAGTTTCCCAAACCTTGGAACAAGTCCTTATCAACCTACCTCACCATACTAAGTCTAAACTAACTTAACTTAGTTTCCAACTCTTAACTCTTAACTCGAGTGTTTCAACATACTTACACTAATCTAGGCTTGATCATCACTTAGGATATCCTATCAAACCTTGAATACCCTTAGAATACATGTTAGAACACTGCCCTAGGCCGGAACGGACGGAAAAATGACAAAACACGACGCACCTAGGCTGCCCTCCAGGGCGCCTGGAGCCTGCAAGTCTGGGCGCCTGGCGCCCAGCCTCTGTGTAAAGGTCTTCGCGCTCTAATTTTTTAGTGGTCCCCACGTATTTGATGGCGACCGAACGTACCGTACTACTTCCCTAAAATTATAAGACACTATCCAAAAGAGTTTGGGTCAATACCTATTATACCTTGAATTTAAAAAATTCAATGAGTTAGACTTAGCTAAAACGATTCCAGACTTAGTCATTTTTCTGCACAACTTTTTCTGCACAACTATTGCTAAAATACTCACAACACCAAATCTTGCTTCTAAAGCATTTAAACCATCAACACCACAATATCACCATCATATCCTAGTCCTAAGACTTGCTTGTACCATAACTTAAACGCTAAAAGCATCATTATACCTTAGTTAACTCCTAACAATTACACTCATCATCCATACTTTATCCTTTCACATAACCATGATATAGCACCTAGGGAATCTAAGAGTACCATACCACACCCTATGATAATCTAGCTTTCACTCAATACAATAAATCCAGAACATTATCTATGAGTAAACAAATCATGCTCAACAATTTCTCATACATACATGTATCAACATACAAGCCAATCCAACTAAATCATCTTATCATTCAGACTTAACATACCATTATAACATATCAACTCAAACAACACCTCATAAGATAATTTCAATGAACATGAACAGCATGACAGAATTTAATATCAAGTTTTCCCATCACAATGGCAATGGTACTTATCTTGCACAACCGCGCCAAGTCTAGGGACCATGGGACGTCCCTATTTCCTAATTATATTCATAAGCCCACTAATCTTGTATCGATCTATCCCCCTTACCTTAGAATTTCGTGTGCCCTAATGAGGTCCTGAGGGTTCCAAGCTTCATCTCTCATTTGGTAGGTTTCTTCTTCAAAAACATAAGAACAAAAGTATAGGAATGAGAAAAATAGGATTTCAAACCCTAATGATGATTAAATGGTGTAACCATGAGGAGAGAGACTTACCACACTCTAATTACTCCAATGGGAATGGATGAATGACAAGGGTATTGGTAACAAATTCGGAATCCAAACTGGTGTGCCAAGCAAGAGTCTCCAAGAACATAAAATGGAGAACAATGGAGAAAAGAGCAGTTTTCTTTTTCTGACATAGTGACTTTGTGAGGTGATAATGACGAGATTAAGGCTATAAAAACACGGGTTAGTTGGTGGTTACTAATTCTTGCCAGTAGCTCTGACGTATTGGGTCAAGAATGAGTCAAAACGGGTTCCAAAAAGTCACTCAACCGGCCCCAAAACGCAGCAAAATGCAAAATTGCGTGCTACAGAATCAGGACCAGGTACCTTGCACCCCAGCCCTGGGCCCCCTACGCCCTGCCTCGGTGATTCCCACGCACCCTGTGCCTCAACTGGGCGCCCTGTGCTCCCTGGCAGAGTGTATTCGTCCCGTTTCGCGTCCTAATTCGCGTAGTTATGTCCCGTATTGATCCTAATCAATTCCTAACCAATCAAAAATATTTTTAAACATATAATCACACATTATAACACACATATGCACACATCAACAATTCTAAGTCCTAAAAGCGAATTTTGAGGGTGTTACAATCTTCTCCCCTTAGTAAAATTTCGTCCTCAGAATTGTCACTAACCTGTGGTGAACAGTTGCGGATAAAACTCCTTCAGCTTACTTTCCAACTCCCACGTGGCACTCTCATCCATAGCTCCGCTCCAGATTACCTTCACCAGCGGGATCTCCTTTCCCCTTAACTGTTTCAACTTCCGATCCTCAATCATTTTCGGTAGTGCCCCAAAAGTTAGATTTTCCTTCAATTGTATAGCATCTGGCTCGATCACGTGACTTGGGTCATGCATGTACTTCCGCAATTGCGACACGTGAAACACACTATGTAGATTCGACAGAAACGGAGCTAACGCCACCTGATATGCTACCTCGCCAACCCTCTTCAAAATCTGATAGGGCCCAATGAACCTAGGTGTTAGCTTCCTAACTTTCATTACCCTTCCAACTCCCTTCGTGGGTGTAACCCGTAGAAACACATGATCACCTTCCTGAAACACCAAGTCCTTAGTCCTTTTATCGTGATAGCTCTTCTGCCTGCTTTGCACTGCTTGCATCTTCTCCTGAATCATTCTCACTTTCTCGGTAGTCTCTTGTACCATCTCCGGTCCCAAAACAAGTTGTTCGCCGGTCTCATACCAACACAACGAAGTCCTACATCTCCTCCTATATAGAGCCTCATACGGTGCCATCCTAATACTAGAATGGAAACTGTTGTTGCATGTAAACTCTATGAGGGGCAAAAACTTCTCCCAGCTCCCGGTCTCCTAATGACACAAGCTCTCAACAAATCCTCTAAGGATTGAATCATCATCTCTGACTGTCCATTTGTCTGAGGATGATAGGCAGAGCTTAACTTAAGCTTAGTCCCTAAAGCAGCATGCAAACTCTCCCAAAAACCCGATGTGAACCTGGGGTCTCGGTCCGATACGATACTGGAGGGTACTCCGTGCAACCTGACAATCTCGCGGATATACAACTTAGTAAACTTATCCAGTGAATACTCCATATTCACACCTAGGAAATGAGCTGCTTTAGTCAACTGGTCCACAATTACCCAAATAGCATCACAACCCTTCGGACTCCTCGGAAGTCCCGACACGAAATCCATGGCAATGTTATCCCACTTCCATTTTGGAATAGGTAGCGGCTGCAGCTTCCCAGATGGTTTCTGATGCTCAATCTTAGACTTTTGACAAGCCAAACAAGAGTACACGAACTCCGCCATCTCTTTCTTCATTCCGGGCCACCAAAATATTTTCTTCAAGTCTTGGTACATTTTAGTAGCTCCGGGGTGAATACTCAAACTACTCCTGTGACCTTCTTCCAAAATCATCTTCCTTAGCTCTAAAACATTCGGTACGCAAATTCGACCCCGAAACCACATAAATACCATGCGTGCCTTCGATGAAATCCGCTAACTTCCCTTGTACCATCAAGGCTCTCTGATCAACTAAGAACAAAGTAAGTCTTCTGTCCTTCACGGATTAGGTCCATCAGTTCATTGGTCATCTTCAACATACCGAGCCTAACACTCATCGGAGTCCTTTCATAAACCATACTCATGTCCCTGAAATCTTCTATCAACTCCATCCACCTACGCTGTCTCATATTCAACTCCTTCTGGTCAAACAAGTACTTTAAACTCTTGTGGTCACTGAAAACTTCAAATCTGGCGCCATACAAATAATGTCTCCAGATCTTTAGAGCAAAAACCACTGCTCCCAACTCTAAGTCATGAGGGGGTAATTCTGCTCATGTACCTTCAGCTGTCGTGACGCATACGCCACCACCTTACCGTTCTGCATCAACACTCCACCCAATCCTTGCTTGGAAGCATCACAATACACCACAAACAGTTCACCAGGGTCTGGTAAAACTAACACTGGTGCTGAAGTCAACCTGTTCTTTAACTCCTGTAAGCTCTCCTCATACTTAGCATCCCACAGAAAAACCTGTCCTTTCCTCGTAAGGCGAGTCAACAGTAGTGCAATCTTGGAAAAGCCTTCGATAAATCTCCGGTAGTAACCTGTCAATCCCAAGAAGCTTCGAATCTCCGTCACAGACTTAGGGGCTCCCCAATGCAAGACGGCTTCAACCTTGGTTAGGTCAACTGCTATGCCTCCTTTAGAAATTACATGCCCGAGAAAACTCACCTCTTCCAACAAGAATTCACATTTCGACAGCTTCGCATACAGTTGCTTCTTTTGCAAGACCTGCAACACCACCCTTAGGTGTCCTTCGTGTTCTTCTCAAGTCTTAGAGTAGACCAAGATGTCATCGATGAACACCACCACAAACTTATCTAAATAGGGGCTGAATATCGTATTCATATAGTCCATGAATACTGCTGGTGAGTTAGTCACGCCGAAAGGCATCACTGAGTACTCATAGTGACCATAACGCGTTCGGAACGCGGTCTTCGGAATATCCTCCTGCTTCACCCGAATTTGATGATATCCAGACCTTAAGTCAATCTTCGAGAAAATACAAGCTCTGATTAATTGGTCCATGAGATCATCTATCCGTGGCAACGGGTAGCGGTTCTTAATAGTAACCTTGTTGAGCTGCCAGTAGTCTACACACAGTCTCATCGAACCATCCTTCTTCTTGACCAATAAAACCGGCGCTCCCCACGGCGACACACTGGGCCTCACAAACTTCTTCTCTAATATCTCTTCCAACTGTTTCTTCAACTCTGCCAACTCCAAGAGAGACATTCTGTAGGGTGCCATAGAGATAGGCCCTGTACCCGGAACAAGGTCAATTACAAACTCCACATCTCGCTCCGGTGGTAGACTATTAATCTCTTCGAATACTTCTAGAAATTCGCAGACAGTTGGGATATCCTTCACTTCTAATTTCTTCTATGGCACTATGGTACCCAACATCATATAAGCTTGGGCTCCTTCCTTCAAGGATGATTCCACACGATTAGCAATGACAACATTTGGATCCTTGGGCTCAGGCTCTACAAACATCACCGTCTTGTCGAAGCAGTTCAAAAACACCTGATTGGCAGCCAGCCAATCGATCTCGAGTGTAACGTCCAACTCCCGAAGAGGTAAGCACACAAGGTCCACTACGAAGCTCATGTCGCCAATCTCCAGAGTACAGTTCTTACATGCATAAGAAGCAATTATTGGATCCTTTGAAGGGAGGGCTACCTCCAAATCTAAGGCAAGTCGAGTCAAAGGCAGCTGCAATGTTCTCACACAGTCATGCGAGATGAAGGAATGGCTCGCGCCAGAGTCAAACAATACTAAAACAGGAGTTCCTTGGATGAAATCGGTACCTTGGATGAGATTCTCTGATTGTGCTGCTTCAGTTCCTGAGAGAGCAAAGACTCTGCCAGTGGTCCTCTTCTTGTTGGCCTGAGACTTCTGAGGTTTGCTCCACTTGCTGGTTCAGACTTAGCCTCTTCACAATCCCTGCTAATGTGCCCCGGCTTACCGCACTTGAAACAGATAACTGAAGTCTCCTTGAACTCCCGGGTATAATGACCCAAGCCGCACTTCCCGCATTTGATTCGATCATAAGGCCATGCACCTCCTCCAGCTGGTCTTCCTGCAGATGAGTTAGACTTCTTGTTCCCCTCATGCTTGAATCCTCGGCCAGTAGAGGCTAAAGGTTGCTTCCCCTTTCCTTGATACTGATTGCCTCTGGCGTTCTTCAGTGCACCTTCCCTCTCCTTATAGGCATCCTCATAATCTCTTGTCTTCTTCACCAGGTTGCCATAGTTATTCATCTCCACAATGGCTATGCCCTATTTGAGTTCAGGACGCAGCCCATTCTTGAACTTCACACACTTATAGCGGTCACTTGCAACAGTCTGATAGGGAGGGTAGTAGCGAGATAACTCCTCAAACTTGACGGTATACTCATCCACTAACATGTTGCCTTGAGTCACTGCCAGAAACTCAACTTCTTTCTTATCACGTAACTCAGCCGGGAAGTATTTTTCCAGAAAATGCTCCTTGAACAACTTCTAGGTGACAATCACTTCAGCATTCTCCAGGCGCTGACGGGTGTTCTCCCACCACTGCTCAGCTTCATCCATTAATTTGAAAGTAGCAAAAGCCACCTTTTGAGCGTCAGTGCAAGTCATCACCCTGAAAATCTTCTCCATTTCGTGGATCCAGTGCTGTACTCCTTTAGGGTCAAAAGCTCCCTTGAACGACGGAGGGTCATTCTTTTAGAAGTCAGCAATGCCCTGAAAGCAGGTGGTCCTATCCCGACAAGCGTGGTCGTGTTCCATCGCCTCAGCAACCCGACCTAAAGCCTCAATCATAGCACGGTTAGACCTGTTTGCCATTTCCTCCTTCACAGACAAACAATAGAGTGAGGTTAAATTCTATCTAAGTACATTCAATCTTATAATCACATCGTTTCTAGCATAGACAATCATATAAGAGCACACAAAGAATACATAATAGACTCATACCACAGTCTGAAGAACAAGCCGAGCTCTGATACCACTAAATGTGACACCCTCTACCCTACATGATAATATTAAAGAAATAATTAAAATAATTTGCGTGCGACGGAAAATACAGTCAATTAAATTTTTTCATAAATAAAAGGTAGAGTCATCACGCTCTTTACAAACTTGCGAATATAAACAAATAACAATTACGTTTCAATTCGCGAAATAAAAGCACCCCGATGTCACAATGTCTCAGAGCTGACCCTAAGCATTACGTCGGAAATAACAACAATGAAATAATAAAAACAATGGAAATCCTAACTACGGTGACTGCATCCACGAATCACTCCTCAGCCACATCGTCGTCTTCACCTGCAAGCTCATCGTATAAACATACACAATGGTGTATGAGTAGTGACAGCAAAGAGGGGTTAGACATCATATACAATCATAGCACAAACGGCAAAGGACATAGCTTAAGCAATGCGCTTATAACAACTTTCAACTTAATCAACATACATAGCATGAATGCAGGACTCCAAAAGTACTTATGCAATCCTAGACAACGTCTACTTCACCGAACATGTGGATCCAAACCAAGTCAGATGAGCGAGTGAGAAAATATCATCACTCTTGAGTATGAACAGTGTCTAGTCAGGGTAATCAGGTGTAATTGGTCAACGCCCCAGCTATGGTTGCAATCCACTACCTTTATATAAGATGCCCCTATCCGATTGACCCCCAAGGCCGGGTACCTTGCCCATTATGGTCGTCACTATAACGCATCATCGTTGCTCACCCCCAAATAACGTTAACGAATAAGACACATATGATGCATGAGCACAAATCAAACAAGTGTCTAACAAGAACAACAACTTAACAACTCACCGACCATCTCATCAAGCGGTCGGCTACAACTTATCAACTCACCGACTAACTAATCAAGCGGTCGGCTACAACAACGTTAATGAGGTACTACTTGTTAGTAACCCAACAAGTTTCCCAAACCTTGGAACAAGTCCAAGTTATCAACCTACCTCACCATACTAAGTCTAAACTAACTTAACTTAGTTTCCAACTCTTAACTCTTAATTCAAGTGTTTCAATATACTTACACTAATCTAGGCTTGATCATCACTTAGGATACCCTATTGAACCACGAATGCCCTTAGAATACACGTTAGAACACTGCCCTAGGCCGAAACGGACGAAAAAATGACAAAACACGGTGCACCTAGGCCGCCCTCCAGGGCGCCTGTAGGTCTGGGCGCCTGGCGCCCAGCCTCTGTGTAAAGGTCTTCGCGCTTTAATTTTTGAGTGGTCCCTACGTATTCGGTGGCGACCGGACGTACCATACTACTCCCCTAAAATTATAGGACACTATCCAAAAGAGTTTGGGTCAATACCTATTATATCTTGAATTTAAATATTCAATGAGTGAGACTTAGCTAAAACAATTTCAGACTTAGTCATTTTTCTGCACAACTTTTTCTGCACAACTATTGCTAAAATACTCACAACACCAAATCTTGCTTCTGAAGCATTTAAACCATCAACACCACAATAGCACCATCATATCCTAGTCCTAAGACTTGCTTGTACCATAACTTAAACACTAAAAACATCATTATACCTTAGTTAACTCCTAACAATTACACTCATCATCCATACTTTATCCTTTCACATAACCATGATATAGCACCAAGCGAATCTAAGAGTACCAAACCACACCCTATGATAATCTAGCTCTCATTCAATACAACAAATCCAGAACATTACCTATGAGTAAACAAATCATGTTCAACAATTTCTCATACATACATGTATCAACATACAAGCCAATCCAACCAAATCATCTTATCATTCATACTTGACATATCATTATAGCATATCAACTCAAACAACAGCTCATAAGATAATTTCAATGAACATAAACATCATGACAGAATTTAATATCAAGTTTTCCCATCACAATGGCAATGGTACTTATCTTGCACAACCGCGCCAAGTCTAGGGACCATGGGACGTCCCTATTGCCTAATTATATCTATAAGCCCACTAATCTTGTATCCATCTACCCCCTTACCTTAGAATTTCGTGTGCCCTAATGAGGTCCTGAGGGTTCCAAGCTTCATCTCTCCTTTGGTAGGTTTCTTCTTCAAAAACAGAAGAACAAAAGTGCAGGAATGAGAAAAATAGGATTTCAAACCCTAATGATGATAAAATGGTGTAACCATGAGGAGAGAGACTTACCACACTGTAATTACTCCAATGGGAATGGATGAATGACAAAGGTATTGGTAACAAATTCGGAATCCAAACTGGTGTGCCTAGCAAGAGTCTCCAAGAACATAAAAATGGAGAACAATGGAGAAAAGAGCAGTTTTCTTTTTCTGAGGTAGTGACTTTGTGAGGTGATAATGATGAGATTAAGGCTATAAAAGTTAGGGTTAGTGGGTGGTTACTAATCCTTGCCAGTAGCTCTGACGAATTGGGTCTAGAATGGGTCAAAACGGGTCCTAAAGAGTCACGCAACCGGCCCCAAAACGTAGCAAAACGCAAAATCGCATCTTTGAGAATCGGGATCAGCGCCTGTGCCTGCCTCGGTGATCCCAGGTGCCACTGCCTCAGCCAATGGCGCCCTGCGCCCAGCGGCGTGCATTCGTCCCGTTTCGCATCCTAATTCGCGCAGTTGTGCCTCTTATAGATCCTAATCAATTCCTAACCAATCAAAAATATTTTTAAACATATAATCACATATTAAAAAACACATATGCACACATCAACAATCCTAAGTTCTAAAAGCAAATTTTGAGGGTGTTACAAAGCTATATTGTGATAATCAAGCAGCCTTCATATAGCTTCTAATCCAATGTTTCATGAAAGAACTAAGCATATAGAAATTGATTGTCTCAGGAAAAGGTTATGTCTGAAGAGCTCATAACCGAATCTGTCAGCTCAAATGATCAACTACCAGATATCTTGACAAAATCTTTAAGGGGACCTCGAATTCAATATATTTTTTCCAAGCTTGGAACATTCAACTTGTATGCTCAGCTTGAAGGGGAGTGTTGGAAATAAGGGAAAAAAAACTTGTTGGGAATAACAACATTTAATGCTTAGGTTCATATACTTTCAGATTCATGTATAGTGTCTAGATTCATTCATGCACTTAGGAAGTTGCATTTGTATTTATTCTTCTTGTAATCATATCATGTAATTAATTCAGAAGTGTGTGTATATATACCCAATATGCTGAGTGCAAACTATTAGTGGAGTGTTAGGCTGACAAGAGAGAATAAGGGGGAGAAGAAGAGGGAGGGCAAAGAGAGGGCAGAGGTCCGATGGGGAGACGGAGGGGGAGAAAAGAGAGGGAAGGGAGAAGAAGAAGAATAATGTGTCAAATTAGTCCCTGGTGATATGGATGCCACGTATGGGTCCACATGGGTGCCACCCAGGCACTTAATGGACCACATTAGCGTCATTGTTTTGGTTAAGTGATAGAGACAGACAGAGGGACCTAACTGATTAACGTTTTCAAAAGCTATGGACTAATTAGAAATATTGATAAAGCAGGGAAACAAATTGATACGAGTACCAAATTTCAGGGACAAAATTGGGTATTTTCTTATTATGTATTGTGAAAAAATAAGGTAGCAGTTAGTACACATAAGCACTACTCATTTATCCTTTGTTAGTAAGAATTGAAAGTGTTTGACATAGTGTAACAGTTGATTCTCACAACTACCATTTAAGTATCAGAAAAGATATTTTGACACTTGAAGAGGTGTCGGACACCGTATTTAAGTACCCTTTTGCTTTTTTTATCATTTTTTTTCTCTCTCTCCCAATCAATTGAAAAACTGCTCTAGGTGTGTGTTTATACGGTGTGGAATACGGTGTCCGTTTTTGAGATGTCAAAATATCACAGCTCTTTAAATATTTTGAGGAGGAAGATCATGTGCAATAAATTTTATATATTTAATGACCCATCGAGAGAATGAATTCTCTCCTATGATTATTTTCATCGAAGGAAAATCAGTGAAAATCCTCACCATTAAAGCTCATTCTCCCCTTATTTTTAATAGATAGTAGCTGAGCTCCCACGGGACAAATATGTAATGCACTAGTTTGAATTTTAAAGTTGAAAAAAGTATTATTTTAATAGCACAAAATGAAACACTTCTAGAAACTTGATTAAACTTTTTACACGGCACCTCAATGACCGGGAAAAATTCAAATAAATTAGGTACATATAAATGTCAATGGATGGTAAGCTACATACATTTTTCATACATTAAAATTATGAAAAAATCCGATATTTTTTTACAGAGTCATTTCTTTTTTTTTCCTTTGGTTTATCACATGTCTCATCCAATGGAGGCGATCCTGTTCGAGACGCGTCAGACACTAAATATGAAAACTTTACCTAGCGGAGATTCGAACCTTAATTCGGCACGTTGTGGAGGACTAGCCTTTCTGCTAGACCCAACCCCGTTGGTTTTACAGAGTCACTATATATAGGATTATGAATTATTATTTTTTTACGGAATTATTGGTGAGCCAAAATTTGTCCACGTGATAATTCTGCAAGGATCACACGCTGTTGTTCAACTAACAATGCAAAAGCAATTTTCAAAAAATAAAAACGATGCAAAAGCAAGATAATTAACGAGCGTCTAAGTGTTTATGAGTAATTTACGAGCGTCTAAGTGTTTATGAGTAATTTACGAATGTCTATTATATTAACAGGAGTTTATACTTTTTACTTTTTATATTTTATTTGATGGTCTAACGAGTGATTAGTGTGTGTTTATATATTCTATGGTCTAAGCTACACCCAAAAAAGTATTCTATGGTCTAAGACATATCGTACGACGACGTTTGAAGACCATTTTCTCAAACAAATGAATTGCTCCGTGAAAGTTGCAGTGATAGGGGCAGGCGTTTCAGGCCTTCTTGCCGCGCGCGAGCTTAAACGGGAAGGCCACAACGTCGTCGTTTTCGAACAAAGCAACCGCATAGGAGGAAATTGGATCTACGACCCGGGAACCGAATCCGACCCTCTTTGTATTGACCCGAACCGTGAAACCGTCCACAGCAGCCTCCACGTTTCCCTGCGGACCAACCTTCCGAGGCCACTCATGAGCTTCCGCGATTACCCGTTTCTGAGGACTGAATCCGACCCGAGAACGTTCCCAGGACACAGTGAGGTACTGCGTTTTCTGGATCGGTTTGCGTGCGAGTTTGGGATCCCAGAGATGACCCGGTTCAGCACGAGGGTGGTCCGTGTGGAGCGAGTGGAAAACGGGTGGATGGTAGAGACGGTGACTCGGGGATCTGAATTGATGACCCGGGAAGTGTTCGAAGCGGTTGTGGTGTGTTCGGGTCACAACACTGCACCGATTATTGCAGAAATTCCGGGAATCGAAAATTGGATAGGGTACCAAATGCATAGCCATAACTATCGTGCACCTGAACCCTTTCACGACCAGGTACATCGTGCCAACCCATTTGCACTGTTAAATCAACATCACATGATCGTGTCTCAATTGTACAAGGCAGTACATTAGATAATCATTTTTTTTAATAAATACTTAGATAATTAATTTTAAATTTTTATTTGAATAAAATTATAAGCCATATCAAAATTTGAGTAAATATCCAAATTGGTCATCGACAAAAGTCACAGAAACCGATTTAGTACTTGAGAAATGAAAAATATCAATTTGTTTATTAAGAATCTCAAATATGGGTCAAATTAGTCCTTTTTAGTATAATTTTTAGAAATATTTTAGTCTGTGATAGGGACTAATGTGATCAACATTTGAGATTCTTGATGACCAAATCGATATTTTTTATTTTTTATGGACTAAATTAGTCTTCGTGATTTTTGTCAGAGACCAATTTAAGTATTTATTTCCAAAATTTAAAACATCATTCTAAGGGAAATAAATTATGACTAATCAAAAGTTCAATTGGTAGCTAAGTAAAATTTGGCTACAAAACATTTCATCGCGAGAAATCGAACTCGAGTACGACACGAGTACTTCCATAGAATGTACAAACCACACTCACTCAAGGGGTTTATCATTGTTGAAATATTCATTCAGTTAAGATAAATTAAAATATAATGTATTTTATTTCTCATGATGATTCCCAGTTTCTTATTTTGACCGTTGATGATTGCTAGTTGACAGGTTGTGCTTTTAGTTGGATATGGACCTAGTGCTTTTGATATCTCAGTAAATATTTTACCAATAGCAAAGGAAGTTCACGTAGCAGCCAAAGACAATCGATTCGGTGTGAAGTTCGAAAATGTAAGATATCATGATATGGTATGTGTATATATATAGTAATTATGCGTATAGTTTCTAGATATATAATATGTATGGATGATTAAGATTAAAGTTTTTAAAAGTCACAATTTATTGTTTCAATTTTGATCATTTGTGATTAAATCTATTAATATCAAGATTTATTTTCCAGCCACTCTCACTTAAAAATGACTTTTTCATATGTACAAAAAAAAATTGACTTTTTCACTTGGAAATAATATAATGTTTCTATTTTGTTTGCATATTATGTGAATTATTACAAGACAGAGTATACTTCAAACAATTATCCTTTTTCGAGAAAAACTTGTTTCCCTTTTTTGAGTTGTGAGAATAGATCAGGCCATCCGACAGAGTGTATGACATAGTCTACATTAGGCCTAGATCAGACAAGATTTTTTTTTTAAGTAGATAAGACCAATACTTTTTGAAAAACTTATTTAGCTAAAAAGGTCAGACTTCGAGCCACTTAAAAAGCCTTTTAAGCCTAACAGGCCAGCCTATTTAAGTAAATATAAATAATAATTTTTTATTGTTATTATTATTATTATATTTGATTTTGTACATTGTATTAAATCATATAATTACCGATAATAATTTAATCATATTGACTTACATAATTCTTGACATATTTAAAGGTCTTATTGTAAAATAGAATTTAAATAGACTATTATTTAAGGTCAGACTCTCTAAAATGTCAAGTTAGACCTTAAAATAGATTTATATCATACAAATAAATCAAAATTAGACCTTATAGAATTCAACTCGTTCTATTTATTTTCGCCCCTTATGTTTCATGTCGTTTAGTAGTGGTGGTTATAATATTTATTTTTTATAGTTTATTATAAATAGAACTCATTTTCATTGTTCTATTAACCTATTAGTCTATCTAGAGTTAGGTCAGATAACTTATTTAAAGACATTAATATAAAATAGGCCTTTATAAGTGGGTTGTCAGGCAATACCATGCTTTCGAAAAGGTCGAATCAGACTTAAAAAAGCCTATAATAGATAACAAACTAGGCTCGGACCTTAAATTTTTTAAATAAGCTTAGGCCTTACAGAGCCTAGCTCGGCCAGCCTATTCACACCCTTACGCATTGTTCAACTAGAGGGAGAAAAAAAAATACTACAATATATTTCAATTTTATGAGCACCTTCCAACAACAACATCAACACCGGTCTGCCATCACCACCACCACCAACATCAATAATATTGAAATGTCAATATTTTTTACCAAGGAAATGTTTATTTATTATACCCGTGGTCTCTAACTTACTCCCTCTGGAATGAATTATAAGCAAGTGGAGCTAAATTTGGTTCATTGAATAACTCATGTATTTGGTCTATAATATAGACCAAATATATTAGTTATTCAATTAACCAAATTTAACTCTATTTGCTTATAATTCATCCCGGAGGGAGTATTTTTGGAGCAGGGGGTGAAAATAAGTCAAAGCTAAACAACCATAAGCATGTCTGTAAGGATATGACTTGATTTTAGGGATGATAATGGGTAATGAATCCTATGAGTACTCCAAAAAATTACCTATAATTGGTAGGATAATTACCCGCTCAATGAATATGAGCATGAGTATGGATAATTACCCACAAAATTTAATGGATATAAGTGCAAATATGAGTGCCTTGTTACACACCCACACTTTATTTATTTATTTACTTATTTACTTAATTATATATATATATATATATATTTGTGTGTGTGTGTTTATATATAATCACAATATTAAATTGAGAAATAAAATTAACCTAAACCTAATATAGACTTGCAAATTTTTATGAGTTTGTTAATCTAAAAATTTATTGTAATATATTTACTCAATATTCAAAGATAATATTATGAGTTGTATTTAATAAACTTTCTATGTTGTATTTAATTTAGTTATACAAATTTTTTTTGTAATGTATTATATGTGACCGAGTTTGAAAGATTTAAAATAATTTTTCAATTGAGTTATAACTATACTTTTAACTAAAGTTTATTTTTTTATTTTTTTTATTTTTTAAAATTAATTAAAGTGCGGGTAAAGGATGTGGATACAGGTATTTAGGTAATCAGACAAGGGTATGAGTTTTAAAGTCGCTATCCACGTGGGTATGAGTTTAGGTATGAGTATTTTTTTTCAAAATGTGCATAAGGAGATGGATACTATAGTAGTCTATCGAGACCCATCCCTACTTGATTTATATTAGACCTTACTAGCCTAGGCCTATTGTAAGATAAGTTAGGTTAATGTTTTTTTTAAAGTCTATTTAGTTAATAATATCAAATTTGAAGTTATTTGAAAAATCTTTTAGACCCAATGAATTGATTTATTTAAGTAAACATAAATTATATAATAAAAGTATTATTGTTGTTTTTATTATTGTATTGAATTTTATTTTATTATTGAAATTAGATACTTATTAATCCATTTGAAGGTTAAGACCTTGTAGTCTACATAAAGGCTTATCTATTAGGCAGCTTATTCATAGGTAAGTCTATTGACCTATTTAAACATCTTACTACAAATTAAGCAAGATATTTAAATAGGTTTTCAAATTAGATTAGATATTTTAATAAACCACACCAATTCTTAAAAAAGTTGTCTTAGTTAAGTAAGTAAAATGGACTTAGAATTTAAGTTCGAGAAGTAAGTCAGACCCAACTAAAGTAAAGTGTCGCCCATTGTCGCCCATACTTTGGAGAAGATAAGTTCTTTTTAAACCAAAAATGAAGTTCTTAAGGGTATGTTTGGATGAAGAGTTTGGAGGGGAGGGGAGGGGAGGGGAGGAGAGGACTTATTTTTCTTTTCAAAATTAAGGAAGCTATAAGATGTTTCTAAAAACTAATGACGTGTGATTAAAATGTTATATGATTATTTATCATGTTATTCTTAGTTTTTTTAAAATATCAAATATATATCAAGATATAGACTTAGCCTTCCAAAACCCTCCCCTCCAAAATCTTCCAAAAACCCCAATCCAAACATCCCCTAAAAGTTTTACAAAGTAATTACCCTATGAATACATGGTGTACTATTGGAGGGTGTAATTTAAACAGTTGATAAACTTCTAATTGTTTATATTCTATAAACATTATACATTTGGTGTTTTAAACCTATTGTATATGTGCTTAATTTTAAGGAGTGGTTCTTGAAACGAAATGAAGTATTTCTGATACATAAAATTTAATTTCTTTCAAAAAGGTACAAATTTTTTTAATAAATTGTTACTTAGATATGCTTTTCAGAATTGAACCAAAGCTTTTTTAATATGGTTCATCTTTTTAGCTGTTTAATTTTGGCAAGATATGTTGTTGGTACTTGTAGTTTTATTTTCTTTGCAGATAAAATGTGGGAATGAAGATGGTTCGATTGCCTTTCAAGATGGATCCTCAATTTTTGCAGATATCATAATTCACTGCACTGGGTATAATTAAAAAGTTTTAGAAATTTTTATCTTCTTCAAGATTTTTTCCTTACAATTATATATCATTTCCACAATTAGAATTCATAAAAAAAAATTCATTGCTCTTGATTACAACAATATATGTTTTCTAGCATTTTCGGGTGACAACTATAACATTATAAGGAATGATTTTGTGCCTATATATGTGTTGACAGATATAAATACCATTTTCCGTTTCTTGAAACCAATGGAATTGTAACCGTTGAAGACAAGTGCGTTGGGCCATTATATAAGCACATCTTTCCTCCAGCACTAGCACCTGGGCTCTCTTTCATTGGTATTATCACCAAGGTTATACTCTCTTGTTCCGTTTTACTTGTCGGTTTTTAAGAAAAAATTTATTCCTTTTTATTTGTCATTTTGATAGTTTAAAATTATATTAATTACTTTTTTCTCAATTATACCCTTAATTATTTGTTGTAGAGAGATTTAAGTGTGATGAATAATAAACAATCAATAATATCATAGGAAAAAGACGAATAACTTTATCAAAAACAACAAAACTTATTGGTTTATTTGGTTTGCGTAAAATAACTTAAAAGACAAGTAAAAAGGAACGGATGTAGTAATTGATACTCCTTCTATGCTTTAATAAATGACTCTTTAACTAATTCACTCTCACGAAGAAAGTTGATTAATTTAGTTAATGACATTAAATTTGTACACTATTTATATTTTTTTTTCTAAAATTATCATTGAAATGATTGAGACTCATAATCTCACTATTTCCACTTATATAATTACACATTTCATCTTCCAAATCCTCACGAGAAAAAAGAATGTATCTTATTAATTCACCATATTTATTGTTTATTGACTAAAAACAATGTAAATTACTTAAAAGCATTTTGGTGAAAAATTAATTATTGCTTGAAAGGGGTTTATAAAATGGAGCAAATAAATTTATCAAAATATTATTATATTAAGTGACAGAGTAAGTAACAAGTTTTTCTCCTTCTATTGATTATTGTGACAACATATTTTGTATACAACATATATACTTCATTTGCCACTGCAAAAAAATTGGTTAATGTGTGCATGCATAGAATTATGAAACCTCCAATGACTCATCGAATATCGGTTAAATTTGAATTTTAGTTAAATGAAAAGTCTAAGAATGGTGTAGATTTTTTGTTATGCAAATTAACAACAATGTCATATGTTTAATAAAGGGGTTCAATCCTAAAAGATGTAAGAATTCATGATGTTATATCTTTTAACCAATTAATGTTTTTTAAAATGACAAATATTAGTGTTAGATGTTAACATTTTGTTAATGGGTGGGGTTTGAACCCTCTTCCTCCTTATCATTCTATTTCTTAACTCTCCCACACCCCTATCACTAAGCCAACATATTTTTTTGGTCAAAAACCACCAAGCCAACCTTATAACTCCTCTTTTAACCAAACGTTACTTTGATCAATTCATCTGTGTATTCTCATAAGGAGTAACATGACTTTATTTTTGAAAAACAAATTCGTCATTCTTATTCATTCCTCGTAAGGGTCAGATTGTGAACAATTAATATATTGGACGATTACATGAGTAACCTAATTGGTTTCCCATCTTTTGTTATTTTTTGTGTAAAGTTTATGTTATCAAATAATAACAATTCTTTTATTATTACTATGCACAAAAATTAAACCTTTTCTTACTACTCCTTCTGTTTTAATTAGCCCTGTATAATTATAGATTTGTGAGTGTTTGACTGATTTTATGGCGGAGAGTATCAAAATTGACTTTTACCTCCTATCAAACATGATTTTGGTGAAAATAGATGTCTGATTACTATTAGTCAAAATTGATTTTGACTCTAAATCTCAATTTCACCGGACGTAATAAAAAAAAATACTTTTGCATTGGACTGAAAAGTTTACACAAAGATCTATGCCAAACTTGCTTTTAGAGTATAAATAGAAAAACATAAATATTTTTTCTTCAAACTCACTTGTAACTGAATCTATTTTACAAAATCAAATCCATTTAAAATCACATTTATCAAATGTTTACTCAAACACCCTTTTTAAGACCTAAGGACTCTTTATTTCAAGGAACATTAGTTTTATTATCCAATTAAATAACAACGATGATATAACTGAGAAATTGAAGAACCTGTTTGTGACCAGGAGCCCATATTTTCTATCGTTGAATTACAAGCCATGTGGGTTGCAAGAGTTCTGTCTGGTAAGGTTTTGTTGCCCACAGAAGAGGAGATGGTGAATTCTGTTCAAGATATCTATCAAGAAATAGAGAAGAATGGCTTGCCCAAAAGTTGTGCTCTTTCCCTTCGTCCATTGCAGGTAAATAAACTATATCTTTTTTTATGAGTTTTTCTAACGTGTGCAACCTTACACATGATAAGGATCATTAATTGCCCATTTTTTTTTCTTACTAATTACCTAGGGCCTATTTTTTTTAGGGCCTATTTGATTACACTTCTTAAAAACATTTTCTGTTTTAAAAAATTTAACAAGAACAAATTTTGTTCTTTGTCTATTTTGAAAACAGAAAACTATTTTTAAAAAGTGTATTAAACATGCTCATTTCCAATTTTGTGGGTAGAGAGAAATTACATAAAAGTGAATCTATAAAGTAAATAGGAAAAAAAAGACAATTATTGATCATTGGATATGTTAGAAAAACCGTTTATTATTGGTATTTATATACTTTATTACTTATACTAGTATGGTAACTCGTGTCATGAACGAGTATATGTTGGCTTTTGAACATTTATATAAAATAATTTAATTTTTTTATATAACTTTTTTGTTAAAATGAGTTTGATTATCTACGGAAAATTATATAAGAGTATTTTTATTTTCAATTATGTATCACAAAATATAGCAATCTTTGACATAGTAAGTACTATTGTCTATTATAAAGAGTTTATATATGGTTAATTATCATATTTAAAATTAAATATAGCGAAAAAAATTTAAATTATTACTGAGTTAAGAGAATAAAAAAATTTATGAACTTATATTCTTACCAAACTATTACTGACTTTATTTATTTATTTTTTTTCTGAAACTATTGCTGACTTTATGAACTTATGTTTTTACCAAATTTGGTGCTCTTATATGGATTCTCCTCTTATAATTATTTTTTTAAGAAAATTAAGCCCATCTTTGTGATAACATTCCTCAAGTACTCTCATTATTATTTTCCTGAAATTATATTTCTCCTTTCTTTGATATTTTTCCTATAATAACAATTTTGATTGTACAAAGGGGGAAGATTATTAGTGCCAAGGATAAAGGAAAAATAATTCTCTCTTTCTTGAATCAATGAACCAGTTATTCTAAAGTTATGCATATTTTTTTTTTTGGGTAGTAGGCATAGACTTTTTCAGTGGAATAAATTTATGGGTCGTACAGTTCTGTTTTCTTATGTAAATTATTCGGCAGAATTTGATTTAAGCCTTAATCTGATTGAGAAACCTTTGATAGAGTGATCATCCATATTTATCTATTAAATATAATGGCATTTAATTTGTATTATTTGAAATCATTTTAAAAATAAGTTTTTTAATAGAAAACTGTCATGCAATGCAATATAAGAAACACAATTTCAGTCTTTTTATCTAGCGTTACATGTGTTTTTAGTCCCTATAAAATTTCTCTCATATTCAAGCTTAGTTCCTATAAAAAAATTATCCATTTTTAGTTTTCACATTTTATAACTTTTACAATGCATGCTTTAATTATTATCATTTATGCAGCTAAAAAGCAATATAATCACATGTAAAAGGGTGCAAAAATATAAATTTATGATTCTTGTTATTTCATTAAATTTCTTTGGCAGGTTGGGTACAAGCATTGGTTGGCTGAACAAATTGGGTTGCCTCCTTTGGAGGAGTGGAGGGAAAATCTATTGGCAGAGTGCTTCAAGAAAATGATTGAATTGCCAGACAAATTCAGGGACCAATGGGATGATGCTTATTGGGATACCATCATTCAAACTACATCTACTTCTACTTCTACTTCCTAAAATGAAAGAAAATGTTTGATTCCTTCTGCCACGTCAAATAAAGATTGTAGCCTCAAATGTTATATTTATATCCAAATACAAATGTTCATAGTTGTATTTATAATTTGAAAATTACTGTAAATTGGAAATGAATATTGCTACCTGGCCTGTTTCATTTTTGTCCAATTATTGAGAGTTGAAATACTTGAGGCTGAGGGTGTCAAAATAGGCACACCAAACTAAAGATAAAGCAGAAGATAATGGTGTTGGTGTGTTGTAGTCTCAATTTTTTTAAAATATTCAATAGTAAAATAGTAAAATATAAGCAAATATTAACAAATCTCACCTCATTTAATGACATCGATCATTTTTAAAATATCTTGCAATTAATTTAGGTTTTATTTTCCAATAACCCTTTTATTCCCATGAAATAAGTTCCCATGAAGGGTAGTTTGGGGAATGCAATTACATATTTTATTATATTAAGAAAATTAAATGAGACTAACTAATTTTCTTAAAGGGTGTTCGGTAGTTTCATTTTTACTTGTATTTGAGACCAGATGAAGTATTTTCTCAATTATGAATGTATTCAATGTTGTACTTGTATTTGAGACCGGAGGGAGATTTTCATAGGTTTGGTTTCTTGTTCCCCAAGTCCTTTGTAGTTTGTTCCTTTTTTATTTTACTTTGGATGTGCTGCAGATGATTGGTAGAGGCTTGGGTGATAACCTAGTTAGGATCTTGGTCATCTACAGTGATGCTTTTGCACATCCATTTTGTTTAAAAATGGAAAAAAAAAACCAATAAACCTCTCTATAGGTTTAGATATTTGTATTGTGTTTATCTTTTAAGCTTGATGTCTTTGCTTCCTGTTCCTTCCATGGGTTTTGGCCTGGTCCCCCATGTTTCCTTTGTTATTTTCTTCCTTTTTTCAATAAAATCAAGAAGAGTACTCTTTTTTCTTCTAGATGTTTTTTCCTAAGGATAAGTTAGAATTTATCTAGTTTTTACCATGTTTTAATAGACTTTATTAGTAGTTTATTTTTATTTATGTTTTATTTTTATTACCTTTTGTTTATGTTTTGATTTGTAGGAACGGGAATTCAAAAGTTAATGAATTAAGTGCAAAATGCTAAGATCATGACCCCCCAGTGTTGAAGAACATGACCATAATTCGTGTGAAGCAATTGGATGTCAAGTTCAGAAACAAAGAGAATTACGGCCCCCCAGTGTTTATCATTATGGCCATAATTCGGGCTTGAAAATGTGAAAAGTCACCAGTTCGAGAATTATGACCCCCGGTGTTGATAATTACGGCCATAATCGTGGCAAGCAGAGTGTAAATATTTATTAAAACTTGGAATTTGTTAAGCTGTCTTGATGAGTCTTTAAGGGGATGTAGTGTGACTTAATTGGGTTAGAATTAGGCTATAAATAGAGGCCTTTAGGGCCACGAAAATCACCACTCTCCTCTCCATTTTCTCTTAGCAAAACTGTCTTTCTTTAGCTTTTGTTTAAGTATGTTCATGACACTTTTATTTGGTTTTAGTTTATGAATGAAATTCAATTTTCCCTAATCCTTATTTCCAACATATTTAATTTATGCTTTGTTGTTTACATTTCAATTATGTGTGAGTAGTTTTCTAATCTTGGGATTGTGGGTATTCCAATTGAGAATTGAGGTTTATCCATTCACCTTCTAAAAACAAAGTTGATAAGCTTAAATCCTTCTATAATAATTTAAAAGATTTCAAGAAGTTTATTTATTTTTTTTAAAACGTTTATGATAGGAGAGTTCGAGAGGTGTTCAAGTAAAAAAAATATTGTTTAATTGTGACACCGTAGAAGGGTGACAGACACGTTTCGTGTCGGTGTCCGACGAGTGTTGGTGTCCGACGAGTGTTGGTGTCGGACACGTGGACACGGCATTATGAAGAGGTGTCTGTGCTTCATAGAGACTGAGTCATAATTCGGGTTGTTGAAATTGACTAGGGCACATTCTATTGGAAGATTAAGAGTAAATTACATTGCTGGAAAGTGGGGCTTGAATGGGGTGTATATTGAGGAGGCAAAATTCTCTAAAAAAGAATCTGGGCAGCGACCAGAGTGGATATGGTGGAGCTAGGGGTGCACAAAATAACCAGTTAAATAATTTAACCGTGGCCACATCTATAACCAAATTTTAAAAAATGGATATTTGTCCAAAAATATTTAACCGGACATTTTATTATTTCTAAAACTGGTTGAGGTTGTTTGCCCAGTTATTAAATTGGATGTCCATGTCTAACTGGTTTGGCATATGGACCCTTCAGCAATCCACCGCTTCTCGATCTCAGTAATTCTTGTTGATTTTTCGTTTTTATCTCCATGCTCATTCAGATCCGAAAATTCCAAAAAAAAAGTGTTGAAATATTCGATGCTTTTGTACCAAGAATTAATGCGTTGCTTTGGAATGTTGATGCGGCTTTTAGGAATTCTTCTGTGACTCCATGATGTTCCCAATTGTTCATGAATTTTTTTTTAACCTTTTTCAGGTGCACTTTTGAAAAATAATGGTGGCTTTTATCGATTTACGGCTTTTTGTAATATTTTTCATTGTAAAGCTTTTGAGATATAACAAAAAATAAATGTGTTTTAATTGGCTTTGGAGTCCGAAACCGTTAACACTTTTTGCTTCAGTAACTTTGCTATTGTTTTAATTGGAATTAATTAAATAAACTCTTATTTATTTAACAAGTGTCTTATTATATCAGAAATGAAATAAATAAACTTTTTTTTTTGGTAAATTAAATAAACTTTTTTTATGCCTAAGCTAACTAGTCAAATATAGTAATAAAATAAAGCCAAAATATATGTATACTAATAATAATACTAATATTAACAACAAATGTTAAATTTTATATGTAATATATTATATGAATTTTAAAAAAATATATTATTTAATTATTACCGATGTAACCCCAATCTGACCCCCAGTCAGACCCTTGAACCTTAAACCAGTGTCTCGTTCGGTTCAATGTCCGGTCCGGTTTTGATAACCTTGTATATACATGAATACCGATGAAAATTTAATTTTTTAAATCATAAAACCAGTTTTTGAAAACTGGATTTTTATGTTATAACCACTTATAAAACTAGTCAAGGATATAACTGGTTATAGGAAAAATGAGGGGTTTAATTTGATTTAGTTATATGTTTATGCAGCATGTTGTACATTACCCACCAGGAGTTTAATTTGATTTGGTTATATGTTTTTTGACTTTGTTATTGGATATCATAAGAATTGTGTTTGAACTTTCCTAACAATTGTTGACTTTGTCATTGTATATCATAAGAATTTGTTTATCTGTCTACTGCAGATAAAACAATTAAGCATATTGTAGTTGTATCCAATTTCTTGGTTATCAGAGAAAGAATATGCCGCAGGAGGGATCCCAAAACTTAGTCTGGGTCTCACAAAATAAAGAGATTCATTTACATCTCTCTGATAGGAAAAAACCGGTTTTGGAAGGTGAAAACCGGATTTTATAGGCGAAAACCGGTTTCGGAGAGCGAAACCCAAATTTTATAGGCAAAAATAGGTTTTATAACCGGATTTGGGAACCATAACCGGTTATACAACCGGTTTTAGGATAGAAACCAGTTTATAACCGGTTTTAGGTCGTAACCGATTTCATAACCGGATATGGGGTAACAACCAATTTTATATCCATAACCATATTTTGATATCCGGTTTTAGAAATTTGGATTTGAAAATCCAACCTAATATATGGTTTTAATTGGATTTGGTTTTAGATATATTAATAACCAAACCATGAGTACCCCTAGGTGGAGCTGTGCGCGGTAATCCATCAAATGAACCAGATGGACCAGAAAGACGAATAGAAAGAAAGGGAAGAAGCAAAAGAATTAATTAGAGAGTTAAATAAACTTAGAGCTCTCTTTTATCAGTTAAGCAAATCATACAAATTCTCTTAATTTTGCCACTATGCTTACATATGCAGTGTTGCTATAGAGTTGGAAACTTTGTTGTTAATATTCATGGCCAAATACTGCACTTTGGGAAGGCAATGCCACTGTCATGGCCATCGGTTGGCAATCAGGGAGCACTTAGATTGGGGAAGCTCTGTTAGAATTGGAGACATGAGGTTTTGTTCGTGAATAATTAGGTGTCCAAGCAATACACTTACATCTGGAAAGGGAGTGGAATTGATTTCCTCGGTTTTCTTTCTTTGCTTCTTCACTTGCTTCATCACTTGTAATCAATAGGAAAGGACACGCATTCTGGATGGTTGGTTTGCTTGTTGTATTATTGTAATCTGTACTACTTGTGGTCTTGGCTTTTCTTGAGCCTTAGTCACTTTTCATCAATAAAATTCTTTTTACCTTTGGAAAAAAAATTAGCAATAAGTTGATTAACTGTTAAATCAGAAAGGTGTGCCGATGTAGGAGTAATTGGCTTCAAACACGCAACTGAGTGCAACCAAGAGTTATTCCAAGCATTAATGTTACACCTGTTACCAATTCGCCAACGATAACCAAGCTTGATCAAAGAATGGGAACTCCGCATACACTCCGCCACGTAAAGCTTGAATTATGACCTAAATCAGCATCCAAGAAATCTTTCCTTTGGTAATATCTAGCCTTGATAACATGTGAGAGGAGGGAGTTAGGATCCATAAGAAGTTTCCAGCCTTATTTACCAATCATAGCAAGGTTAAAGGCTTCTAAGTTACAAGCCACCTTGCTCTTTCCTCATAGTGAGTTTACTCCAACAAAAACCAATTTATACCTCTACTTTCATTCTTTTTAGAGCCCTAATAGAAAGATTTAGCATCGTCTCAATTTCCTCACTAAGAGAGGTGGGAACAAGAAAGACACCCATGCAATAAAAAGGGATAGCTTAAGATGCCGTTTTAATCAAAATTTCTTTATCTGCAGGAGATAAGGATCTAGCATTCCAAGCTTGACACTTCCTCCATATTCAATCTTTTAAGTACCTGAAAATGGACTTCTTGTTGTGGCCCACAAGAGAGGGTAATCCCAAGTATTTTTCTTCACCTATAGTAGGTGTTGGAACTTGGAGTAGTGAATTGAAAAATTGGGAAGTCCCACATAGGAGAGAATAGACACTTTAAGAGTGTTTATATATGTGGAGCTCACCCCCTTGGGATGTTCCCCAAGGGGTACCCACTTTTATAAGAGGGAGAGAATGCACACAAAGTGACCACCGCACACACGCGCGCGCGCCGCCGCCATCTGGCCTGCCGGGCGGGGCTGGGCCTGGGTGGTGTACTTCTAAATTTAAATTGTGTGTTTACTTGGTCACTACTTTATCAGAATAACGTTCCTGAAATCTCTCACACACGTTTTGGTATTTCCTAATATCTCTCTCACACGCTTTCTTGCTCAGCAAGACTGTAATCGCCTATAAATAGGAGACTCCACATCAGTTTCAAATCGCCCCAAAAACTCGACGCACTTACCGAGTACCTTCTCTTCTCTCTCCATTTATTTCTTCTGTTTAAAAGTGTGCAACGTTCGAGTGGTTTTAAAAAAACCATATTTCGAGTGGTTTTCTTTGAAAAACCATATTTTAGAAGGTGTATATTTTGAGCGGATTTCTGCAGTGCAACGAAAATTGAATTGACTGAGCTATTTTATCCTGGGAACATCGTGGTTGATAGCCTGTTTGCATCTTTGAGCAGTGCCTCGAAACGTCTTAAAGAGAACGACCTAATCCGCGACTCATCTCAGTAATTTCATCGGTCATTTCAAACTTTCGAATATTTTTTAAATTCAAATTATAACAATTTTAAGACGTTTTTCAAATCAGCCATGAATACCGATGAAATTACTGGCTCTGGTTCTGCTCCTAATGACTTCAACAAACCGTTTCGGTTTGAGGGATGTCACTTCAAGCGTTGGCAACAAAAGATACAATTTTTCTTAACTGTTAAAAAGGTTACCAACGTTTTGACAGAAGACATTCTTGTGTTGGATGAAAAAGCTAAAAAGGAAGTACAGGATAAAACAAAGAAAGAAATACTCCTATGGAATGAGCATGACTATCTCTGCAAGAATTTTATTCTAAACGGTCTGAGTGATGAACTCTATGATTACTATAGCACTCGCAAGACCGCCAGAGATGTCTGGGATGCTCTGAAAAAGAAATATGATACTGAAGAAGCGGGCGCTAAAAAATATGCAGTGAGCCGCTATATCAATTTCAGAATGTCTAATGACAAGTCTATTGAGGTTCAATCACATGATCTTCAGAAAATTGCTCATGAAATCACTTCTGAAGGTATGACCCTAGATGAACAGTTTCAGGTGGCTGTTCTAATTGATAAATTGCCCCCGGCTTGGAAGGATTTCAAAAATACTCGGATGCACAAAACCAAAGAACTTTCTCTAGAAGGCCTGATTACCCGCCTTCGAATTGAGGAAGAATCCCGGAAACAAGATAAAAAAGAAGAAGTTTGTTTGTTTCAAACAAGAAAACCACTGGAGCGGTTCTGAAGCCAACTGAAAAATCATTTAAGAATCAGAACCATACTCAGCCTCAAAAGAACCGCAACAAGAATGGGAACCCTCCTAAGGTCCCAAATCCGAAGCCTCAACCACCTCCTAGAAATGATGCTGCTCCATAATTCATCTGTTTTAATTGTGGGAAACCAGGTCATATGGCACGCAAGTGTAGGAACAGGCCAAGCTCACAGCAAAGCTAACTCGATCAAGAGCCGCTTATGGCTATGATTACTGAGATCAACGTTGTTGGTGGATCAGATGGTTGGTGGGTGGGCACTGGCGCCTCTCGCCATGTTTGCAATGACCGTGCTATGTTCACAACATACACTGCTGCTGAAGATATGAAAGTGTTGTTAGGCGATGCTCACACCACTAATGTTGCAAGTACTGGAGATGTTGAGCTGAACTCCACCTCTGGAAAGACCCTGATTCTGAAAGATGTGTTGCACAATCCAACAATCAGGTAGAATCTAGTTTCTGGCTTTCTCTTGAACAAGGCAGGTTTTACTCAGTTTATTGGGGGGATTTGTACACCATTACTAAAAATGGTATTTTTGTAGGGAAAGGGTATGCAACAGATGGCATGTTCAAATTGAATATTGAAATAAATAAAATTTCTACTTCTGCTTATATGTTTGTGATTTTAATATTTGGCATACTCGTTTTTGTCATGTGAACAAACGCATTATTTCTAATATGTGCAATTTAGGATTTATTCCAAAATTATCTTTCGATGATTTAGAAAAATGCGAATTTTGTAGTCAAGCGAAAATTACCAAAACGCCGCATAAATCAGTATTTAGAGAATTTGAACCATTAGATTTAATTCACTCTGATATATGCGAATTGGATGGAACGTTGACCAGAAATAGTAAACGATATTTTATCACTTTTATAGATGACTGTTCCGATTATACTTTGTATATCTTATGAAAAATAAAAGTGAAGCGTTTGAAATGTTTAAAGTTTTCCTAATTGAAATTGAAAATCAATTTAGGAAAAGGATTAAGAGACTTCGAAGTGATAGAGGAACTGAGTATGATTCCCAGTTATTTAATGATATTTATAAATCAAATGAAAATTATACATGAAACGACTGCACCATATTCACCTAAAATGAATGGTAAAGCAGAAAGAAAAAATAGAACGCTTACTAAATTGGTTGTTGCTATTATGCTCAACTCTGGCGCTGCATCTCACTGGTGGGGGGAAATTTTATTAACAGTTTGTTATGTGCTCAATAGAGTACCTAAATCCAAGAATAAAATTTCTCCGTTTGAGATATTAAAGAAAAGACAACCTAATGTGTCTTATTTTCGAACCTTGGGTTGCCTGGCCTATGTCAGGAATCTAGATTCAAAAAGAGTCAAACTCGCCAGTAGAGCCTATGAATGTGTATTCATTGGGTATGCAGTATACAGTAAAGCATACAGGTTTTATGACTTGAACGCCAAAGTGATCTTAGAGTCAAATGATGTTAACTTTCATGAAAATAGATTCCCTTTAAATCAATAAATAGTGGGGGCACCGGAACTAGTCAAGTTTATGTGCCTAGGAACATTGAGAACAATGAACAAAGGGAAATAGAACCTAGAAGAGGTAAAAGAGCACGTGTTGCTAAAGACTATGGACCTGATTATACGGTCTATACACTAGAAGAAGATCCAACTAGTATTCGTGAAGCTTTATCTTCATTGGATGCATATTTGTGGCAAGAAGCCATAAATGATGAAATGGATTCCCTAGAGTCTAACAAGACCTGGCATTTAGTGAACATGCATCCTGGTTGCAAACCAATAGGTTGCAAATGGATTTTGAAAAAGAAGCTAAAACCTAATAGAACTGTTGATAAATACAAGGCTCGCCTTGTAGCCAAGGGTTTTAGACAAAGAGAAAATATAGATTTCTTCGACACATTTTCACCTGTTACAAGAATTACATCCATAAGGGTACTTATTTCACTGGCTTCTATTCATAATTTAATAGTACACCAGATGGATGTCAAAACTGCTTTTTTAAATGGTGAATTGGAAGAAGAAATCTATATGGAGCAACCTAAAGGTTTTGTAGTCCCTGGACAAGAAAGTAAGGTCTGTAAGTTAGATAAATCTTTGTATGGTTTTAAACAAACTCCTAAACAATGGCATGAAAAGTTTGATAATTTGATTATTTCGAATGGGCTTAAAGTGAATGAAAGTGACAAATGTATTTATTACAAATCGGAAAATGACATTTGCACTATCATATGTCTCTACGTAGACGACTTACTCATTTGGTTCAAATATTCATGCTGTGAATAATGTGAAATCATTGTTGTGCAACAACTTTGATATGAAAGACCTCGGAGAAGCGAGTATAATCCTTGGCATTAAAATTTCTAGATCGGAAAAGGGAATTTCTTTGGATCAATCTCACTATATTGAGAAGATCTTGAAGAAATACAATTACTTTGATTGTAAACCTGCTTGTACACCATATGATCCAAGTGTAAACTTTTTAAGAACACTGGTGAAGGTGTTAGACAAACAGAATATGCGAGCATCATTGCCAGCCTAAGGTATGCCACTGATTGTACTAGACCCGACATAGCCTATGTCGTGGGATTGTTGTGCAGGTTTACAAGTCGACCTAGTATGGAGCATTGGTATGCCATTGAGAGAGTCATGAGATACCTAAAAAGGACCATGAATCTCGGATTACACTATCAGAGATTTCCAGCTGTACTTGAAGGGTACAGTAATGCTGATTGGAATACTCTATCAGATGACTCCAAAGCAACTAGTGGATATATATTTAGCATAGCTGGAGGTGCCGTCTCTTGGAAGTCTAAGAAACAAACTATGTTGGCACAATCCACTATGGAGTCTGAAATGATAGCACTAGCAACAGCTAGTGAAGAAGCCAGTTGGTTGAGATGCTTGCTAGTAGAGATTCCGTTATGGGAAAAACCGATGCCAGCTGTATTGATCCATTGCGATAGTACCGCGGCTATTGCAAAAATAGGGAATCGTTATTACAACGGTAAAAGACGACAGATACGTCGTAAGCACATCACTGTGAGAGATTTCTCTCAAAAGGAGCGTGAGAGTGAATCATGTACGCACTGATGAAAATTTAGCTGATCCTTTGACGAAAGGATTAGCTAGAGAGAAAGTCTAAAATACATCTAAAAGGATGGGACTACTGCCTTTGGAACCATGTGTCACTCATTATGGTAACCCAACCTAAAAGACTGGACATCCCAAGAATTAGGTTCAATGGGTAATAACAAATTGTGAAGTGATATGAGATGAACGTGCTATTATAAGTCAAGAGGCATGATTCCTGAAGCGATTAAAGGATGAGGTAATAGAAACTCTTAATGAGATCTATACTCTATGTGGAGTAAAGTACCTAGCTACAGGAGTACTTTTGATAAACTCACTTATGTGAATGTGGAAGTGGGGCCGCTTCCTATGGAATCTTGGGCAGAATTGCTAGAGTGTTCACTATACTGGGATATACGTGCAGGGCCATTAACGCACGGGCTTTTGAAGAATACACCTATTGATAAGAGTGTGTGTGGTTTTGATGTTAGACATAGAGTTCAAGACTACGAGTCACTCTTGTTGAATCTAAATCCTAATCACTATGCAAAAGTTCAAGTCGGAAGACACCTCTGCTTATGCACAATCTTAATGAGGCGTTTAACGCTACTTTTGAAACCATTTTTAAATTCAAGTGGGGGATTGTTGGAACTTGGAGTAGTGAATTGAAAAATTGGGAAGTCCCACACAGGAGAGAATAGACACTTTAAGAGTGTTTATATATGTGGAGCTCACCCCCTTGGGATGTGCCCCAAGGGCTACCCACTTTTATAAGAGGGAGAGGACGCACACAAAGTGACCACCACCTGGCCTTGCTGCCGCCAGTCCCAGTAAGTGGGAGCTTGGGCTTGGGCTGTGTGGTGTACTTCTTTTTGGTAAACGAAAAATTAATTTTTTAATTTTAAATTTAAATTTTGCGTTTACTTGGTCACTACTCTATCAGAATAACGTTCCTGAAATCTCTCACACACATTTTGGTATTTCCTAATATCTCTCTCACACGCTTTCTTGCTCAGCAAAATTGTAATCGCCTATAAATAGGAGACTCCGCATCAGTTTCAAATCGCCCCAAAAACTCGACGCACTTACCGAGTACCTTCTCTTTTCTCTCCATTTATTTCTTCTGTTTAAAAGTGTGCAACATTCGAGTGGTTTTAAAAACCATATTTCGAGTGGTTTTCTTTGAAAAACCATATTTCAGAAGGTGTATATTTTGAGGGGATTTCTACAGTGCAGTGGAAATTCGAATTGACTGAGTTGTTTTATCCTGGGGACGTCGTGGTTGATAGCCTGCTTGCACCTTTGAGCAGTGCCTTAAAACGTCTTAAAGAGAGCGACCTAGTTCTCGACTCATTGCAATAATTTCATCGGTCATTTCAAACTTTCGAATATTTTTGAAATTCAAATTACAACAGTTGGAGTTACATTCAAGGTAGAAGAGATTGAATCTTGCAACTCAAGCATAACGTTTTTACCATAAATAAGAGCGGACTTGGTACAGTTAAGATGTTGGCAGGAAGCAAATTCATAAGTAATCAAAACATCGTTTAGACAAGAGACTTCCTGAGAGGTAGCCTTGTAAAAAATGAAACTATCATCCGCAAAGTGAAGGTGACTAATAGATGGATCACTCTTACAAACACGAGCTCCATGTAAACAATCCTCTGCCTCGTTTTTTTATTAAAGCAAACAAACCTTCTGTACATAAAATATAAAGATACGGGGAGACGGGGTTTCCCTGTGTCAAGCCTCGAGTAAGAGTAATAGGATCAACCCAGACATGATTAACAAGAACATGGTACTCCACTGAAAAAACACACATCATGATCCAAGATATTCATTTATCTGAGAAGCCTAGATTCACTAGAACAGCTTGCAGATAATCCCATTAGACGCTACCAAAAGCTTTGGAGGTGTCCAATTTCAGTATTACTTGACCCTTCTTACAATTCAACACACAGATTATATATTAAATAATAAAAATAAGATTGTTATAAATTTAAATTTAAGTAAACAGTTTCATTCACGTGGCATATTATAATTGATGAACACAACTAACAACATTTGCTGAATAACAAGTCTTTTTGGGCTAGGAATACAAACTTAAATTATTAGCAATTTAGCACCCACGTGTCTCATCCTTAAAAATAGGGAAGGGAAAAAAAGAAAAAAAAAAAAAAAAAAGAAAGAAAGTGTCAAGCTACATGGTTGCTTCAACACGACATCGTTTTCTCTCCCACACGGATCCACCTGAAATCCGGGTTTCCTTCTTCTGATCGTTTAATCGAGTTTCGTTTCGAAGTTGGAAACTTTTTCCATTATTGCTTACTGGGTTGGTTCTAAAATCTGGGTTGGGAAACTCTTTCATGCCCTTTTTTATTTTCATATTTTTGTATCGACATCATGCTGCTATAAGTAGGTTTCAAAAAAGATGATTTACGATGGTTGACATACAAGGTTTGTAAAAGTTTCCTATAAATAGTTTCCCAAATCTCTGATTTTTTCAAACTCAAAAAGTGAAAACATGAAAGAAGACCCTGTGATAACCAAAAGCAAAACATTGCCTACAATTATGGGAAGAATCTTTTTGTTGTGAGGGGCGTTTGATAAGCAAGATTATCATCATATCAGCATCTGCTGTAATTTATTCATTGTATTTCTTGACATCAGACCCCTTTGCACCACATGATCCCAGAACATCTGTGACACTTTGTTTTCACTAGAATCATCAGGAGCACTAAAGCATCTATAGATTTTGGCATTGATCATCAACCTCCTCCTAAACATCTCTTCTAACATATTTGAGGCAGCACTTGTGTTCCCTAATTTCCAGTAAGCATAAGCGAGACTAGTGTAGATAACACTATCACCTGAAATACCGTTCTTTTCCATGCAATAGAACAACTTTTCAGCACATTCAATCCTTTCTATCTTGCATAACCTTCTTATCAATGCCCTGTAAACTGAAACATCAACACAAATACCTTTACTCAGAAACTCATCTGGCAGTGCTAGAATTGCATCTGTATTGTCTCTCTTGCAATAGCCATCTACAATCCATGAGTACGTGCAATAACTGGGGGAAAATCCAGCATCAAGCATGCCAAACAATAGCTCCTTGCCACTTTCCAGCTCGCTCATTTTGCAGAACCCGTGAATCAGTGCCTTATATGTAAAGGGATCAGGCTTTAGTCCAGCTTCTAACATTTTGTTCTTGAATTTCAAAGCAGATTTCAAATCTCCTATCTTGCAATAAGCATTAATCAGTGTGTTGCATGTGATATTGTCAGCTTGAACTTTTCTTTCGCTCATCTCATTCAAGAGTTTGTTTGCATCCCTTATCCTGCCATCTGAACACAGCTTCCGCAAAATCGAATTATAAGTAACAACTCCAGGGTACAATCCTTTCGCCTCCATCAGCTCACGCAATTTCAGAGCTTGTTCTAGTTCATTTGTTTTACAATAACCATCAATCAATGTAGTATATGTCACATGATTGGGACTGACACTTTTGATTTCGCTAAACATCCTCATAGCTTCTCTCATCCTACCTTCTTTGCAAAATCCATAAATAAGAGAATTGTAACTAACAATATCAAGATCTATTCCCTCCCTATCCATTTTGTCCTGAATACATAAAGCCTCATAGTGCATACCCTTTTTGCAATACAGTGATATCAAAGTATTGTATGTGAAAATATCAGGAAACACACCCTTTACTTCCATCTGATTCAGCAACTGTTCTGCCCTCTCCACATCTCTCGATTTCGAACAAGCATGGATTAAACAATTGTATATGTAGATATTAGGAACAACCCCAACTTGAACCATCCTCTTGTGAACCTTCCACACCATGTTAGTAACCCCATCCTTCAACAAAGAATTCAAAAGCACGGTACAAGCATGCAAATGAGGCTTGGCTTTATACAACCTCATTTGCTCAAAAACTTGAAGTGCATCATGGGTCATCTTTGACTTTGCATAATGTATCACAAGCCAGCTTAAAACCTGTGAATTAACTTCTGGGTCATCATGAATCCTCACCAGAGAGCACAAAACTGAAGGTGATGAGAGCATATCCTTTTGAGCAATTTTGTCAAGCACCTGTTGTGCAGTTTTGAAATGGTTGTGTTTGGTGAGGATGTGAATCATGGACCATGAACATTGTAAGGAATGGGTGTAGTGTGGAATAGAGTGAACCCATTTGAAGAATGAGAAGATAAGAGAGGGACCATAACCATAGAGTGAGAGGTGCAAGAGCACTTGGTGAATGGTAGTGGAAGTGATCGTTGGGGCATTCTTCAGTTTCAATAGATTGCCCCAATGACCCTTCACAACAATTGCACACACACTATCGATGAATTGCTTCTGATTCTCAACCAAAACCATGTCTCTTACTATGATACATATGGTACATCATTTCATTGAGACCAGAAAAAAATTAGGTGTTATTTGATTTCAAAAATAGCAAATACCTCTCTGCGGATGATGGCATCGTTTTTTTAATTGGAGTTGTTGGCGTGGCGGAGCTTGTCGTCGGGGTGCTTCTTCTAGCTTCAGGATCTCTGATCTTCTCAACCACGGAAATGGAGACGGTGATTGGCAGCGTATTGACACCTAGTCCCAGCGGCTCTGGTGCTCCCTTGTTGAATCGAGTCCAGGTAGTCCATCGGGCGCTTGAACCAGATGCTAGTGGACCGTTGTGTCCGGTGTAGCCCATTGGGCCGTGTCTTACTTTCTAATGGTATTTGCAATGAGCATTCTCCCCCCAAAAAAAAAAATAGGTCAAAATAGGACACCAAAAATGGACATCAATTTTGTTGGCTAATGCAGTTTACACATGTGATTAATGAAATATTGAATTTGGTTAACAGATATATCAAAGTGTCGCAATTTATTAACTATCAACTGAACTTCATTAACCACAATTTTGAACATTATTAACTATGATTTTCATGTAGTAGATTATATTTGAACACCTAAACGTCATAGTTAATAACGTTCAAAATCAAGGTTAATGGAGTTCAGTTAATGGTTAATGAGTTAAGACACATTGGTATATCCATTAACTAAACACAACACTTCATTAACCACGTAGTTGAACTGTATTACCACGTATTTTGATGTCAAATTTTGAAGTTCAAAAAAAAATTCTCCAAAAAATATGGAAAAAACAAAGTTTCATTTTAGGCAAATGATAATAGCTCCTCCCCCAATTCATTTTGCCGCCTCTCATTTAATTGTAAAAAGACAAAAATACCCTTACCTCTAAAAAAATCTCAACTAATCCTCTTCCCCTTTCCCACCACCACCACCCCCGTGACCACCCTCCCCACAATCTCCCACCTTCATTTGCCACCCAAAAAAAACCCCAACCCCACCATCTCCCATGACTGTCATCACCATCTCCACCCATTTCTGACCTTCTTGATGCATTTGCAAGCGTTAATTTTTTTTTCTATGTTTACAGATCTCCTAGAATCTAATATTCCAGATGTGTACTTTTTAACACGTTCAGAAACTTATTTCCAGAACTTCCTAGAAACGAGTATCCGGAAGGCAAAATTTTTTCCCAAAAAAAAATAGTTTTATGGGATGATCATTTTTTACACGTTCGAAAACTTGTTTCTAGGATATCTAAAAATATATAAAAAAAAAGTGTTTTTTCATGATACAAAAAGGAAAAGGTTTTGGGGTGGGAGGGGAGTGGGGGACAGTTGTAGGGGAGGGTGGAGGGGAAAGGAGATGGGTTTGAGGGGGAGTGGGATGGGGTTGGGGTTGCATGGGAGTGGGGGGTGAGTTTGCTAGAGGTAAGGGATAAGGGTAGTTTAGGGAAAAGAGTTTAGAAAGTGGGAAAATTAAATTGAAAAGGATTAATAACATTTCCCTTCATTTTATTACCAACATCGTGTTAGGGACGGGACGGGTTAACCTTGGGTTACTCAACATGTCTTTTGTAGAATTATAACACAGCGAAAAGTTATAGCACTTATATAGAAAGAATTGTCAATGTATGTGATATATTTAATAATTGCTTGAGCTTTCTTTTGTGATTTGGTATATGGTTATCCTATAATTTTAATTAGTTTATGCTTCAGGTCAATTCAGTCTCGTTTTGGTTAGACTCGGTCTTAACTAGACCCTAAATCATTTAGGTTTTATTGTCAATTTCGGGTCAAAAAATGCAACTCTATCAAAATTTAGGATCGAGAAAAAATCAGGTATAACTCGTCATAACTCGTCTCATGTCCATCCCTAACTCATAGGGAAAATGTTGGAGAGGAAGATATTTTTATAAATATTTTTTATTCAATTCAATATTTTAGAGGTAAAGAAAATAATTCTTTTTCACTCAATTTGGACTCAAACTCTAATTTTAAGGGATTTACAGCAAAGAAAAGTTGTTTATAAAATATTTTAAATGCATCAATAAAATATCTTTAATTACAATTCGCATAAAATATAACACGAAATATTATAAAGATATAAAATTAAATTAATTTGATTCAAAGGAGGGAAGGAGAGAATATATTTAGATATTTTATTTTATTGACAGAAGAGGAAAGGAAATAACTCACATTGTTTAGCTTACAAGGAGAGATTATAAAACTAATATATTTTTCTTTTGGTAAACCACCGTTCTTTGGCTCTCTAGTGGTATCTCAAGATATCTCCAAAAGTTTCGACTCTTTGAACCGACTATGAGATTAATCTCCAATTCGACCGTTAGAGCGTGAAAATTAACCCTTGGTTACTCAACTTTCCAAATGTGTCATCCCTAAAATTCGAACCATATTTTCCTCGCTAGCTAGGGGTTGAGCCGCTTATCACCACAACTAACCCAATGTTCCAATGTTGATAATATACTTTTTATACTTTTATAACTTTTCACATTATATTTTATGTAAAAATACGTTAGTCAGTATATTTAAAATTTTTTAGTCTATCTTTTCTCGTTGAATTCTCCCAACTTTAGAGAGAAGTCAAAATTGAATGAGAATGAATTTTGCTACAAAACTGTTGAATAAAAAATTTAAATAATTAAGCCCTGTCCCTCTTCATCCCTCCATTTCTCTCAACCAAGCAAGCATGTTATTTACTCTTCCTTCTATCCCCTCCTCTTAATCAAATAAAATATTTAATTAAAATTTCTTCACTTCTACCCTTGTTTGACCTAAAGCAAAGTCAAAAGAACAATAAAAGAGGACCAAGTATGTTAGTGCCCTTAGTTTAAAGCGCAAGCTACGCCAATTGACATGCAATATGGCAAAGTTTTGGGTGCTTTAGTGCATGTTATTGTAAAGATTCTGAATGCAATGATGCTTCCCGGATGTATTAGGCCATGTTTACTTCCCTTCCCTTGTTTTTTATTTTTATTTACACTAAATTCCACTTAAACTAACATACATTAGAGGAAACAGATATGCAAAATGCTTCTCCTAATCTAGTATTTTCAGAAATATTGAAAATGCTAAAAAAGTTGTTTTCATTGTTTCCAAAAATATATTCTCTCTGGTGTCTCTTCCATCTTCTCTCTATCACAATTATTTACTACAAAAGTCTTCTATCTTCTTGTTAACAATATAAAATAAGTTCAGATTTTAGAAAATGGAAACATAAAATATTTTCCGAAAGTAAACAGGGCCTTATATTGCCATTTCATAATTAACCATTTTGAGGGATAAGTATATTGTTCCTCTCCATATTCCACATTGTTTTATTATATATTATATATGAGAAATGCTAGCGTCACACCCTCTGACACATTCCTTAGAACACACTCTCAACTATTGGGCCACGTCACACTTTTTTTTCAAGATCAATCGTTGGATTGAAAGTTACTATCATATAGATCATATCTGTAAATTTTAACATTAATCTATGATCATTTGCTATGTCATCAAGATGCGTCAAGATTAACGTTATTTGTAATTACACCGTTGACGTTAATCTTGACGCATCTTGATGACATAATAAATGATCATAAATTAATGTTAAAATATGTAGATATGATCTTTATGATAGTAACTTTCAATCCAACGATTGATTTTGAAAGAAAAAAAAAGCATGATGTGGCCCAATAGTCGAGAGTGTGTTCAAAAGAGTGTGTCAGAGGGTGTGACGCTAGCATTCCTCATTATATATATACCAAGAGGGGGTCGGAAGCAGAGAAAAAGGAGCGGAAAGGAACTAAAGAGAGAAGTAGGACTGAGACGGACTCAGCATAAATTTAAAATGGGGAACAAACCCCAGAAGTAGGAAGCAGAACTGAAAATAAAACGAAGAACTGAAACTTAAATTATGCAAATGTATGCAAGCAGTTATCCACCCATATAGGCGGTTATGAACAGAAATAAAGTGCAGGAAACTTAAAGACAGAAATTAAAAATGCATGAGCCAAGAGTAGGCGCACTCTTTCTTGCAGAAAAGTAAAAACTGAAAGTAAATGACGGAAATTAAATATGCATGAATGAACTGGAAAATAAAAGACAGGAAAAGAAACTGAAACTTGAAACTTGAAACTTAGATTGAAAGATTGCAAGTACAAAGATTGAAGAGCAGAGAAAAGGGCAGAGTGTCTCTAACTAACCTCTCTCTAGAACATGAGAAAATAAAACTGGAATTTTAAACGGTGCCTAACAATGAAACCTACGCACCCTATTTATAGAAATGAAAATTGAATTGTTTGAACAGTTCCGGTAAGTTACCGGAATCAAATTGAACTATTGGTTACAGTAAAAAGTAAAAATGCTACAGTACCAAATAGTAAAATTACAATAATTGAAAATTTGAGTCTTCTGACATTATGATTGATTTCTGACAGGCTGCTATTCATCAGAATTAATTGGAGAATAGATTCCAAAGCAGTCGTCTTCATTTTTGTAAAATGGGTCTTCTGTAGACGATTCAGAAGAAGAGGGAAGGACTTGCTTCTTTTTCTTTCCCTTCTTTTTTGGTTGATTGGACGAAGATGATGGTAAGTCTTGCTTACCCTTTTCTTGGTCTGAGGATTGCTTTTGTAAAAATTGGACAATGTTTTGGAGGTTGCGTACAACATCTTCTTCTGATGATGAGGCAGCAAGTGCAGCCGCAATATGTGCCTTTTGATTGAGAAGAAGACAGGTGCTTGGTTCTGCAAACTTCAAAAATTTTGGATTATTTTTGAACCAAATTTTTACATTGTCTTGAGATGCTTTTGATCCATCAAAGCTGGACCACCATTTGACGAAGGCTTGCTTCTGGAGTAGTGCCATAGTTTCTGGGATTGAACTACTCACCAACTTGTATTGCCAGGAAAATACCCATGACAAAGAGAATTTGAGGAAAAATTTTAATAAAATTGGCAAATTATCAAACTCACTGGTAAATTTTTTGTTAAATAATTGGAATCCTTCTTGAACTTCAGTAGGAAGGATATCAGGTATTGGGCCAAAGAAATCCCACCATTTGAGGAACCAATTTGGAAAAGAGTACTTGTTTCCTGTTTTAAAGTAGATTAACCAGGAATGTTTGAATGACTTATTTTGTAAACCTAGAATCATAAAATCCCAGGCCTTGACATAATCCCAGTAGGTGTAACCAATTGGATCATAAAAATCTGAAATTTTTTTGGGTTTATTAAGATTCTGTCCCTAAGCTGAAGGTGTAAGAACATTCAGGATTTGAAGGGTAGAATGGGTGGTAATTGATTCATCTCTAGGATCTTTGTAGTGTTTAATGGCTATCGAGTCAGAATCCACGAGAATTTTTTCAAAAAATAATTGTGTTTTATTTTGAACCATAGGAATAAATTGGAATCCGGGAGGAAATATTTTGGATGGAATTTTGTTTGGGTTTTCATCCCAGTATTCAGGTTCTAATCTTATAACCGATAGAATCTGGGTTTTGGAATGTATTGAGTTTTGGAAGTACTTGTGATTTAAACTGAATTGGTTTTGGATTAGCTTGGACAATTTGGGTTTTTTGGTTTTGGATCATGAGATCCAAAGATGGAAGATCTTGATCACTGTTTGCTTCAGCCATACTGGCCCAAGTCTTTTTAGGTAAATTGGTCAAGCCTTGTTCTTGAAAGGCTAGGAGAGTTTGAATTGGGAAGGCATAATCTTGTTTGGTTTGCTTGGTTGTTTGTTTTGAGGATTGGTCAGAACTTTTCTGGGTAGCTTGGTTTTGGGTTGATGACCCAATTAATTGAGCTTGGATCGAAGATCCAGATTGATTTTGGGTAGGAGACCCAGTTTGGTTAGAAATAAAAGATGGAGCTAAAGCATTTAAATCATTCTTACCTCTACCTCTGCCACCTCCTCCCCGAGAGGAAGAAACCCTGGAGGACATGTTATTCTTTTCCCTGTAAGTATTCACTAGTGAGATAGTCAAGGAGAGCATTTTCTGAGCCTTTAAGATATTCAATATCAAAGTAAAAAATGCTCAAAATTGCTTGTCATCTGGCAAAAATCTATTTTGATGCAAGATTTTTAACATCTTTTTGTAAAATGTCTTTTGCAGATTTACAATCAACACGAACTAAAAATTTTTTATTTAATAAATCAGATTGGAACTTCGAAATAGATAAAACGATTGCTAAAACTTCTTTTTTAACAGTGGAATATTTTTGTTGTGCTGGATTCCAATGTTTGGAAGTAAAGGCAATCACTTGATCATTGTCAGAAATTCTTTGTTTAAGAATGCCACCATAACCTATGTCAGAGGCATCAGTTTCAACAATTTTGAAGGCTTGAGGATTAGGCAAATAAAGACATGGAAGATTCTTGACCTGAGTTTTTATTTGTTTGACAACATTAGTATGAACATCTGTCCAAGGAGGAGGATCCTTTTTAAGACGATCATGGAGAGGTTTGATAAGATTACTAAGTTGTGGAAAGAAATCTGAGACATAATTTAAACATCCTAGAAATCTTTGTAATCGAAGTTTTATCAATGATTTGGTTAGGAAACTTGTCCGAAAACTCAATAGCCCGATTGATAGGAACAATGGTCCCTTGATAAATGTTATGACCAAGAAACCTGATTTTAGTTTGAAACAAATTAATTTTTGTTTTAGAAACAAAGAAGACCATTTCTTTTTATCACCGAGATAAAGATCTTGATATGTTTGAAGTGTTGATCAATAGATTGGGAATATATTAAAACATCATCAATATAAACAATTGCAAATTTAGAATAAGGATTGAAAATCTCATTCATTATTCTTTGGAATTCGTAGGAGCATTTTTAAACCGAATGGCATAACTTTCCATTCATACTGACCAAAAGGAACAGTAAAGGCAGTTTTATACCTATCTTCTTCTTTGACTTGGATTTGCCAAAATCCAGATTTCATGTCAAATTTTGAGAAAATCTTAGCATTGTGTCACCTATTTAAAAGGTCTTTTTTATTGGGGATAGGATACCTAATCCAGAAAGTGCTTGATTAAGCGGTTTGTAATTGATAACAAGACGAGGAGTTCCACGCTCAATTTCAGCTTGTTTATTGACATAAAAAGCAGAACAAGACCAAGGACTTTTACTTTTACGAATTAGGCCTTTTTCCAATAACTCCTTGATTTCTTTCTGGCAAAATTGAAGGAGTTCTTCATTATTTGAATTGGCCTAGCTTTGGTTGGGATTTGTTTTTCTTGAAAATCTTTTTCATAAGGAAGTTCAACAATGTGTTGTTTCCTTTCCCAAAAAGCATTAGGTAAATCCGAACAAATAGAAGTTTGAATTTGTTCCAAAAGATATTTGATTTTTTGTTGAGTACCAGATTGTTGTAATTGAGTTTCTATATTTCTAAAAGAAATTTCATCTTTAAGAAAATGGATTTGATTTTCTTTATAGGAAATTAGATTTAAATCTCTGATGATGAGTTTTTTCAAAAATTTGAAAATAATAGATTGACCCAAACGTTGAGTAATAATCCCATCTTCAGTGGTCTGATAAGGAAAAAACAATATGATAAATGGCGTTCCTAAAATCACTTTGTTCCTAAGATTTTTAACCAAGAGGAAAGATGTTTCTATCCTAAGACCATGGTTTTCAATTATAGCAGAAGACAATTTGTAATTGATTTTTAACTTAGAACCATTAGCAGTACTAAGTTGTTCTGAAGTTTTCTCAAAATACTTAGTGGGAATTAACCCTTCTAAGATACAGTTTGAGTCAGCTCCAGTGTCAAAGAGAGCTGTAGTTTCAAGGACAAATTCTCCTACTAGAATTCTGATGTTAATATAAAACTTTTGAATTTTAACATAATTGATTAATCCTGAAAAGTCATCAACTATGTTTAATTGAAAGGGGTTATCATCTTTTTTGGAGGTTGAAGCCTCAGCTTCAGATTGGTTTTGTTTCAAATTTTTAATCTCCTTTTTCAAATTATTGATTTCAAATTGGAGATCTTGAATGTTAACAGACTTGGTACTAAATTTCTCTTTGATACTGAGCTTGTTAGAAACTACAGAATTCTTAGAAAAATTTAGTTTTTCAAGATATTTCATTTTCTCTTGAGGATCAGGTATGGCATTAATGGCTTTAAAAAGGAGATCTTGTTCCTTAGTTAAAACATTAACCTGATTAGAAGATTCAGATAGATTATCATTATGAATCTGATTGTTGTTTTGAGAAGATTCATTGATAGTTATATTTTCTTGAAAAGAATTTATTAACAAATTGTTAATATCTTTTTTAATTTGATTGAGGTAAAAGGTTTTAATTTTTCTTTCTATCCTACAAAATCTATACTTATGACCAGGTTTACCACAAGTGTAGCAAATAATTTTAGTTTTAGGCTTTTTATGAGAGTCATAATTCTCAAGGGTTTCATTAGCTAATTGATCATTGGAATTGCAAATTTTCCTATAATGAGGCTTAGGAGGACCATAATAGTGTTTTGGTTTGGGGCCGAGTTTCTTAACACTAGGTAAAGATAATTGCCCTATCATATTGATAGATTGATTTCTATTGATATTTTCAAGGAATTCATCATGAATTTCTTCCACATCATTCTCTTTTTCTTTATTCGTGAGAGCAAAGGGTGCTTTGGGTGGAAGGTCAGATTGGATAACTTGTCTCTCTCTTAATTGCCATTTCTTAATGTCACTTAAAAATTTTCGTCCTATAAGCTTGTCTTTGAAAGGGTATTTGATCTTATGTTTAATGGCATAGGCATTGAACCAGTCAAAGAAAGGGATATTGGATTGGACACGTTCAAGGAATTGATAGAATTTTTCTTGGATATCCTTCCTTTTAGATCCTTGATAATGCATGAAAAACCATTCTCTATGAGAAGACCATTCTTCAGATTTCATTTCTTTTCTAAGAGATTCTTTATCAATGACAAACTCAAACGGTATTACATTAATATCATAAGGTTCATTAAGAGAGGAATAGGTTGGAGATTGAATGGTTCTTTGGTCTTCCTCATTCTTTTGGTATGAAGTTCTAACAGGGGTTGTGGTTTCAAACCCTTGTAAGTGAATTATTGATCCTTCATGGGAAGGTTCAGATTGATTCATATGGATGGATCTAGGAATAGATCTAGAGGCTGAAAAAGATCTCCTAGATAAGGCTGATTGAAAATCATTAGTGGAACTAACAGATCTAGGAAGAGAGAATGAATTTCTCCTATCGAAGACTAAGTCTACTTGACCTGTTTGATGTTGGATTAAATCTTGAAATTCTGGGGTTATCCTGGGTAAGGCTAGAGTTGCCTTTTCTAAGACCCATTTGTCTGGGAGTGTGATATCACTCCACTGAATAGTCTTGGGCACAATAATATTGGCCTTACTATTGTCGGTCAGAAACAAAGTTGTTTCTCCACGTTTGTTACAATTGGTTTTGAGAAAATTAGACCTAACAGAGTTCATGACCTTGTATTGGACTCTATAGATCAGGGTAATGGGTATGGATCCTTTCTTCATATCATACCCATGGAGTTTGACATTTAAATATAAAATATCAAGAATATTTTTATCATCCAGACTAACAGTTAAATCTGGAAAGCAATTGAAGAATATTGGACCGTGGCTTAGGCTAGATTCCACTGTACCTAAGAGAGAATCTTGAAAATGATTGTGTCTTTTATCCCTTAAACAGAAAAGAACTGCAACATCTAGAGATTCTCTAGTAAGGGGTTTCATACCAACTTGAACACTACCAATATATAAATAATTGTAATTTTTGGCTTTGTGTTCTTTGATACTTTTGTCAGAAAGCAGATGAATTTCTTCATCATTTTTTTCAATTTTGTATTTTTGTTCAACAGTTTTGATAATATAATCAGATTGATTATGCCAAAGGCTTTTGAAATTGAAATCATTTTTGGTTTTGTAAAGATCTTCATCTTTAATCTTGGGAATATCCCAATCATCCAAATCTTGATTGATATCTTCAAATCGAATTTCTTCTTTGAAGACTTTTTTGGAAAAACTGTGAGATTGATTACTGGAAAGAGAAGAGGATGAGGATTGAGAGGACTTGTTGGGAGAAAAGCAGGTAGAACTTGAACGAAACATGTTTACCAAAAATAAACAATAATTTACTCAAATTCCAGTTTTATTTTCTCATGTTCTAGAGAGAGGTTAGTGAGAGACACTCTGCCCTTTTCTCTGCTCTTCAATCTTTGTACTTGTAATCTTTCAATCTAAGTTTCAAGTTTCAGTTTCTTTTCCTGTCTTTTATTTTCCAGTTCATTCATGCATATTTAGTTTCCGTCATTTACTTTCAGTTTTTACTGTTCTGCAAGAAAGAGTGCGCCTACCCTTGGCTCATGCATTTTTAATTTCTGTCTTTAAGTTTCCTGCACTTTATTTCTGTTCATAACCACCTATATGGCTGGATAACTGCTTGCATACATTTGCATAATTTAAGTTTCAGTTCTTCGTTTTATTTTCAGTTCTTTTCCTTTTCTGGTGTTTGTTCCCCATTTTAAGTTTATGCTGAGTCCGTCTCAGTCCTACTTCTCTCTTTAGTTCCTTTCCGCTCCTTTTTCTCTGCTTCCGACCCCCTCTTGGTATCAAAGCCTGATGGGGAAGTAGGAATGTGATATTGATCTTGAATCATGTATTATTTATCTGTGTTACTAGTTACGTATAATTATACTAAAGTACAGATCGGCTGGTAGTACTCAAAATATTCTTCTGAAATGAATATTTGTTTTCGATGTTTTATAAAAGGAAAATTATCTCTTCTGGATCTATGGTTAGGTACTCATTTATTGTTCTAAACTAAAAATTGTTTATTAAATTATTATTAAAAGGAATTAAAATTATTTATGATCTGTAGGTAGTGCTCACGTTAATATTATTTTTTACCAAGCTGACAAAAAAGGAATCTTTCAGATCTATGTAAGATTGTACGACGCAAGGCGGTAAGTCCCGACGGATAGGGCAGATAGGCCTAATTACTGTGCAATGCTTTGTAGATCTGAAAGGGTTTTACTAGACCTTGGTGAAAAATAAGTATTTTTTGAGTGGCTTTTGACAGATCTAAATAATGGTAATTGTCCTTGGTTTATGAACAATATGTTTTGAGATGACTTTGAATTAGATCTAAAAGAATTTAATAAGTCCTTATTTTGAAGAAGAAGATTATTGAGGTAGATTTTGTTAGATCTGACACAAATGTGTATGATTAGACCTATATGAGTAATTTAGAGAATAATTATTAATTCAAGGTTAATATTTATTTCTAATGAACCAGGTGATGGTGATGATACTTACGGGTGAGGAAGACTTGTTTATCTTTGCAAACTTGTTTATTTATTTTACCATGTTGCGTTCACTTTCTTCTCACCTTTCTTTCAAGTCTTCTCAACCTTCATCCTCCTCTCTTTCTGATTATCAATCTCACAATTTTTTCAAAAAAGTCTTCAAAGAAGAAATTCGTTTTGAAGATATCAATCAAGATTTAGACGATTGGGATATTCCTAAAAATAAAGATGAAGATCTTTACAAAACAAAAGGTAGTTTTTGGCATAAACAATCTGATTATGTTATTAAAACGGTTGAACAAAAATACAAAATTCAACAAGATGATGAAGAAATTCATTTGCTTTCTGATAAAAGCATTAAAGAACACCAAGCCAAAAATTACAATTATTTACACATAGGAAGTGTACAAGTTGGTATGAAACCCCTTACTAGAGAATCTCTAGATGTTGTAGTTCTTTTCTATTTAAGGGATAAAAGACATAATTGTTTTCAAGATTCTCTCTTAGGCACAGTTGAATCTAGCCTAAGTCATGGTCCAATATTCTTCAATTGCTTTCCGGATTTAACTGTAAGTCTGGATGACAAAAATATTCTCGATGTTTTGTATTTAAATGTCAAACTCACTACAAGAAAATTCGGATTTACCGACGGGCAGAGACCGTCGGTTAAACGTTGGATTTTCCGACGGCCAAGCCGTCGGTAAAACAACAAGTCCGTCGGTAAATTTACCGACGGTCAATGCCCGTCGGTAATTTCAAAGATATTTCATTTACGCGCCTATTTTTCAAATACCGACGGCCTTATACCGTCGGTAAGTTAAAAACCCGCTTTGCATGCCGGTCATTTACCGACGGCCTAGGACCGTCGGTGCAAAGTCAGCTTGTGAATGCGCGATAATAATCGGGCCAGGCCTTCCCTTTCTCCTCCATCTTCATCCCTCTTCTTCTTTCACTTCCTCTCTTCATCCGCCCCTACCACTACGCCGCCACCACCACCACGCCCACACCACCACCAGGCCGCCACCACCACCACCACTCTATTCTCTCTATTCTCTCTGTTCTGTCACTATTCTCTCCTCCATCTTCATCCCTCTTCTCTTTCACTTCCCTCTCTTCCTCAGCCCCCACCACTACGCCGCCACCACCACCACGCCCACACCACCACCAGGCCGCCACCACCACCACCACTCTATTCTCTCTATTCTCTGCTTCATCCTTTGTTCTCCTTTGTTCTCACCACCACCACCACCACCACCGCGCCACACCACCACGCCTTAGTCGCCACCACCACCGCGTTTCCTCCGCCACCACCACCACCACCGTGTCCGCTCTCTCTCTCGCCTCTCATCTCTCTATCCGCCGCCACCTCCACGTAACACCATCTCGCCGCCGCCACCTCCACAAAGACCACGCGTCCGCCGCCACCACCTCCACAAGATTCTTCCGCGCCACCTCCACAAGATCGTGGTCTGCGCCACCTCTGCCACCACCGCTTATTCTCTCGCTCTCTATTCGCCCTTCTTTGTTCGTGTTTTTTCTTCCGAATCCCAAATTGATTTGGTGTTCCTTTTCGATGTTTCAGAACGATTGAAAGTTCTTGAAGTGATTTGAAGGTTTTTGACGTGATTTTGAAGGTTTTGGTGCATCACGTGTATTCTTTTGTGGCTTGACCTCCAATTTTGTGTTCTGTGATTTTGGGAACTAAGGTTTGTTTGTATTCCCCTGTTGGTATTTGATTTTTGTTTTAGTAGCTTTGCAAAGAGTAACTGCGTGAGATTATTAGTTGTTTGATGGTTGTTCTGTTGTTATTGATTTTGTGGATTGTTAGTTGTTTGACTCGCTGCTCGCTTCTTATTGATTTTGTGGATTGTTAGTTGTTTTAAAAGTTTAGGATACTTATATTATGTCCAAGGTTAAAAGTTTGTCTTAAGCATGCTAATTAGAAGGAAAAAACAATTCTAGTTGGCGCATCCTCGCTTCGGTTAGCATCATGATTTGAAAAAATATTGGAATAAAGTCTTAAATCTGCAAACCTATGCCTTTGTTCGCTTGTTGTAATTCGATTATTTTCGCTTTATATACTCATGACTGACCAATGTTGACAACAAATGCATACAATGTCTTTAGATGGAAACCGTGGTCGAGGTAGGACTTCCAGAGGCCGATGATGTTTGCAAGGGAGTATCGGAATAGCTTTGTGACGATTGAGGATCGCGATGCTCGCCATCGTGATCCTCCTATGCCTTCTAGGAGGCCGATGATGTCTGCGAGGGAGTATCGAAATAGCTTTGTCATCGTGACTAAGGATCGTCTTGAGGATCGTGATTTGATGAACCACCATGGTGATCCCAGGAGGCCTCAGCAGCTACCGGTGATGCTCATCGAGGGACATACATCGCTCGTGTCTCCAAATGATGACGATGAGATCTTGGAGTATACTCCATCCACACCGGAGTATTCTCCAATCGGAGAGGATTACACTCCGCCCACACCAAAATATTCTCCCACCGTAGCATTACACTCCATCGACTCCTTCTGAGGATTCTACCGCCTCGATTTTGTCCTGGGACCCTCAAGGAGCCGCCACTAGCTAGCCTCTATTTTATATTATGCATGTTATGTACATTAGTATTTGACTGCTTTAACATTTTAATTGGATAAATGTATTAGGATAATATATGATGTATGTCTTTACATTTGTGTTTTTCTATTTAATTTTTGTCTTAAGCCTAAGTTCCAATTATTCCAACGTTTCAACGATTATTCGCGAAACCAGGCCGCCGCCACCACCATCACCACTCTATTATGCTCTATTATATGTTTTACATGAGGAGGTTAAATAGCTTTTGAGAATTCATGATTTGATAAAAATAGTGAAAGCCAAAAAGCTTACTTGGGGTTTATTTGGAATTATTTTATAACATGATTGTTGTTTGGTTGGCATCCTGCTCATTTTTGTTGATTGCTATTTGGTAGCTTGTTAGTTAAAATTTTCTATGTTTTTTCTGTATTTTTAGTTCGAGGCCACAGCATTGCTCCGAGACTGCCACTCACATCGAAGGACGTGGACACTCTCTTGTTCTGAGAATTAGGTATGCACTCTAACGAAATGTCGGTTGACTCATTGGGTGGAAAAGGGTTGGCTGTTGACCCCCACACCGACATATTTATTTGATTTGCTTCATAGTTCTCTCCAGAGAGAGAATTTTGAGGTGATGTGTGTTTTGGCTAACAAAGGATGTTTTATGTTGAAGTGATGTATAGTTGTCGTAGTTTTCGAACAAGATATCAATCCACATTGAAATTGATTTTCGATTCAAAATTGAATTCAATTGAAGAGTAACTCTATTGTGTTTTTCAAAAACATAGTTTCTTTTTAAAACAAGAGTAGTTCTAGTGGTCGACTCGCTTTTTTAAATTGAAGTAATTTTATTATTAACAAAAGGTACCTAATAAGAAAGGGTAACGCAGATAAAATACGAGCTTGTTTTATAGCAATCGTAATTAATCGTTGTTGTTTTAAGGTCAATCTATTCACGCTGCCTAGATAATATTTTTGACGAATTCGAGGGGTCCCGTTGAGTTCTTCATAATCATAATATTTTGGATTCGTATAAATGACTCAATAGATCACCTTTTCCTATGTTTCAAAAAATCCCATTTCATTTTTTTTAATGATGTTTTTGAAAAATGAACTTCATTAATTGATTCAAAACCCCTCTTTCTGGATAATATATGTCGATACTTTTTCTTTTAAGTTGAAAGAAAAGTAAAAGAGAGAAGGAATCACTCGATTTACTTCTCTCCACAGAGGGAATTTTGTTTGATGTATATTTTATGTTAGAGTAAGGTAGCATGTAGATTATTCATTTAGCAAGCAACACATAAACTCAATTTCAGTAAGTGAATCTCTGATCCTATGTTCATGCTACGTCTCGCTATACTTGTAGAAACCAATTTATATTGAGATAGTAACCATATTAATCTCCAAAATATTTACAGATTATAACTATATACTATACTGTAAATACAAACAACGTTTATTAAACTAAAAATTTAACATATGAAAGACATATTATTACACAAAGACATGAATTACATCGAGGAAATTGATTCCCAAATTAATCGTATCGTATTAATTAATTATAAACTATTAAAATCATATATTTGATGAATTTAATTATGTGATGATCTTATTTTTTTAAAATAATAAAGTAACCAATTTTATGTTGTTTAGAGATACCATCAACTCCGCCTTGGTTAATGTAGTAGATTCTCGTGCTAGGCTAGTTTTTTAACTGCAGAAATGTAAAATGATTGTTTTTGGCCAATTAAAGGATTAGGATGTATGGTAGATGTGACCATATAGGAGCTCTAATTGCATGGCATATACCAAGCCAAACCACTATGAAAACAAAAATTGTTAAAAGAATTTATGCTTCCCTTTCAGCTTCGGTATGCTTGTTTAATTCTATCCTTTAAGAGAATGTCAACTTTCAACATGTTACTTTTTAATTATTGATGAAATGGATGTTTGATTGTTGTTATTAGTATCGGTGAAAAGCCTTAGCTTCCGCTTGAGGTTCAATATATTATTGAGTGCGTGTACTCTTTTAGATACCACGTGTTCATTGTATATTGAACCTTGAATTGTCCAAGTCGGACAAATGGGAAAAAACTTTTTCTTTACTTGTATAATAGTTGTTGCTTGATTCTCGTATCTTGATATTTGATGAAATTTCGGTTAGATTCATTTCCTTTTGTTCTCTGGGTGCATACTTGATTGCCTTGTTCCTAATCACGATCATTTTGTGTACTCAGAGACCAATGGGAAATGTCACAAATTTTGTCAAGTATAAGATATGAGAATTACTGAATGACTATTATACGAAGTTCTGAAAAAGTTTTTCCTCGAATGGGATAGGTCATACCATTTAAAGAAAGAGAGCGGTTGTAAGAATGTCGTGGTCTTGAAATTGTCATTTTTTTGACATGCGTAAGATGGAATTTTTTCCTTCAATCGTAGTTGGATGTACGATAGGTTGTATCCGGAAGAGGGGTTTGAAACAATCTTTTTCGATGGGATTGATCACTTCGCTCAAGTCGCAATGGCACACGAAGATTTCAAATTAATGGAGGGATTAGGTCTCCGTGCCTTAAATGCGATTGCGAGAAGATCAAGAGCCCATGAGAGGTCATGCCGCACTCGCAGAGAGTTGGATTTATGCCTAATTACCGGATTTGGACTAGACATGGTGAAGAGTTACCTCGGGTTGGATTAGGGGTTGGCGATAATTGCACAAAGCTTCAAGTAATTGCGTGAGATACGGGATATGGTGAGCAGATTGAATTGATGCAAAATATGGTTTGTGATGCCTTGGGGTCAACGATCATTCGAGGAGCCACAGTATGATGACACAGATGAACTTCCAAATGAGACTGCCCAAAGATTTTATACTCTCTTGTTATAAACAAATAAGCCATTGTTTGAAGGGTCTGCCGACTCTAAGTTATCAATGTGTGTGAGACTTTTAGCTCTCAAGTCCAACTGTGGTGCTACGGATGTGTGCTTGGATCTCGTAACGAAGATGATGTTGGACTCGTCACCTATCAGAGATGGTTTGCCAAAAAGTTATTACGAGGCTAAAAGCTTAGTGTCCAAATTGGGGTTGGAATCTAAAAGGATTGATTGTTGTGTGAGAGGGTGTATGTTATATTACGACAATGAATTTGGTAAAAACGATAGCGCACTGGTTGAATGCAAATTCTGTGGTGAGCCAAGGTATATGTCACATACTGATAATGGGAAGGGTAGACAAAAACCAGTTCCACGGAAGGCAATGTTTTATTTGCCAATTATTCCAAGGTTGCAGAGAATGTTTGCGTCAACACAGACTGCAGACAAAATGACTTGGCACTATGAGAATAAAAGCACTTCAGGTATGTTGCGACATCCTTGTGATGGTGAAGCTTGGAAGCACTTTGATCGTGTGAATCCCGAATTTGCAGCAGATCCACGTAATGTACGACTTGGCTTATGCTCTGATGGTTTTACCCCATATGTTCAATCAACGGCGAAACCTTATTCTTGCTGGCCAGTTATTGTTACCCCATACAATCTTCCTCCTGATATGTGCATGTCTAAGCCCTATATGTTCTTGACTTGTATTATACCGGGTCCAGATAATCCAACAGATGGTATTGACATCTACTTACAACCTCTCATTGACGATCTCAAGAGGTTGTGGAATGGCGCCAGACTTATGATGTTGCACGAAAGAAGAACTTTCCAATGAGGGCAGCTTTTATGTGGACCATTAATGACTTCCCTGCATATGGCTTGTTGTCTGGTTGGGGTACTCATGGTAAGATGGCATGTCCATTGCATGGAGCATACAAAGGCCTTTACCTTGAAATTTGGGGAAGAGTTCTTGGTTTGACTCACATCGCAGGTTTTTACCAAAGCAGATCATCCATTTAGACTAATAAGAACGCCTTCAAGAAGGGGAAGTTGAATTAGATGGCCCGCCCGAGGTTGACATCCGAATGTATTTTTACCAGAGTTATGGATCCGCCAAAAATCACAGATTTTGGTGAATTGGATCGATTTGAAGGATATGGACAATGGCACAATTGGACTAAAAGAAGTATTTTTGGGATTTGCCGTATTGGAAAGATAATTTGTTGAGACACAACATTGATGTTATGCACATTGAGAAGAACTTTTTGACAATGTTTTTCTCACAAAGTGATGAACGTTAGAGGAAGAACGAAAGACAATGATAAGGCCAGATCGACTTACCACTTTATCAGAAGCGAAAGGACTTGCATTTGATGACTCAATAATGGGAAAACCTCAAACCCAAAGCCTGTTACTCTTTAACTGTTGAGGAAGCAATGTCGACCGTTTATGGATAAAAGAACTTCAATGCCAGCATTTGCTATTCTTCTAATTTGGCAAGATGTGCTGATGTGAACAAAAGAACAATGATTGGGATGAAAAGCCATGATTGTCATGTATTCATGGAGTGTTTACTTCCTATTGCATTTAGTTCCCTGCCGTCAAATATTTTAAATCCACTTACAGAACTCAGCCAATTTTTTAAAGATTTGTGTTCTGCAACATTGAGAGATGATGATCTTATCAAGATGGAGCAGAATATACCAGTCATTCTTTGTAAGTTGGAGAGAATATTTCCCCCTGGTTTCTTTGACTCTATGGAACATCTCCCAGTGCATCTTGCACATGAAGCTAGGCTTGGTGGACCGGTTCAATACAGATGGATGTATCCATTCGAAAGGTAATATAATCAAATATTCTTTAACATAATTATTCACTGCCCCGGGTTAAATGTTGATCACCAACCTTGTTATTCTGTAGATTTATGGGTGACTCAAAACGGTCGGTGAAAAATAAGGCCAGGGTTGAAGGATCTATTTGTGCAACTTACTTACACCGTGAGACAATTCATTTCTGTTCCCATTATTTTACGAACTTCATGCTGACACCAACAAATAATAGGAATGAAATAGAAATTGAAAGTGAAAGACACCCGCCGCCTTATCGTTGTTTTGCCTTCCTGGCCGTCATCTTGAAAGGAGTCAAGTCCTGGTTAACGGGAGAAGATTGGAAGTCAGCACACGTTCACGTGTTGATCAACTGTGTCGAAGTATCACCATATCTTACGTATGTATACTTTTGACCACTTTCAATTTATTTAGTCCACAGCTATTCATGATCATTTGTTTGAAAATGACTTGTTCAGGGCATTCTTGTTAACTAAGCCCACAAGCAAACAAGGCTCTTCTGCCTATATTCATGAATATTTCCCAACGTGGTTTAGGAGCCAGGTATGTATTTTTAGTCCAATTTCAACTATTTGTTGTTTGAAAATACAAAAGATTGTTTGCAAAAAGGAACCCTAAATCACTTGTGCATGTGTATACGCAGGTGTATAGCGAGTCAGAATCGCCCATAATCGAACACTTGAGAAATTTATCTCATGGTCCTAAATCACGTGTAAAAGAAAGACACACGTATTTCGTAAACGGTTACAAATTTCAAACTCAGTCAAAAACAGAGGGGAAAAAAATAGTTAACAGCGGAGTTTATGTAAAAGGTGCCACAGAGGGAGGTGAAGACGACTTCTACGGCGTGATTCAACATATATATGAGTCAAGGCGTACAATACTTCAGACTATACTAAAAGAATAGTGCTATTTTATTGTAATTGGTTTGATCCAGTCAAGTAGAGGCACAAGAATGGATCGCAAATATAATATCGTTGACATATGCATGAGCGTAAGATACCAAATGTTTGATCCGCTTATCATAGCACAACATGTAAGACAGTGTATTATGTCCCTTTTCCGCCAACTCGAAGGGACAAACAAGGTTGGTGTGTTGCAATAAAGACAAAACCAAGGGGTCGATTGAAGCGAGATGATCCACGTGAAGAAGTGGCTTATCAAGTGGATGAGATGTCTCATGTCAACGAGTAAACGGTTGAACCCATTTCTCGACCACGTGACGATCCAATCACATATGAAGATGTAAATGGAGATGAGGAATTAAATGAAGAAGTGGCGTAACCATCAAGATCTCAAGACGATGCCAAGCAGAGTGGGCGTAATGGGCGTAATAAATTTGTTTAACTTTTTACAATTAGAGAATTTAATGTCTAACAACATATTTTATTTTGTCGATTATTTTCATATAACTTGTTTATTTTTTGGAATTCATTTTTAATATTGTTATGTTTAAATATAATATTTCATGATCAAGTATTATTGAATTGCTCTATAGACATATATGGCATCAGAGGTTCAGTTCGACTTCCACCACCCAAAGAAGTGGTCAACTGGCGGAAGGGCATCGCTGTCGACCCTCGCCGTCTGAGGCCGAACATTATTAGGATTGATGATTCTGGCTATGCGATGTTGTCATCCACACAAATGGCCCCATACATCTACGTCTACACACGGCTCCAGCCGAGTTCGCCCCTACGCAGCCTACGCCACATTGGGCACCTACACAAAGATGCAGACCTTCTCGCATCGACACCCATTTACATGATGCCCACCCAGGGTTCCAGCGAGACACTTGCCGCTTCTTCCTCTCATTTTGTGTTTGAGACGGTGCGAGCACTCATGTGTCCGATCAGAGTATAGTGTGGGCCAGGCACCTGATCGACCGGTTCGGCAGACGAGGAGGTTGAGCGGCGCAGGATGAGCAGTGGAGGTCGCTGATGATATTCAGATGTCAGATGATGGCCGAGTTGCTATCGTGCCACCGGTAGAGGGTGAGTATGTAGGTTGAATACACATTTTTGCCCCTTATCTTTTTTTTTAGTTTTCAATTTCGTCCCTTATCTTTTTTTAGTTTTCATTTAAGTCCCTTAAACTTCAAAAATCACATCAATTTCGTCTTTTCTGTTTATTTATTCATATTTTCTTAGACGAATCACCATCTGACATGTGGCAGAAAAATAAAATAAAATAAAACAAACTGCCACGTGTAAGATGGTATTTCGTCTAAGACAAAAAAAGAATAATTAAAAAGAAAGGACGAAATTGAAGTAATTTTTATAACTTAATGGACTTAAATGAAAACTAAAAAAAAAGGATAAGGGACGAAAATTACAGTTTAACCTATATATTTTTAACTTGTTTGGTATGTTGTTATTGTTTAGGTTCCTTCCGTCAAAGCCAGCGCGAAGGCTATCACTAAGTAATTGAGCAAAATTACCACTTTGGCCCACCTGGGGGACGCTGACGGTGGCTGAGCGGAGGCACATGTTCAATTCTTTCAGAGTAAGTTGTTTATTTTTTTTGTTGCGTATTATTTTTTTATTTCATGAATCTCAATTATTTTTAATAACGTATTATATTCATACAGGAGAGGGTTTCTTGGAAGGAAGAGTAGGAGGAGCAGATCAAGAAGAACTTCCATATGAAGGCTTCCCACCGCCTATCCGATATGCTTAGAGATGCCCGCCTCAATGGGCGACCCACTTGGATAGGAGATGAGATCCTGGCAAAGAATACAAGCGCACTGAACTCCCCCCGAGTTCAAGGCGATAGCGAAAGCGAAGAAGAATAGAGCCTCAAAAGGGTGGGAGCTTGCATACTTGGAGGTTCGGTCGGTCAGCAACACGCAAATGACTTGTATGTTTTATATTATTATTATTATTATTATTATTATTATTATTATTATTATTATTATTATTTAGTTAAGCTTTTTTTATTAAATAATTACAGTCTCAACGGTTGCAAAGGGAGGTTCAGTTGCACGAGCTCCATCGTGCAACTCATATTAGGAGAGGTACCAGTGAGTTTGTCGATGAGCGGTCGAGGCGGACCCAGGTAATTATAAAACATAATGAATAGTTTTTTAACAATGTTTATATTGTTTTATTACAATAAAAATTGACTAATTTGTTTATGTTTGATAGGAGGAGTTTGAGGCGAGGATGTCTCGAGGTTAGATCTCGTGACATCCTCATGTTCCCCATCTCGAGCCCGTAGGATCCAAATGCGTCACGATGGTTTGGCGAATGTTGTTGGCATCAAGAAGAAGGGTCGCCTATCACGGTCTTTGGCGACCTTGCCAAAGAACTACAAGAAAGGGCCCGGCCGCCTCAAGAGTCGCCCAAATCGTCTTTGCCGCGGATGAGCGGGAGATAAGCAGAGTTGAAGCGGGCCATGGCCGAGCGAATTAGCGGCCGAAAGCGGCGGATCGCGAATCGGCCCAAATAGAGGAGGCCGCCGGACGGCCGCCATTTTGGCTCAGTCTTTGCCGCAATGCGGGAGGATCTGTACCATTTGCTAGCTCGCCAGCCGCCTCCTCCACCACCTCCGCCTCCGCCTCATAGTACTGGTGATCATGTCGATGTTGTAGATAGTGATAGTGATCATGATCATGATTATCATGACTATTAGTTATGTTTGTATGGATATTTTTTTATATTTTCGCATATTTTTTATTACCGTTTTGTTAAATGAATTTTTTTATTTATTTATTACGTTTCTTTTTTTTAATTTGTTTTATAGTTATGTTATCGCATTACATTTTTAAATACAGAAAGAAATTAATTATTAAATGTGATAACTAGTAATCGTTAATTAAATGGATAAATAAATTAAATTGATTACAGAAATTAAAATTAAATAATTTTAAAAAAGTAAATAATTTTTTAATAAAAATAAATATTTAAACAATTTTCAAAAAAAAATTTAAGTTCGGATTTACCGACGGTCATGGCCGTCGGAAATGTCATCGGAATTACCGACGGGTTAAAACCGTTGGAAAAACCGTCGGAAACTTACCGACGGCTTAAAGCCGTCGGAAATGGCATCGGAAGTTCCGACGGGTTAAAACCGTCGGAGAAAACCGTCGGAAATTTACCGACGGGTTAAAGCCGTCGGTATGCATTTGCGACGCGCAGTTTACCGACGGCCTAATGTCCGTCGGTAATCCGTCGGAATTTTTTTATTACCGACGGTATTTGTGGATTACCGACGGCTTTTGGCCGTCGGTAATCCCGCTATTTCTTGTAGTGACTACATGGGTATGATATGAAGGAAGGATCTATACCCATTACCCTGATCTATAGAATTCAATATAAGGTTATGAACTCCATTAGGTCCAATTTCCTTAAAACCAATTGTGACAAACACGGAGAAACAACTTTGTTTCTGACCGACAATAATAAGGCCAATATTATTGTGCCCAAGACTATTCAGTGGAGTGATATCACACTCCCAGACAAATGGGTCTTAGAAAAGGCAACTCGGCCTTACCAGGATATCCCCGAATTTCAAGATTTAATCCAACATCAAACGAGTCAAGTAGACTTAGTCTTCGATAGAGAAATTCTTTCTCTCTTTCTAGATCTGTTAGTTACGCTTAATGATTTCCAATCGATCAGTCTAGGAGATCTCTTTCAGCCTTTAGATCTATTCCTAGATCAATCCATATAAATCAATCTGAACCTTCCCATGAGGGATCAACAATTCACTTACAAGGATTTGAAACCACAACCCCTGTAAGAACTTCATACCAAAAGGATGAAGAAGACTAAAGAACCATTCAATCTCCAACCTACTCCTCCCTTAATGAACCTTATGATATTAATGTAATATCATCTGAGTTTGTTATTGATAAAGAAGCTCTTAGAAAAGAGATGAAATCTGAAGAGTGGTCTCCTCATAGAAAATGGTTCTTCAAGCGTTATCAAGGAACCAAAAGAAAGGAAATTCAAGAAAAATTTTATTTTTTCCTAGAGCAAGTCCAATTCAACGTCCCTTTCTTTGATTGGTTCAATGCCTATGCTATTAAGAAGAAAATCAAATACCCTTTCAAAAACCAATTGATAGGTAGTAAGACCTTAGATGTCATTACGGCATGGCATTTAAAAGAAGGACAAGTAGTCCATTCTGATCTTCCTCCTAAAGGAACTTTTGCTCTTAAGAGTAAAGATCAAAATAATCCTGGTATGGCCTCTCCTTTCAAAACCAGAAATGATGAAGGTCCTGTTTATGCCAGAGATATCAAAGATCTCATGGAACAATCCAATTACACCAATAAGTATCTCCAAACCTTAGGAGAAATCTTAGGAGAAATCAAAGGAAAAGAGAAATGTATGGTAAAGCCCTCTAGACTCCTCCAAAGATGATAAGCCATCATCTTCCAACCAAATAGAAAAACCTTTGTTTAATCCCTATAGGATTTCTAAACAACTCAAGAAAAACTTACAAGCTTCCAATCCTAGGAAACAAATCAAGAAGGAAATTGAAGAAGCCAGTGATGAGCTTCTTACCAAGATCAATCAAAGAATTAAATCTTTACAAGTTAGTTATTCCTGAATCACCTAAAACTCCACCCTCTATAACTTCATCCACTAAAGCTTTCAATATGATAAGACAATCTCCATCTATTGGTTCTGAAGAAACCAATTCCGATGATGATCAAAAGATTAACATCAACCCGATTATAATCGGGTCCCAAACTTAATTGGAAAAACCCAACCAAACTCTACTATCCTAGAGCCACTGCTCCTGATCTCCTCTTAGAAGAAGGAAAAGAGTCCAATTTTAAGAGTTTTAGTGCCAACAACGTCTACGAATGGAACATAGATGGTGAAAATGAGTATGGCATAACCAAAATCCTCCAACATATGACCATGGTAACTACGGCATATGAAACTTCAAATGATTGTCCAGAAACTATGATAGTAGAAATACTTGTCGCAGGTTTCTGTGGCCAACTCAAAGGTTGGTGGGATAATTATCTCACTGAAAATAAAAAACAATCAATTCTTAGTGCTATCAAAGTAGATTCTGATAGTACTCCAATTTTAGAAAATGAAGCAACTATCCCAGATGCTGTCAATACTTTAATCTTTACAATAGCTCAACATTTCATTGGAGATCCCTCCTTAATTAAAGATCGATCTGCAGAGCTATTATCCAATCTTAGGTGTAAATCTTTAGGAGATTTTAGATGGTATAAAGATACTTTCTTAACCAGGGTTTACACTAGAGAAGACAGCCAACAAGCTTTCTGGAAAGAAAAATTCTTAGCCGGTCTTCCCAAATCCCTTGGCGACAAAGTTAGAGAAAATCTTAGGAGCCAAAAACCTAATTCAGAAATTCCCTATGAGCAATTAAGTTATGGACAACTAATTGCCATAATCCAAAAGGTCGCACTCAAGATCTGTCAAGATGACAAAATCCAACAAAGAATTCAGCAAAGAGAAAGCCTGCACTGCAGGACTTAGGTACTTTCTGTGAACAATTTGGCTTGCCCTGTGCTAAAAAGCCTGCACTCCAAGCCCAAACCAAAACACCATTATGGTCTTCCCAAACCTCAATATTATAAGAAAGAGCGTTTTGTTAAAACAAAACCAAAATCTAATGACACATTTGTCAAAAACAATTACGAGAAAAACAATTCTCATACCAAACCTAAAAATAAAATTGTTTGTTACAAATGTGGCAAACCAGGTCACATTAGTAGATATTGTAGGTTAAAGGCAAAAATCAAAGCCTTAAACCTTGACCAAGATATTGAGGATAGGATTAATAATTTATTAATTGGATCCTCTCAAGAAGATTATTCCACTGAAGAATCTTTTGATCAATTCTCTGAAAACATCAATCAAATTCAAGATGATGATTTATGTGAATCATCTAGTCAGGTTAATGTCTTAACTAAAGAGCAAGATCTCCTTTTCGAAGCCATTAATGCTATCCCTGACCCTCAAGAAAAAATGAAGTATCTTGAAAAATTAAAATCTTCTTTAGTGACTAAACCTTCCAAGAATCCTTTGGTCACTAATAAGTTCAATCTCAAAGATACTTTTAAGAGACTAGAAAAAACTAGTGCTAAGTCGGTTACTATCCAAGACCTTCAACTTGATATCAATAATCTAAAATTTGAAATCAAAGGATTGAAACAAAAGCAATCTGAACATCAATTAGTCTTAGATCACTGGAAAAATAGTTGGTTTGAGTCTGATAACGATGATCAAAATACTGCCAAGTCTTCTTCTGTGGAAGCCCAATCGAAACTTACATTTCCAATTCTCAAGAAAAGGAAAATCCTTTACAAATTGACATAGTTGATGATTTTTTAGGAATAATCAACAATGTTAAAATTCAAAAATTTTATATTAACATTAAAATTCTTATTGGAGAATTTGTTCTCAAGACCACAGCTCTATTTGATACCGGAGCTGACTCAAATTGTATCTTAGAAGGGTTAATTCCCACTAAGTATTTTGAAAAAACCTCTGAACAACTCAGTACTGCTAATGGCTCTAAGTTAAAAATAAATTACAAATTATCTTCTGTTACAATTGAGAACCAGGGTCTTAAGATTGAAACCTCTTTCTTACTGGTTAAAAATTTAAATAATAAAGTAATCTTGGGAACACCGTTCATCAGATCACGTTTCCCTTATCAAACCACTGAGGATGGGATTATTACCCAGCACATGGGACAATCTGTTATTTTCAAATTTTTGAAAACTCCCATTATCAAAAATTTTGATATCAATCCTATCAGTTATACTAACCCAGCAAAGAAAGATTTGAGTCTTTGATTTGCGAGTTCTCAATTCAAGAATGAAGTTTGGAAGATATGAACTTCTAATACTTCCAACAGATTCTAATAAAGGTTTCATTCCTCCCAAAGGAATAAATCTTGACCAGATCCAAAAATGTATTTTAGATAACCTTTGGTTGTCTAGAGATACGGAAGGTAAACTCGACAGTCTAAACTCTCTTGCAGTTTACTTTTCAAAAATTGAGCAAAAACCTTTAGGAAAAGCATTTTCTTGCTACGCTTTGACTAAAGGTCAAAGCCCTGGTTTATATCATAATTTTAATGATATAAAAAGGCAAATTACAAATTTTGAAAACCCTATTTTCAAAGGTTTTTACAATTATAATCATGCTTTAAATCATTTGATACAAAAAGTTGGATCTAATTTCTTTATTGATCCACAATTTCAACAAAAGAATTTTCAAAATCTCAAACTCAAGGATAAGGTCATTTACCCTCCTGAGGAAAATATAAACTCTTCAAAAAATGTGAATCATTTGAGTGATAAGAGTTTCGAGAGAATTCAAAAACTTGAAACCATCAACCAAACACTGTCCAGAGAGAATGGGTGTTTAAATAAAAAATATTCAATTTTGCTTAAAGACTTCAACAAATTGAGGAATTTTTGCAACAATCATGAAGACTTGAAGAAGAAGTTCATCCTACAGACTTCTTTAATCATCAGACAATTAACAAATCATGTGGATTTTGAAGTTAATTTTTTAATCCAGAAGAAACTACACGACTCAATTTTCAAAGATTTTATTGATGCCCAAAATTGTCTTTGGGATATTTTTGAAGGAAATACTCAGGCCCAAGGAATCTATGTTTGCCAGCCCATGGGACATGTCAAACTCCCTTCCAATCAACCAGAAGATAGTGAAGAAAGTCAACATGCCTTTACTGGAATTCTAAAAGCCAGAATCAGTCTTCCATCTTATTCTCCAATTCAATATCAGAAAAAAGTTTATACAATATGGACTTGGTTAGATTTAGAAATGTTAGATCAGTTTTGGACTAATGATTCTGATCATCTAGTTTGTGGTCCAGAAAAACTCTATTTGTTTACATCAACAATCATCCAAAGAGCTGGAAGGGTTACTTTCAAAGTTAAGTCGTCACTTCCATCCAACAATGGTCTTTTCCCAATACAAACAAATCATCATTTTATTGCTAGTCTTGCCCCTTCATTCCACATCTCAATTGGCGGTACAAAGCGAGCATTTATTAATTCTTTTTGGTTAAGAAAAGAATTAATTGAAAAAGAGTTTCTCCCACCTATAGGATGGACTAATCTGAAGCTTATAGGAGAATCTCCGATTTACAAGTTATGGGCATTTAATCAATGTTTTCCGACAGAGATGACTATGCCTTTTCCAAATACCTATTCTTCATTATTTGAAGATATCAAATATCAAGAATATTTTGAAGAAGACTCAGTGGAAGAAAATGACTTCGATAACGTTGAACTTCACAATCTCCAAAACAGGATGGAGCCATAAAAAATGGCAACACACTATTTTGGAAGCAATCTTTCCATCAATCCAGCTACCAAAAAAAGTCTGACGGTACTGTAGCTGAATAGTAAAAACTCGTTTACAGTAAAAAAAATTTGTCTGACGGTTACTTTAGCACTATACTGTAGCTGAATAGTAAAACGCGTTTACTGTAGCTGAATAGTGATTTTTATTTTTCTATAAATATGGTACTTAGGTTTCATTGTTAGGTACCGTTTAAAAATTCCAGTTTTATTTTCTCATGTTCTAGAGAGAGGTTAGTGAGAGACACTCTGCCCTTTTCTCTGCTCTTCAATCTTTGTACTTGCAATCTTTCAATCTAAGTTTCAAGTTTCAAGTTTCAGTTTCTTTTCCTGTCTTTTATTTTCCAGTTCATTCATGCATATTTAGTTTCCGTCATTTACTTTCGCTTTTCTTTTGCAAGAAAGAGTCGCCTACCCTTGGCTCATGCATTTTTAATTTCTCGCTTTAAGTTTCTGCACTTTATTTCTCGTCAGAATCGCTATATGGCTGGAGAACTGCTTGCATACATTTGCATAATTTAAGTTTCAGTTCTTCGTTTTATTTTCAGTTCTTTTCCTTTTCTGGGGTTTGTTCCCCATTTTAAGTTTATGCTGAGTCCGTCTCAGTCCTACTTCTCTCTTTAGTTCCTTTTCGCTCCTTTTTCTCTGCTTCCGACCCCCTCTTGGTATACCAAGCAGGTGATGGTGATGATACTTACGGGTGAGGAAGACTTGTTTATCTTTGCAAACTTGTTTATTTATTTTACCATGTTGCGTTCACTTTCTTCTCGCCTTTCTTTCAAGTCTTCTCAACCTTCATCCTCCTCTCTTTCTGATTATCAATCTCAAAATTTTTCCAAAAAAGTCTTCAAAGAAGAAATTCGTTTTGAAGATATCAATCAAGATTTAGACGATTGGGATATTCCTAAAATTAAAGATGAAGATCTTTACAAAACAAAAGGTAGTTTTTGGCATAAACAATCTGATTATATTATTAAAACGGTTGAACAAAAATACAAAATTCAACAAGATGATGAAGAAATTCATTTGCTTTCTGATAAAAGCATTAAAGAACACCAAGCCAAAAATTACAATTATTTACACATAGGAAGTGTACAAGTTGGTATGAAACCCCTTACTAGAGAATCTCTAGATGTTGCAGTTCTTTTCTGTTTAAGGGATAAAAGACATAATAGTTTTCAAGATTCTCTCTTAGGCACAGTTGAATCTAGCCTAAGTCATGGTCCAATATTCTTCAATTGCTTTCCGGATTTAACTGTAAGTCTGGATGACAAAAATATTCTCGATGCTTTGTATTTAAATGTCAAACTACATGGGTATGATATGAAGGAAGGATCTATACCTATTACCCTGATCTATAGAATTCAATATAAGGTTATGAACTCCATTAGGTCCAATTTCCTTAAAACCAATTGTGACAAACACGGAGAAACAACTTTGTTTCTGACCGACAATAGTAAGGCCAATATTATTGTGCCCAAGACTACTCAGTGGAGTGATATCACACTCCCAGACAAATGGGTCTTAGAAAAGGCAACTCCAGCCTTACCCAGGATAACCCCAGAATTTCAAGATTTAATCCAACATCAAACAGGTCAAGTAGACTTAGTCTTCGATAGGAGAAATTCTTTCTCTCTTTCTAGATCTGTTAGTTCTGCTAATGATTTCCAATCAACCAGGTCTAGGAGATCTCTTTCAGCCTTTAGATCTATTCCTAGATCAATCCATATAAATCAATCTGAACATTCCCATGAGGGATCAACAATTCACTTACAAGGATTTGAAACCACAACCCTTGTAAGAACTTCATACCAAAAGGATGAAGAAGACCAAAGAACCATTCAATCTCCAACCTACTCCTCCCTTAATGAACCTTATGATATTAATGTAATATCATCTGAGTTTGTTATTGATAAAGAAGCTCTTAGAAAAGAGATGAAATCTGAAGAGTGGTCTCCTCATAGAAAATGGTTCTTCAAGCGTTATCAAGGAACCAAAAGAAAGGAAATTCAAGAAAAAATTTATTTTTTCCTAGAGCAAGTCCAATTCAACGTCCCTTTCTTTGATTGGTTCAATGCCTATGCTATTAAGAAGAAAATCAAATACCCTTTCAAAAACCAATTGATAGGTAGTAAGACCTTAGATGTCATTACGGCATGGCATTTAAAAGAAGGACAAGTAGTCCATTCTGATCTTCCTCCTAAAGGAACTTTTGCTCTTAAGAGTAAAGATCAAAATAATCCTAGTATGGCCTCTCCTTTCAAAACCAGAAATGATGAAGGTCATGTTTATGCCAGAGATATCAAAGATCTCATGGAACAATCCAATTACACCAATAAGTATCTCCAAACTTTAGGAGAAATCTTAGGAGAAATCAAAGGAAAAGAGAAACAGAAGGGTAAAGCCCCTCTAGACTCCTCCAAAGATGATAAGCCATCATCTTCCAACCAAATAGAAAAACCTTTGTTTAATCCCTATAGGATTTCTAAACAACTCAAGAAAAACTTACAAGCTTCCAATCCTAGGAAACAAATCAAGAAGGAAATTGAAGAAGCCAGTGATGAGCTTCTTACCAAGATCAATCAGCAATTAAATCTTTACAAGTTAGTTATTCCTGAATCACCTAAAACTCCACCCTCTATAACTTCATCCACTAAAGCTTTCAATATGATAAGACAATCTCCATCTATTGGTTCTGAAGAAACCAATTCCGATGATGATCAAAAGATTAACATCAACCCAGTTATAACTGGTCCCAAACTTAATTGGAAAAACCCAACCAAACTCTACTATCCTAGAGCCACTGCTCCTGATCTCCTCTTAGAAGAAGGAAAAGAGTCCAATTTTAAGAGTTTTAGTGCCAACAACGTCTACGAATGGAACATAGATGGTGAAAATGAGTATGGCATAACCAAAATCCTCCAAAATGAGTATGGCATAACTAAGACAAAGCGAACTCGGACGAAAAAGAGTAGAAATAGGAGAAACCGGATAGAGACAGAGGAGAAGTAGAGGACGACGAAGAGGGCAGGAACAAGAAGAAGGAATTGTGACTACGAACCTGTGAGGCTACCATAAAATTAAACAGATTTAGTCTTGGGTTTTATCCCTTCCCTTTACATCTTTGATTTTCTGGGAAAAGCTAATACCCAGGTTTCCTCTTCTTCCTTCTATTTCTCTCTGAATATGATTATGTAACAAAGACTTAATCAATTTCTGTTGCAATTTTCTTAGTTCCGTTCTTTTACTTTTGTGATTATTGAAATTTTATTCTTTGTTGTTGCTATCGTTGTTGCTATTGTCATTGCTGTTGTTATCGTGGTTGTCATTTTTGTTATTGCTATCAGTGTCCACGATTAAGATTGTAATTAGGTTTAGGGTTTGGCCTTCCAATGGGGCCAAACCCTATATAGGGATTAAACTGCAAATATATGATAAAGAAGGACTGAACTATAAATATATGGTAAAAGGGGACCTGAAAGCAAAAAATCAAAAAGTCTTTTTTAATTTAATTTTCTGTTCATACACGTTTTAAGATTTGGTCTTCCAATGGGGCCAAATCCTAAATAGGGACTTATTCACAATTTACCTTTTTTTATTTTATAAATAGTCAGAATTGAATAAAAATGATAAAGGGTATACAAGCAAATAAAAAAGAATTTATCTTCTATATTTTTATTGACATAATTAGTTTGTATTCTTTTAGGTTTCTTTATTTATTATTTTTATTACATTAAAAAGGAGTAAATAATGATTTTTGTAGAATATTTGTGTTTTCTTTCAAAGTCTCCTTTAACATTTTTGTAACGTGATAGTTGGTAAACTTATATTTCTTTTTTTAAAAAAAAAATTCATTTGGGAATAATTTATTTAATGATAAGCAAAATTTTTCTTTTTAAATAATTAAAAGGGTACCATTTTATGGGCGTCTTAAGGGTGCTAATACCTTCCTTGAGCATAAATAACTCCCGGACTCGAAATCTGGTTCAAAGACTTCTTCTATTTTTAAATTATCGTCATAAAAAAGGTTTTTACTATTGTTTTTCCTTAATAAACTTTAGGTGGCGGCTCCATTAAAATTTTTTGGGTAGTTGTCACAGAAGTGTATCGTCAAACTTTTCAGATATGGTCATCGTAGGGGAAAGGATTGAAGGAGGTATAAGAAATGGAAAGATTGCCCACAATTCTGCTGGAGTAAGTGATGCCAAGAAACCCCCTACAAACTTCATGAAGAAGGAAGGGGAAACTAATGCTGTGATGACGAGCCAGGGAGGACATACCCAAGGAAAGTCACCTTATTTCTTTACTAGCTTCCCGCAGCCTTTCCCATACCCTTATTTTCCACCTCCATACATTGCCACTGCCTCTCATAATCCACCCACTCAGCCAAACCAAAGCCAGAAACAGCCAAACGACTAAGAGAGAAAAACAATCCAATTTGACCCTATTCCTATGACCTATACTAATTTATTCCATCACCTCATCAGTAATTTCTTAGTCTCCCCGCGCTCAATGAAACCGCTCCAACCCCCCTTCCCAAGAGGGTATGACCCAAACGCCAAATGTGAGTATCATGCAGGCGATGGAGTCACACTGTTAGCGCAAAGCCTTGAAGTACATGGTTCAGGATCTGATCAATGCCAAATTATTGAGTTTTAAAGAGGATGGCCCTAATGTGGGTAATAATCCCCTTCCAGGTCATGGAGGTCCAACAGTCAATGCCATTACTGAGGAGTTTGGGGACCAACCCCTAATAGCTAAATCGAAAGGTAGGGAACCAAATGATAAGAATGTCTCTATTTACGAGATCAGACAAAGCTTTCAGAGCGCAAGAATGTTGAATCCAAACCAGATAGCAACAGTCAAAGATGATCGCAGTGCTGAAGACAATATTGTCAACCTTGTCCACTCTTGCCCTCTAAATGAAGAACTCGGAAATTGGGAAATTGTTGAGGTTCCCGTGATGTTTGATTCAAAATAATTTTGTAATGCAAATCCTATTGCTCTGCCTAAGGCTTTAGGATGATTTATTGTCAAAATGGCGCACATGTTTCATTTCAGTATCTTTATCAATAAAATGCACTTTTGAATTTTTCAATCATTTCCCTTTTCTTTTTTTCATCTTTTCCATTCCCTTTCTTCTTTTTCGTTTTTTTCTTTTCGTCGATTTTAACTAATGCAGATCCAAAAATATTGTCTTTGAAAATGACGATGTCAGTGACTCATACTATAACTTTGACTACCCCATGAGGACAATTGGGAAACCCCTTCTGAACCGATGAGATTGATGGAACAAGAGGTAAAAGTGATACAACCCCACGAGGAAGAATCTGAAATAATCAAACTGAGTACTGAAAGTGACAAAAGTAGTTAATAAAAATAGAAAGAAAAAGGTAAAGCAAATGCACAATTTGCCAAAAATTAAATTTTATGAAAATTTGAGCAATGAGGTTTTGAGATGAAGTTTGGCCCTTTTTTTTTCTCTATTCCAAAAAAATGTATATCCCTTGGTACCCTTTTTGAGCCCTAAAAAATTTTCTTTCAAATACCCTATACAAGGATCACTCATCCATTGGAGGTTAGCACAATAGTCTATTCAATTTCATCTGTCCAAAAAAAGGCAAAGCAAGCAAGCAAGCAAATGGCAAATACAACGTATCAAAGACGCTTACAAGAATAAAAAAATCAGTAAATAAAAATGTCAAAACAAAACAAAAACAATTGTGCTAGGAACCATCAAAGTGCATCTTTGCACTAAAAATCCTTGTTAAAAAAAAAGCCCTTAAACACCTTTTGAGCCTGAAATATCCTTTCTTTTGTGACCCTTCAACCCCTGGCCACGTTACAACCCTAATAAAGTCTATTCTGATCAAAATCAAATTGCTCATATTTTCTCAAAACTTGATTTTTGGAAGAGGAAATCCATATAAACTCCTCATTGCAGTTTTTTTTTGCCAAAAATGTGGTTGTCAAATTCATCAAAAGGGATATGATCTGCCACCATGGTCTGCCAAATAAGATCATCAATGATAATGGAACTAAGTTAAATAACAACTTCAAGATCCAACATCATAATTCCTCACCATACCGCCCAAAGATGAATGGGGCAGTTGAGGCTGCAAACAAGAACATCAAGAACATCAAGAAGATTGTCCAGGAGATGGTTGTAACATTTGGAGACTGACATGAAATGCTCCCTTTTTCCTTGCACGGTTATCGAACTTTGGTTTATACCTCAACGGGGGCAACATCTTTCTTGCTGGTGTATCGAATGGAAGCAGCACTTCCCATTGAAGTCGGGATCCCCTCGTTAAGGGTATTGATGGAGATAAAACTGGAAGAGGCAGAATGGATTTAGGCTCGGTTGGATCAATTGAACCTCATTGAAGAAAAGAGAGTGATGGTCTTATGTCACAGACAACTATATCCGCAAAGGATGAAGAAGGCTTATGAAGAGAAAGTTCCCCCTCGGGAATTTTAAGAAGGAGACCTAGTACTCAAGAAGATTTTGCCCATCCAAAAGGATTCTCATGGAAAATAGATCCCGAATTACAAAGGCCCATATGTTTTGAAGAAAGCTTTTTCGGAGGAGCCTTAATCCTCACAAGGATGGACGGTGAAAATCTCCCACTCTCCATTAACTCTGATACAGTCAAAAATATTGTGCAAAAAAAAAAGAGGCAAGCAAAAATAAGCTTGCTAGGTTGAAAACCTGAAAGGGCGACCTAGGCAAAAATTAAAGCGTCCCGTTGGATTGAAAACTTGAAAAGGCAATCCAAGCAGAAGTTAGGGTCTGAAATTGGACATTAAAGTCAGCTGATGTATCAAGAGGCTCTTACCCAACTCAGGCAGTTCTATATATTTTCAGAAGTAGAGTAATGAGTATTCAAAGTTATGGATATGGGAAGCTGGCATGTGTTCCTACAAAGACACAAACTATAAAATATCTGCTTAGTTATTGTCTTTCTTTGTTTTTTTCTTCTTCCCTCATTTTTCTTGATGTATTTTCAAGTCTGTGTAACTTCAGTCCTTGTACACATGACTCTTTTTGAATACCAAACACCCCTGTTCTCGTATTTCAAAATGTTGTTTTATGATAACAGGCACTGAATTGTGAAATATGTGATGATACTGAAAAGCATTACGGTTATTATATACATCTTAAGAATCACGGGAAAAACGCCAAATCTCAACAAATAAGTTTTGGAAGGGCAAAGGGATTACTTGTAAAAAATGACAAGCACTGCATCGATGACTTGCGCTCCCTCCTAGTTGAAAGCATAGTATGAATAAACCCGATGAACCTCAGTCCGTCCCATATCCTTAAGCACTAGAGATCATACGGGATGAGGAATCAGTGCAATAAAAATAATAATCGCGTTGAATACATGCATCACATACCATATATTCATGCATCATCCTCATATCACCACCTTTTAGCCGTTATTGTTCCACTTGGTCCACGCACCAAGTGTTGATCCTTCACTATTGTTTCCAAAACAATGCGCCGAGCATTGATCATTTAATTTGCTTTCTAAGCGACGCGCCAAGCAACACCCCTTTTTATTGCTTTAAGATTATCGCGTCAGTACCCGACCTGGCGGTAGTCCCTCATTATTGCTTTTTGACTAACATATCAGTTTTGGACTTGATGTTGATCCTTCTTTATTGCTTCCCATCGACGCGTCAATACCCTACTTGGCGTCGAACCTTTCGATCACCGTGTCAGTACCCAACCTGGCGGTGATCTTTCTTTATTGCTTCCCATCGACGTGTCAATACCCTACTTGGCGTCGAACCCTCATTATTGCTTTCCGATCACCGCATCAGTACTCGACCTGACGGAGATCCTTCTTTATAGTTTTCTGATAAACGCACCAAGCGTTAATCCCTCATTTTTGCTTTCCGACCACCACGTCAATACCCGACCTGGTGGTGACCCTTCTTTATTGCTTTCCGATAAACGCACCAAGCGTTAATCCTTCATTATTGCCTTTTGATTACCGCGTCAGTACCCGACCTGGCGGTGATCCTTCTTTATTGGTTTTCGATTAAACGCACCGAGCGTCAATCCCTCGTTGTCATCCTTTGCCTATCCGGGTTCGGGACAAAATTAGTGGCTTTATCTTTACTTCTATTTTACGACGAAAATATGAAAACCTTTGTTGTTCACATTTTCTAATAAAATATAACTAAAGAGGGGCAGCTGTTATACCCCAATTTTGTCCACCTACCTCTGGTAATTTATTTTTATTTTTATTTTTGTTTTTACTTTATTCTTAGTAACAAATTTTGGGTTCATTTTTATGTTAATCCTTTGAGCTAATTTCAGTCCAATTGCAATAAAAAAGGAGGTGCAAATGGTCAAGCAAGCCCAAAATATAACCAATGTCCAGTCCATTACATGTCCAAGATTGCCCAAATACAAACCAAGCCCAAAACAAAATTACAAAAGTTGGTAAGAAATCAGAATGAAGCAAAATAACAAAACAAAACAGAAATAAAAAAAGAAAGAAAAAAACAAAACAAAGCAGGGGCGCATGGCAACCAACAACACTAATAGCAGCAACACTTTGAGGAACAAGCCAATGTCCCCTTTCTCCATGCTCCTAGCCTTTTCCCATTTTTGCCAAGACATAGCAGCTTTGCAGGCACTACTCTGCCACCACCAACCATACAGCAAATGGCCAATGCAAGGGTCAATAGCCTTTGTCTCATTAGAGCCCCTGCACCATCAAAATGTTCCTATAAATACCACAGAATTACAGAGAATAAGGGGGAAATTTTTGAGAAAATTTTCTGAGACTTCTACCACTAAACAAAGAATTAAGGACTTCACATTGGAGTCCTAATTCAACCCAAACATAGAGAAAGATTAAGAAAGAGCAAAAAAAGAAGAAGCACAGAGGAAGAAGAAAACAGAATTAGAGAAGAAGAAGAAGAAGAAGGAGGAGGAGAAGAAGAAGAAGGTTCGCATCTCCCTCTCCCTCTCCCTCTCAGCCCCGCATCTCCCTCTTCATCTCCCTCTCTCGACCTCCCTCTCCTCTGCACCCCCCTTTCCTCCCTGTTTCCTCTCTCCCTCTCAGTCCTACATCTCCCCTTTTCCTCCCTGTTTTGGCTCCTCCCTCTCCCTCTCACGATCCCCTTCTCCTTCTCTCGCACCCACTCCCTCTTCCTCCCAGTCTCTCTCTCTCCCGCTTCCCCTCCTCCCTCTCCCCCGATCTCTGTCACTTTCACCTTCCCTCTCCTTCTCCACCCGGCCCTGCCCTCTCCTTCTCGCTCGCGCCATGGCGGTTGGCTGACAACGCCTCTCGCCTCCTTCTCCTCCTTCCCCGTGCCCCGTTTCTCCCTTTCCCTCTTTCTCTGTGATTTCCTTCTTAAATCTTAGGGTTCTCATCTGAAGCCACCCCTCCCCTTTAGTTTTTCTTATTCCATCTATTTCTTTTATTTCATCAAATTCTATTTTTTTTTTGTAAACCTTGGGCCTTAGCCCATTTGTTTTCTTTGCTGCCCATCGTGAAACACACCCTCACCCCTTTTATTTTCATTTTATTCGTTTTTGTTTTATTATTTATCAATTCTGTCTATTTTTTTTTATCTTGGTTCAGCTTATAAATTTTGGGCTTCAGCCCACTGGTTTTGACCCAATCTAGGGTTCCTAACAAAAAAAAAATGTGAATGTCCCCCTCATCCCTTTTATTTATTAACCATACTTTTTTATTGTAAAATTCTTCAATCTTCTTGAATAAATACTAGTAGTGACTACACCAAATTCACTTTAGGTTTGGTCATCACGCAAACTTTTTTCGATGACTACCTCAAATCCTCTTTTGTTTGGTCATCATAAAATCCTAATAAAAAATCTAATTAGTAGTGACAACGCCAAATCCGCTTTTGGTTTGGTCACTATGCAAACCCTTTTAAAAAAACTTAAAATCAATGACTACTCCAAATCCTCTTTTGGTTTGGTCATTACAACAATCTAAATAAAATATCTTAAAATATTAGTAGTGATTACGCCAAATCCACTTTTGGTTTAATCACTACGCAAACCATAAAAATTAAGTCACAAAATGATTAATTAAAATCAACTAACACACAACCATTTTTTACCCAAGAACTACGTAGCCTTTGATTTCTCCACTGCACCCGGAGATACGTAGGAGCAGGAGCACACTCCTGTCAAGCGCAAAAATAAACAACTTTTATTAAGCCTTTTTTTTAATCATTTCATCATTGTAAATCCTTGTCTTTCTTTTAATAAAAGGGAAATAAATATTTTTTTAGAATTTAATAAATTTTGCACAATTAATTAGAGGTAACATTTTTCGAAAGGATGTTGTAGGGTGCTAATACATTCCCTACACATAATCGACTCCCGAACCCAAATCTGGTCTCAAGGACCATTTTTCTTCAAAAAAGGTTTTTTCCAACATTTTTCCTATGAAATAAATTATTGGTGGCGGCTCCATTAAACTCGAATAAATCCCTCCGAATTTTTTGGTCGCTACAATTGGCAATTGAATGTATTTTTTAAAAATTAAAATGAAACTTATTATTCGATATCTAATAGTTTTTTATGTAATAATTAAAATTGAATTTGTCAGGATAGTTTTATTTCTTTTGAGCATATATCTATTTTATGGATATATTTATCATTTATTAATGATTATTTTTCTTTTGAGTCATGATAGGGAAACAGTAATTTTTAATGAGTTTGTCGGTATAGTTTTATTATCCTTGAGCAAATATCAATTTTATGCATGTGGTTATTAATTACATATATCTATTCACAATCCCGAGTCTCGACGGGGAAATATATAATGACTTAATATAGACAAACTTATTTGTATATAATAAAGAAAATTTTGAACGACTGTATTTTAGGTCCTGTTATTATATACAATTAATATTGGTATTGGAATCGCTATATTCAAATATTTGCTTTGTCAAATGACATTCCAATTCACATACCTTGGAAAAAATAAAAAATAGTTGTTTTTAATCAATGCTCCTAAAGATTTAATTTACTCTACTATCTATTTAAGCAAACAATAGGCTGGTGAAAAGACAAAACTAGACTACCATATTTTTGTCACCTATCATTTTAAAGGGGCAAATATGTCAATCTAAATCTTCTAATCTATTTAAGCAAACAATAGGCTGGTGAAAAGACAAAACTAGACTACCATATTTTTGTCACCTATCATTTTAAAATGGTAAATATGTCAATCGAAATAAAAATAAATCAAAATAAAAATTAAATCCACATAAAAATTAATTTTTTACCTACTTTTAACTTTTTTCTCTCACCTTTCACTTCTCACATCTCTTTCTTCTTTTCTGTAACGTACGTAACTTTTCTTTCTTTCTCTCTTTTTTTTTCTCTTTCTTTCTCTCTTTCTTCAAAATAAATATAATGAAGCCATTTTAATTTTTCTATTTTATTTATATTTATATTTTTATTAATATTATTTAATTTCATTTTTTATATTTTTATATTTTATCATTATAATTTTTTTATTATTTATAAATAATTATTTTCGTTTAAAGTCTCGATAAGAAAACATTACATATTGTCAATATAATTTTATCGTCTTTGATCACGTATCAAAATTTATAAATATATTTATTATATATTTTTTATAGATGATTATTTTGCTTTTTGTTCTTAATGGGAGGAAACATCGCATACTGTCGGTATAAATGATTATTTTTCTTTTGGGTACAGACGGAGAAACATAAAATGTTGTCGGCATAACATAAAAATTTATAAATATATTTATTATATAATATTTATATAAGATTATTTTACTTTTGACTCTTAACGAAAAGAAATATTACAAATTATTGGTATAAATGATTATTTTTCTTTTGGATCCAGACGGAAAAACATAAAATGTTTATTTTTTATATCAGCGTAAGCATCTTTATTATTTATAAATGATAATTTTACTTCTTAGTTTCTATGGGAAATCATTACATGTTGTCAGTGTAGTTTTATCATCTTTAAACATATATCAAATATATAAATGTTTTTATAATTTATAAATAATTATTTTGCTTTTTAGTTCATATGGGAAACATTACAGGATTTTTTATTTTTTTATCCCTTTTTTAATAATTATTACCCAAAATATCCCACTTTTTTCATTATTTCCCTAATTGCCCTACTTTTTGGGCAAGGTGAGAAATCGGTTTTGCTAAACCCGATTTCTCACCTATGTTTATTTTTTTATTTTTTATTTTTTTAAGTTTTCAGGTGAGAAATCGGGTTTAGCAACACCGATTTCTCACCTATAGTTTTTTTTTTAATCATGGGAAATCGGGTGTGCAAACACCGATTTCTCAACTGTAATTTTTTTTTACGTTTTTAAAATTATTTTATGTTTAAAAACAAAAAAAAAAGAAAAAAAAAACATGTGAGAAATCGGGTTTATCAAAACCGATTTCTCACCTTGCCCAAAAAATAGGGCAATTAGGGAAATAATGAAAAAAGTGGGATATTTTGGGTAATAATAAATAAAAAGGGGATAAAAAATAAAAAATCCAAACATTACATGTTGTGGGTGCAATTTTATAGTCTTTTAACACATATCAAATTAATAAATGTTTTTATCATTTGTAAATGATTATTTTGTTTTTTTAGTCTTTACGAGGAAACATTACATGCCGTGGGTGTAATTTTATCGTGTTTGAGCACATATCAAATATGCAAATGTCTTTATCATTTATAAATAATTATTTTACTTTTTAGTCCTTACGAGAAAACATTACATGTTGTCAGTGTAATTTTATTATAAATAATTATTTTACTTTTTAGTCCTTACGGGAAACATTACATGTTCTGGTGTAATTTTATCATCATTAAACACATATCAAATTTATAAATGTATTTATTATTTATAAATGTATTTAATTTAGCTTTGATATTGTTTTATGACTATTAACACATAGAGGTGGTTCAGAAAGATGCTATTAAAATTGGTATAAGGACCACTGTATTAAGATATTTGTCAGGTCAACAAACATAACAACTGATATTCAATTTTAATTAATGCATGTAAATGCTTTAGAAACATTCATTGCAACCAACACGACGCGACCCCATGCGGATGCACAGGTATTCTACTAGTTTTTTTACAAAAATACAATTTTATGAACCAACTCACTTGCATAAGAAATAGATGTAACTCATTAATATAAGTCTCACTATAAATAAGAGTATAAATAGAAATTAAACATTTAATGTATTTAAAAATTGATATTATTTCTTATAATTAGAACAAAGAAAAAATATCATTTTGTTCACTATAAAAAGATCGGAGGAAGTACTTTCAATTTTGGTTTTAGAAATATTTGTAGTAACTAATATCGCGTGCCCCGTGCGTATTTACAGCATATGGCTAGTTATATACAAAATAATTTTTTTTTTGACAAAAGAAAAGTTACACCATTTTATTAATAATCACAACCGCATTACAAGTGATAAATAATAAAAATAAGATTATTTTAAATTTTAATTTAAGTAAACAGTTTTATTCACGTAGCTTATTATAATTGATGACACAACAATCAACATTTGTTGAATAACAAGTCTTTTTGAGTTAGGAATCCAATCCAATCCAAACTTCAATTATTAGCAACTAGTAACATACCCGTGCATACGCACGGGTCGCGCGGCGTTTGTATAATTGTTATGAAATAGTGCATCATCTATCATCTTAAGGTTCGAATTTAAAAATATATTTGATTAAGAATATCCAAAATCTGAATGAAATAATAATAGTAAGAAAATGTGCTGAGAATATATTAAATTGGAATTAAGAATAATAAGATTATTATATGCATTTCATGCCGATACAATGCAACAAAAAAATTAGAAGAGCAAGTTCCATATATGATTGGCCTACATCAGTCACTTCTACACTTTGACATAGTTTCATGCGCACGGGTCCGCAGCGTTTACTACTAATTGTTCTTCAAAATTAAAATGTGATAGTAAGTGGTTTATTAATGAACAATACATTAACTTTTGTATTCCAATTGGATATTTTCCTATGAAAAAGCAAAAGCATAACAATTGAGAGTAATAAGCTTTCACAAATTTGTAAAGGTCGAAATAGATTGCAATACTTCTATATCATTAAAGTAATAAGCATAACCATCCATGATATAATACTTGGGAACAAAAAGGTCCAAAACAACATAATAGTTCTGAAGTTTTCCATTCACATGTTGTAAAGTACACTTAAAGGTCCAAAATAAGCATAACCATCCAAAAGTTTGTCCTGGCAGTATAAATGGAATCCTGCTTCTTTAATTGATGAATTTTTATTAACAAAAAATTATAGCAGCAATGAATTGTAGTACTGGATAAGCCTTTGGATCATCCTCACCTTCCTAAATAACACATATGACAAAAGTGTAAATAAGATTTTGTGGTTAAATAGATATTTGACCTAGCCATGAAGTTAATCAGTACATACCTCAAGCATCTTGTTTCTTAGTTGAACAGTTGTCTACTCAATAACATCTTCACACTCTTTGTTTCAAAAGATAAAGTTTGAAATGTCTTTTTTATGAACCACGTTGATATCCAATTTATACTTGTACATAAAATTAACATAGATATTAATACCAAACTTGAAGTTCGGCGTGTCAGTTGTGGTTGTTTCTAAATTTCAAATGCTTGAAGAAACTAACCTCGGAACAGACTTTTCATTGAATATCCCGCATTTACATGTGAGTCATTGAATCTCTTGAGTCATCGATATCTTTGATCGGGTCATAGTTGCGTGCCATCAGCTAAAAGTATCACAATAAATAATCCCAATCAGATATATCCTCAATTGTAGTTTAAATAAGAGTAACAATAGTTGTTAACTCTTTTTTCCTTTGAAAACATTTAATATGAGTAAATCGAAAGTAACACAGAGCAATATATGATTTATCTTTCTCATTTACTAATATCTTCCAACTTAAGAATTGTTTTCAAAAAACGATATCTTCCAAATTATATAATATCATAAAAGAAATGATATCTTCAAACTTAATTACTTTTAAACATGGAGTACAAATTGCCTGTTCCAACCCCTTATCGAATTCTTGTAGACACCCATGAAGGATTACCAAGTGCACTCAAAATGGTCAAGTTTGTATAGTCAGATTATAGTTTCCAAGCACATACTTTTGATTTTCATTGATATTTTATATTTTATTTTAATTTTGTTGAGACTAAACTGCATATATCAAGATGCTAAAGAAAAGTCACAGCTAGAAGTTTAACAATAGTATAATTAAGCAATATTTCTTTTAGGCATATTTTTGGCAGAAATTGGTTCATTTTGTGCATAATGTGCATCAGAAATGAGACAAAAGTAGAGTATAATTAAGCAATATAGCTTCAAGGAAGAAGCTACAGACACAAAAGATGAAGAGTAGCAAGTAGAAGGAAGTGGAGATGCAGAATGATTTTAGAAACAGGTGAGAGGTGCAAGAATGTTGTTTTCTTTGGTGGGTTTAGGTGAATTGAATCTAGATACCAAAGTGTTGCAACCTGCCAACTCAAATGCAAAGGCAACAATTCAAATGGTACCAAAGAACATGCTACACATCTAAAGCTTTATGCAGCCAACTTAACATATAGAAAAGATATTGTTATGATTTCAATAAGTGGCAAATTGTGAGAATAAATAATACCTTGGAAGGGTTGCAACTCTTCCCAAGAGTCCCTTTATCTTCCCTAGCCAAGAACCAAACAAACCTGAAAGTTAAAAACAGAGCAAACTTAGAAAGGATAATAAAAAAAAAGTAAAAGATGCCTATAAATAGAACACATAAAAAGGCATCTCCATAACAGCTATAGTCACACATTAATTAAAGCCATTTGCAATGAAAGAAAATACCTTCTATTTAATTTGCCTATTTAGGCCCCAAAATTTGCAATGTAGGGGTGCACAAATGATATACATAATAAGGTAGCGTAAGTAACGTTCCCGTGAGTAATGTCCTCAACTCTGAGTAAAGTGTCCGCTAAAACTAAAACAATTGATTTGATTTATCTATGTTTGCATGAACAATTTCCAGCTTAAACAAATTTCACATCTCAAGCTAAAGCTATAACAGATGTGGATTAATGATAATATAAAGTGATAATAAGTAAACATAGTAACAATGAAATAAGAGGTTGTGGATCAAATAGGCAATCAGAATAGTTTTGGTATACCTAAAGCTAACGGATGAGGGTTGTGAACTGACACTAAGACAATGAGGCATTGAACAAAAAAAATATATTTGATATAGATTCTCAACTCCTTGGATTTAAAATGTAAAGCAAATATCTTAATATGAGAATGAGAATGAGAATAGTTAAACACATGATAAGAATACTGGCATTTAAATCAACATGGGTTGATTTTAAATCATGTAAAGTGCTCTGAATATGATATTACTCTGAAGGAAAAGGAACATATGCAGAAACTGCACAACAGAGGCAACATCCTTGAATTTCATGCCCCAACAGATATCATTTTTTTTTTATCAAGGAACAAAGTGGAATAACTATCCTAAGGTAAGCACGCAGTAACATAAGTATGGTAAAACAATCTGTAAGTAAACATGCCTCATTTGACCAACCAAATCAAGTCCAAATTTAACCAAACTTAAAAAATGCAAAAATATTCAGAATAGAATCATCGTAGTAAAATATTGGAAGTGCAGAATTGCAGAATGGTAAAAGACATAACTCAAATAATTGCAGAAGTTGGCTGAATGCCACAAAAACACAAATGCAAGTTAAAACCAAATGGTCAACTCTATAAAATTCAAGTCCAACATGAATAAAGCAATATTACCAATTTCTTCAACCTCTCTTCCATCTCCTCTCTATATTCTTGGATCCTGATCTCTTTCTCTTTGAATTTGGATTGATATCTCATCATTTATAGGCTAAACCATCCATGAGACATAAATATGTCAGAAACCTAAATGCATAGCAAGACTAAAGTACTCCTTTATAAAGCTTCTTACCTAAAGCTCCTTCAAAATCAGAAATTTGTTAGATAAAATATACTAACAACTTCAAATATACTGATAACATGGCATACACCTTATAAGATTTCTACCAAATGCAATATGTGAATAGGAGAAGCTGATCAAGGAGACAAACTAATAAAATAAACAAAAATAAAAATAAAAACAATATGTTCCTTAACCCAGAATAGCAGAATGAACTTATTCTTGTACAAAGTATATGTAATTTATTTACCTTTTTACTTACAACAGACTTTGGCTGAAAGGGGAGATATGTACTGCAAAAGAGGGGAAAAGATCAGAATTTTAGAAGTGTCTGTGCTAAAAAATAAAACTCAAACTAAAACAACAAATACAAAACCCCTCATTCTCAAAATGAAAAGTAACTATAAATAAATTAACATGTTGATTAACATGCTGACTCAAATTAAAAAAATATGATCTGGGCAGAATTGTTCAAATGAAATTCAAGCATCTTCCATCTACTTCCCATCGATTTCCAATCTTCCACTAACCCCCGCAATCTCCGATTCAGCATGGTGAGCCTCCGTAGCTTGCATCTCCGACAAGAATTCACTGCGAAATTCTCAAATCGCAAGAAATTCACAGCTCAGCTCTGCAGGGAAGGGAACAAAAAAGCCTGAGTTGAAAAAAAATAGATCTGAACAAAACAAAAGAAGCAAAAGAATACTGCAAACTGAAGAATATAAATCGTCAATACCTTTCTAGGAGCTCTTCTCTGTCATAGAAACCCATTGCCACCTCTGGGAGCTCTGTGTTCTTTTGTTGCTTCTGGGCGAGGTTTGTTTTCCCGTGTTCTTCTGTTGCTTCTGAGCGAGCATTTCTGAAAGAGGAAGGGGATGGAGGAAAAAAAGGGGGAACAAAAGGAGAGGGCTGCGGTTGATCCCTCTCTTTTAGGGTTAGGGTTGGTTTTTTGGAGAAAGGGATGAGAGGGAGAGAAGGCGACAGAGCAAGAAAGGAGAGGAATTTTGAATCTGGCTGTGAAAGATGAAAGAATGAGAAGATGATCATGGAAATAGAAGAAGAAAGAGAGAGCGCGAGAGAAGAGAGAGGGCGAGGATTCAAATTTTTTGTTCCCATGAAAGATGTTTTCTGTTGAAGAAGAAACAAAAAAATAAAGAGACAAAATTACCCCTTTTTTTACAGGTGTCAATTTTTTAAGAATGGGTAGTTATGAATTTTCCCTATGTATCAAAAATCATATATTAAAAGTAGATTTAGCACCCACGTGTCTCATCCTTAAAAAAAGGGCAAAAAAAAAAAAAAGTGAAAGTGTCAGCTACATGGTCGCTTCAACACGACACCGTTTCCTCTCCCACACGGATCGACCTGAAATCTGGGTTTCCTTCTTCTGATCGTTATCTCTCTCTCTCTCTCTGAGTCTCAGTTTCGTTTCGAAGTTGGAAACTTTTTCCATTATTGCTTGCTGGTTTGGTTCTAAAATCTGGGTTGGGAAACTCTTTCGTGCCCTTTTTTATTTTCATATTTTTGTATCGATATCATGCTGCTAATTAGTTTTATTTTTGTGTATTTTTTCCAGGGTAGGGCTGTTTTCAGTTTGCTTAATTTTAGAGCTGTTAATTTTGATTTGAATATCACAAGCCATGGTGAAGGACACTACCTACTACGACATATTAGGTGTCAATGTTGATGCATCTGCTGCAGATATCAAGAAGGCTTATTATGTCAAGGTAATGGATGCCCTTCAATTTTCTGATCTGTGAAATCCCAAACTGTGATTTGAGGATGTGTAAATTTGATTATATAGTGTGTTTATATTTTTAAAGCAGTTAGGGTACTAATGTAAATATGGCTTCAGTTTGTTGTATAAATATTTGCTCATTCTGAGATTGGGATTATTACACAGTTCTGATATCTTTTTGCTGCTTTGGTTTGGTCCTTTTAAGACACTCTATGTTGCCGTTGTTTGAATTTTTTTATTTTTTAGTTTGAATTATTTATCAAATATTGAACTCAATAAGCCCCTAAGAATGGACTCCTGGAGTTGCCTAGTGATCTTAATGAGTGACACAGTGCAGTGCTGACCTTCATCATTGATCTAGTTTGCTGAGCTAATCTGACTCTTTTCATTATTCATTATTTGCTTCCTTTAACCATGTGGTTATTTTTTAGCTGGTGAGCTTGGGTTTGGGTGAATTATACGAAAAATTAAAGAAATATGCACTCTCCCTCTACTTATTTTTAGATTGGATATTTAGAAGACTACACTTCTAATTCTTCTTCTAAATATCCAATCTAAAAGGTTTAGGAGGTAACATGTTTGAGTCGTGAAATCATCGTTTTATAAATGCAAGGCAAGGTTACGTCGGTTACCTAAAATAGATCTGTGATGGCCTGATGGGTCTGACCTTTCCCTAGATCTTGCCATAGTAAGTGCTTTATAGCACCATATTGCCCTTTTTTATTATAATTTTATTTAGAAGATTGCATTTATGTTTTACATTTTCCTTTTCTCCTGCATGAATCTTTTTCTTTTTCTTTTTTTTTTTTTTGTTATTTGACAATTCCTCCTTTGTGTCACTATAATGACTTGTGATAAATATCTCCATCTCTTCTATCTTTCTTTCTTTTGTAGGCAAGAATAGTTCACCCTGATAAAAACCCTGGGGATCCTAAGGCTGCAGAAAATTTTCAGGTATGCACTAAGAAGCCAAGTTTTGGCTTCACCATACTAACCAGTATTACTGCTTTTTATTAAATAAAATATTTGCATCTTTCTTACTATTAGATGTTTAGTCATAGTATTAAATATAGGAATATTTATGCCTTTGGGATCTCTCTCTCTCTCTCTATATATATATATATATATTTAGTTTGCTTTATTTTTCCTCAATATAATTTTGCAATTCTGGTATCTATACCAGATGCTTGGCGAAGCTTACCAGGTTTTGAGTGATCCTGAGAAGCGTAAAGCATATGATAAGGATGGAAAGGCAGGAGTATCACAGTAAGTTTATACAACCTTACATGACTGAAAAGTAGTTAACCAACAATAGCATGCTAGCAATTAAGCCCCATAAAATGGTGAAGTGCTGTCTTTGCAGTTCAAAGCTAAGTCATAGGTTATTGACAGAAAGTAGTTTCTTGTCTAGTTGTTTAATGTCTTTCATTGATTTTTTTCTTTTCACTTCTCTATATTCAATTATTAGTCAGATTGAAGCTGGAGCCAAAAATATGTATTATTCACTGAATATACTCTCTCTATGTTCCTTTCCCGATATCAGTGTGATGTGAATTCAGAAAATGGGTTTACTGATGCTTTAAAAGGAAATAAAAGAAATGACAAGAGGACAAAAATAGAGAAACAACAGCTTCTTTGAAGGGCCTGCTTCCTTGATGTCCAAAACCACGTTCAATCCTTGTGTGTCCCTTTTCTCTTCCCTCCTTCTCTGTTATACTCACAATCTATCAGAATTTCACTCCCTTTTTCAGCAGGTGGTTACATTCACGGCCCACCCCTTATTTTCCCTCTCATTTCTCACATTCCCCACATTGTCCAGTATAGGAGGGTTCCTAACATAGTGTTTGTTTCAACACAAGTGGTTGCCAACCTCATAGGTTAGGTTTCTTTTTATTGTAAGTTAGAAAGCAGATCTAACCAATCTTTGTGAAACTTCTGCAAGATATTTAGTATGCATTTGAGCTAGCTCATTTTATGCTCAAACCAACTTATAATAAATATTTTACCAAGAAAGCTTTTGAAAAAAAAAAGAAGCAATTTTTTGTCAAAATCAATAAAAATCAAAATATGCATTTAGATAGAGTGAATGAGTGACAGAGCTGTACAGCTGCTTGATTAGAGAATTTGACTTCACTGTGCCAGACCTGTGAATATTTTCCACTATGTTGAGCTATCAAAATTATAGTGGAGACCTAATGCTAATACCCGAGGAATCTTTCTAACTGCTGCTAAAAATCAAGTTATTTAGAGGTTTTTTTTGGACAAAAAAATTATTTAGAGGCTGAGACTTGAGAGAAGAGAATGAAATACCCCGTTTTGTATTGCAATGGAGCAAGAAATTATATACAAGAGGAGATGATGCAGAATAGACTTAAGATTATTTTTATCTCTTTTATTTATAAATTTTATGATAATTATGATATTTATTTTATTATGTTATTTACGATATTGATATTTTTTCTTATTTTTTGGAACTTTATTTTTGATAAGATGTATTAGAATTTAGGTCTAACTCAACCCCAAATGCTAGCTCAAGGGATAAAGGTTGCCTGATCCTTATGAGGAATATTTTGGTCATATATCTAGTAAATGTGGGATATGAACAAGATGTAATCTTAATATTGATAAAATATCTAGCTTAAGGAAATTTAAATGCTAGTAAGATTAGGATTTATTTAGGGATTTTAAATTATTTAAGATTTTATCATCATTGAGTTATAATTTAGATACCTTATGTAATGGAGTTTTGATGATTTAATAAGTAACATACAACTTTTATTCAGAGAGTATGAAATTTCAGTCAAAGGAATACTGCGTGCCTAAAGGAGTACTTAAGGTTTTATTAAGGGAGTACCCTGCCTATAGGAGTACTCTTGGGTATTTGGTTCTACATCAGGAGAGTAACTCCATCCATCATTTCAGGACTGAAATCTAGTAGTACAAAATCAGAATTGATTATATTTTAAATAGCTTAAAAGGAAAAGCAAACCATCATAGCTAATTCACAAGAATACTAAGAGGAAAAATAAGCTCTTAAATTAATATCTATTGAAGTTATAGGATTTTAGATAAGGAAGAAGGGAAGGAAATGCATAAAAGACTTCGAATGATTATCGTGAATTGATATTATTGTTTTATACAAAAAGACTAAGCACTAAGCCTTATTTTTATACTAATACAAGGCTTCAAATCCCAAAAGCTAGTTTGTAGGAGGAGGGGGTCCAACTACATATATACATTGCACAGCCCAGGAAACCTGGCAATGTGGGACTCAAATGCCACTTCAATACCCACCCTCACGCGTAGGCCTGGGTCCAATTCCAACAGCATGCCTGCAAAATCTGGCTCTGATACCATGTCAGAAATTCTGTTTTCTTGCTTTCATTCATAGAGAGCTCTTACATAAATAGGCAAATCTGATTCCTAAAATCAGGAAATATACTTATATGCAATAAATGGGAGATTACTAATTTCTAAATATATACAACTTATAATAGGTAACAAAGTAATTGACAAAATCTCCTATTAACACTAATTATATACGGAAACAAATCCTAAAAAATATGAAAACCAATCCTAAGAGATAATGTAAGACGCTCTAAGATAACATCAAGATGTTATAGGATATTTTCGTATCATCCAACAAACCTCAAGCTAAAGCTTACTAATCTTTGAACTTGTTACGAATGTGCTATTTGAAAGAGAAAAATAACCAAATAATATAATTTGATATTGAAAAGTAGTAGGGCGAAATCACACTTGAAACAAAAAACTGGGGCCTTAGACTGTAATTGGGTCGAAACTTGGGGTCATACTAAAATTGAGACAAAACCAGTGCCAAACCGCAATTGAGACATAATGGGGGCCAAACTAGAGCTACAAGATTCTTCCAACAAGAAATGATCAAACTGGTGTAGACATGAAGAGGAGGTATTGGTGAGCAAGACGAGACCAACAACGAGGTCAAACAAGGCTGGCAAGGTTGATGGAAAGCTTTTGAAACATCACGTGTGTGAGTGCACAGATTATGCTAGTGATGATGCTAAAAAAAAAAATTCGAGAAAGGTCTTCTGAGATGATCTGACAAACTACTTTGAACAGCTAATAGCTGTATACAGATAGTGGGATTAGCTAATCCAAAGGCTTCTAAGACAGGTTGCAGAAGTGGTAGATTAACAAGAGAGAACAAGAGATACAAAAGGTGGTTGAAAGAATAAGCCGGAGAAACAGCTGAAATGATGACTGAAACGGTGTTGTTGCAAGGAGATACGTCCAAACCAAGGTCAAAGTGAAGAAAGAAAGGCGAATCCTTGTAGAGGATAGTGGTGTGGCTCAAATGGTGCCAATGGGTACAACCAGTCGATACAGAAATGCTGAAACAGTGCATGGAAACCAACATTTTCAAAGAAACACATCCAATTGTAGGTCGGAAATACGGGGGGAGCACTTGGATGTACTGGAGGAGCTGCAAACGGTGGCCAAAGATCTAGCCGGACAAGCCACAATGCGCGGCAGCATTGACATACGAGTAGAAAGAAACACACGACTGAGAAACAGAGCAGGGACATGCATCCTTGGGCATTGGACTTGAGATTTTGGGAGGTTGTTGATCGGAAGAAGACAAACTGGATGGTGGTAGCTTTGGCCGAAAAACTCGCCAGAAATAAATTTTTGGTAGCAGTGGATAGCGACAGCTGTGGCCGAAAACGAATTCTTAATACATCAAAAAAATGATATAAAAAATAAGGTCAAAAATAGATGATACGTGGTTGAGAGAGAAAGGGTGGCCGGAATTTGTGCATGGCCGAGGAAATGAAAAGAATGATGGGGATAAAGACATTACTATAGTAGAGTCCCAAACTTGAGAGAACTTGACAGTGAAATAGTGATGTTGTACCGCTCTGATACCATGTTGAAGTTAAAAGATTTTAGACAACGAAAAAGGGAAGAGAATGAATAAAAGGCTTATCTAAAATACACTGTTATAAGATGACATAAACATATTATAAGATATTTTCGTATCATCTTAGGGTATCTAACACAGTAAGTTCCAAAATTAGAATTAATCACTAGTGACCTGCTTTAGGCTTGATTATTTAACCAGAATCTCCTATAATCTTTGTTATTTTAAATAATTTCAGATGATTGCTAGTATGTAAGAGAATGTTTAAGTACTTGTTTTTTTCTTCTTCTTTTTTCAGAGATTCCATGATGGACCCTGCAACTGTATTTGGAATGCTTTTTGGAAGTGAATTTTTTGAAGAATATATTGGAAAACTTGCACTGGCTTCTTTAGCATCAATAGAAATTGAGGAAGACTCACAGGATCCTGTAGTTCATAGGCAGAGAATTCAAGAAAAGATGAAAGTACTCTTTTCTTTCTTTCCTAATGCTCTAGTACAGTTTTCCCCAGCCCACTGTACAGTTCCCCCTCTCCATATTTTGGTAGCTAAAGCTGTTTCCTAGTGTTTTATCTGTAGGCATGGCAGAAGGAAAGGGAACAGAAGCTGATATCAATTCTGAAAGATCGGCTGCAACCATTTGTTGATGGTCGAGAAGATGAATTTATAGCATGGGCAAATTCAGAAGCACGTAATCTTTCAAAAGCTGGTAATCCTTTTGTTTTATCCTGTAATTCTATTAGTGTATTTGTTGAAAGTCCCACATCGACTAGAGATATGGTCTGAGTGGTATTTATAAGGCTTAGACAATTCTTACCTTACAAGCCGCCAGTTTTGTGGGGATGAATTAGGCCTAAGCCCAAATTCAAGATGGTATCAAAGCTTATGCTAGATCTGTTATTGGGCCATGATCTCTGTTATTTCACCCGTATTTGTCCGCGCTACAGGTGTCCGGTCCTGGGCGTGAGAGGGTGTGTTGAGATCCCTATTATTCCACCCACATTAGTCCACGCTTCAGATGTCCAATCCTAAGCGTGAGGGGGTTTGTTGAAAGTTTCACATCGACTAGAGATATGGTCTGAGTGGTGTTTATAAGGCTTAGGCAATCCTCACTTTACAAGCTGGTTTTGTGGGGATGAGTTAGTCCTAGGCCCAAATTCAAGATGGTATCAACGCTTATCCTAGATCTGTTATTGGGCCATGATCTCTGTTATTTCACCCATATTTGTCCGTGCTACAGGTGTCCGGTCCTGGGCGTGAGGGAGTGTGTTGAGATCCCTATTATTCCACTCACATTAGTTCACGCTTCAGATGTCCAATCCTAAGCGTGAGGGGGTGTGTTGAAAGTCCCACATCGATTAGAGATATGGTCTGAGTGGTGTTTATAAGGCTTAGACAATCCTCACTTTACAAGCCGGTTTTGTGGGGATGAGTTAGGCCTAAAGCTCAAATTCAAGAGTATTAATAAACGATAATCTGGAATTTTGAAGTTTCAATAACTGAAATTTATCATCATCAAGAATATCAATTTATTGTCTATGCCGAATTGCCAACATATGTTTTGTAATTGGCCATCAATTGAGACCTTTTGGGGAGCTGTTGGAGGTTATAATACAGAAGGGGGGCATGAAATAAATTATTAATTTTTGTTTATTGATGTAGACGCTTTGTTTTGTTTGACTGAACTTTGTTTTAGAGGTGCAATTATTTGTTTTTTAAGTTTTGAAATGTAAATGGAGATATTCAAAGAAAGGAAAACTCATTAATTCAATCAGGTGTAGTTATAGAATCTAGCAGAATGCTTCAATATGTTATTTGAATGGCATATTTCCCGTCTCATTGAAGGAAAATGTTCAAATAATGTCTAATTTTTAAGCATATCATAAAATGAAGTTTTGAGTCTCTTATAGTCCCGCCTTTCTGTAGTTGGATTATTAGGATTCTTATTATGTTGGGAATGTAAGAAAGTAAAGAGTGAGGCTGGGACTTGAGGATAAAAAGGAAGGAAGAGAGTGGAGAAGGGATATGCGAAAATTATTGGATGCTTAGACGCTGATTGGACAAGTTGTATTAAAAATAGAATGTCCACTTTTGGGTATTGTATATTCATTACTAACAACTTGATATTTTGAAAAAGTAAGAAGTGAGTTGTGGTCAAAGATCGACCACTTGCAAACTCATTTGGCTAAGACAACTGATCCAAGAGCTCCAATTTGAAGAGGTTATGCAAATGGCATTTGTATATGTGATGATCATGTTGCATTGCACACAACTCCCAATCCAATGTTTTGCTAATATTACTTCCAATTATTTGAGAAATTGGAACCGAGGTCCTCTAAAAGTGACAAGCTCAATGCATAGACCTATATGCTCTAGTTTGAGGAGGAAGGTTGGAAAATATGTAAATAAATCAAGGCTTAAATATGAAATTGGTCCCCAAAAAATCTGCGAGTTCGTTTTTAGTCCCCAAATTTTTTTTTGAAGGTTTTTAGTCCCCAAAATTTCAAAATGTTTTTCCGTTCGTCTCTCACTCTGACGCTGTTGTGATTTTAGTCCATCGAAAATTCTAAAAGTTCGTTTTTAGTCTCCCAAAATTCTAAAAGTTCGTTTTTAGTCCCTGCCACATAAGCGCCACGTACGTGCCACAAAACGGCGTCAACGACAGGGACCAACGGAAAACCATTTTCAAATTTGGGGGACTAAAAACCTTCATTTTTTTTTTGGGACTAAAAACGAACTTTGTAAATTTTTGGGGGACCAATTTCATATTTAAGCCATAAATCAAATAGGCAAATAATATATTGTAATTACAGTAATTAGGATATTTTGAGATTCTTGTAATTATTGCATTCATAGTTGTAAATAGTGGGAAATAGCGGCGTAGCGGCCAGTGACCGCTATTAGAAGTCTGTAGCGGAACAGTTTGCTATAGCGGCTTTAGCAGCCGCTATAGCGGCCAAAATCGCGGCGGATTGCGGCCGCTAAATACTTCAGGGGGAAAAACCTTGTTTTATCAGCCTTTTTTTTAATTTGAATTTTAATGTTTAGTTACTTTAAGCCTTGGATGCTTAAACTTTTTTGTTTTCTTGAGTTTCTTTGGTATTTACTTCCATGTTTTTCTTAAGACCTATGACTTTATATTATTATTCATGAATATTTCATGAATGTAGAAATTGAATGTTCTGAATATTATTTCAATCGTATATTATTTACAAACACTAATACACTTAAATAGACTAGAAGAAACCTAATGGGCCTTATAGAAAAACACTACTAATTACAAAATATATGCTATATTTACAACACTTCCCCTGCCGGGTGAATGGATATCTATCATTCCTACTGCAAGTAAGTCGTCAATCGCTCTGCTATGCACTGCTTGCTAACACATCTCAATGTTCTGCAGGGAATGTAGGCCGTTGTTATCACACCATTATCTAACTTTTCTTTGATAAAGTGTCGGTCTATCTCAATATGTTTTGTCCTTGCAACTTCATAGGACCCTCATATTTTTTCTTCAAGTCATCAAGAACAATCTTCATCCATAGTAGCTCACAAATTCCATGTGCCATAGCTCTGAACTCGCCAAAGACTCTGATCGAGCCACTACATTTTGCTTCTACTTCCAAGTAACAAGGTTCCCATATAGGAATGTGCACAACCTGTAGTGACCTTCTATCACCATCAACCAAAGATAGTCCGCACTCCAGATAAGCCCCCAAAGTCAATCTTTCACCTCTTTTTGAACAAGAGGCCTCTCCTGAGCGGCTCTCGAGATATTGCGTAATCACGGCCACACGCCGTAAGTGTTTCACCCTTGGATCGTGCATAAAATTGGCTAACCACACTGATCGCATATGCTAAGTCTGGTCTAGTGTGTGCCAAGTAAATCAACTTCCCCACTAGTCTCTCGATATTCGGGCCTGTCAACTTTAGCACTCTCTCTTCAATGCCCATTTTGTGATTTTGCTCGATGGGAACACTTACAGTTTACATCCACTTGCTTGTTTCTTGTAAAGATCAAGCACATACTTCCTTTGAGAAATGAAAATGCCTTGCTTAGAGTAAGCTACTTCAATTCCCAAGAAGTACTTTGAGTTTTCCAAGGTCCTTCATCTCAAATTCAGCAAATAATTTCTCGAGTAGTCATTTCTCAACCGGATCATCTCTCAGAATAATAATATCATCAACATAAACAAGAAGTACACGCCTTCCTCCCTGGTGAATGTTCAAGAATAAGGCGTGGACGCTTTGGCTTTCGCAGAGCCTAGCAAACCATAGCCTCAGGAATCTTCCAAACCAGGCTCTGGGAGACTGCTTTCAAACTTATACAAAGCTTTTCTCGCGACACTTTATTTGTTCCACTAGCGGGTCCAAATCCGTGAGGAATCTCCATATACACTTCCTCTTCTAAGTTTCCATGCAGAATGCATTTTTGACATCTAATTGTCGTGAGTTCCCACCGAGGGCTGCAAGAGGAGTAAAATCCGGACAAGGTTCATCTTTGCCACAGAGCAAATGTCTCCTTATAATCAATGCCATAAGTCCGAGTATATCCCTTGGCCACTAATCTTGCTCAGACCGATCAAGAGCACCATCCGACAGGCTTGACTGTATAGATCCACCGCAACCAACAAAGCTTTGCCTCGCCTCTCAACAACCCTCCCAAGTTCTATTCTTTTCAAGTGCATTCATCTCTCGCCTATCGCTTTGACTCCTAATTTACATCCTTTAAGGCCTCTCGCATTGTATGTCGGGATTCTCACAGAGTCAACAAATTGAATAAAACTTTGATGCCGCAAGGAAATATGTTTAGAGGAAACAAATCAGAAATAGTAGATTCGCACAAGACCTTTTCCTTTTCTCAAAACAATAAAGTAAGTCATCCTGGATCAGGGTCGTGGTCAAGAGTATCGTAAACTGAGAATCGCGGAGGATCATTTCCAAGACTTACCTTTGGTTCATTTGGCCAGTTGTTTCGACCAAAGTCGGTTTTTCTCTCCTTGGTAAGTCAATGTAGGCTCACTAGCCTTATTCTTCATTAGATCAAGGTCTCTGATTCCCACAAATGTAAGAAAAGTGGGACACAGAGGAACAGTATACCAGAACAGACCACACGAGGATCGTGACTGAGACAAAGAGTCTAAAACAGAGAATCAGACTGGAGACAAAAAGTCCGGGAAATGTATATGAAACAGAGGTGACTCACCCACCAAGGACCAAGGAAGAGAAACCGAGCCTCTGACTGATTCCATGATTCCAAATTAGAATTAGAATCACTACTCTCCCGTGAAGCCGAGGACCAGTGAAATAGAGATATGCTCATGGAACGTGACATCCATAGAAACAAAAACTTACGACTGGATGATAATACTGCACTCCTCTTTGTTGGGGCATAGCCTAGAAAGACACACCTGATGGCACGAGAATCCAACTTATCAGCGATGTTATGGATGAACACGGGCAAAACCACACAACCAAATACCCGAGACTCAAGATTTCGTGATGATAGAATGTAAGGAAATCGAAGACTATAATCCGAACAGACTAACATTACTTAGAACACGCTAAGGTATCCGATTAATCGATAGCAAAGAGCAATAAAACTCAGCTTCTCCCCAAAGATGATTTTGGAACATTCATTTGGAAGAGTAGCGCGCGGCAACTTCAAGAAGGTGACGATTTTTCCTTTCAAAGAACCCCATTTTGTTGCGCAAGGCCGACACAAGTAAGTTCATGAACGATGCCTCATTTAATGAGAAAACTAGAAAGGTTATGATCGACATATTCTTTTTCCATCACGTAACGTAAATCTTTAATGCCTCTTCCAAATCGAAATCAGATCATATTATAAAATTGAACAAACAATCGAGATACCTCGCATTTATCTTTCATCAAGAACAACCAAGTTACTCGAGTACAATCATCGAGTATAAAAGAGACAAACCATCTTGCACCGTAAATATTAGAAAGTGGGCAGCCCAAACATCGAATGGATAAGATCAAATGGTTCGACACTTTTAGTAAAACTTCAAGGAAAAGTAGCAGATGGTGCTTAGCAACCTGACAAATGTCACACTTAAATGACTCAATGATCAAGCAAAACAAGGATGGAAACATAGACTTCATTAATGAAAATGGGGATGACTAAGACGCTTGTGTTGCCAAACCCGAGAGGTAGAGCTGACTCTGATCAAGACAGAAGATAGTACCTTCTAACCAGAGGTTCATCACCGCTTACCAACAAGGTAGTACAACCTCTCTCCGCTCCTTTAGCAATCAGAATTGTATTTCCCGTGGCAAGATCCTCTAAAAGCACAATGAGAGTGAAAATGTTACCGAACACTTCAAGTCCCGTAAATTTGTGTATAGAAACAAGATTATTAGAGAGCTCTGGGAACATGAAGGACATTATTCAGTGTGCAATGAAGTATGCAGCAATATTGCCGCCCAATAACAGAGTATAAGATCCATTAGCAATGGTAACTTGTTGCTTTCCTGCAAGGTGGAGCAGGATGAGAACATGAGAACACTGAGTCATATGATCTAGAGCACCTAATCAAGTATCCAAATATTTTCAGCATAACACCGCATTATTAAGAGAATTCAAAGATGAAATAGCCACAAATTTATCATCCAAAGATTTGTAGAATGACAACAATAGCTCCTAACTGAGATGACTTCAAACAATGCACAAATCACCAATATCAAGTAGACAACCCTCAAGAGGACTCGCAAGGATCGAACACGCGAATGGCGATCTCAAATGTGGGACCCACAAACCGTAAGTGTCCAAAACAAACCAAGACGCTTCCGATTTAACAACCAAGAGTGGAACACAAAGAATAACTAAGCCAAACGCACTGTAAACCTGAACCTCCGGTAAGTCACTACAATGTTGAAAACGAAAAATGGAGCAAAAACGTGTGGCTTTCAAATGACCCACGATAAAGGTGCCTGACGGAGAGCGGGACCCCAAAACAAAGAGGAGGTGTCGTGGAAGCATCGCTGAAATACGAAGGCCGAACGAAGGCCTGAGATGCGACCTACACGCCTCCGAGAGGATCGGATGGTGGCCGCTCTGAGCCCGATGGCGCGAAGTTTTGTGGGGTCCGGCTCTAATTCCAATGCGAGGCCGATGGTGTGCGGGTGGTGAGACCAGACGGCAATAAATGATGGTGTTTGGGTGCAAACAAAGGACAATGGGCAAGGGGTGGCGGTGCGCTTGGTTAACACACGATTCTCGAGACAAGCCGCAATGAAGGCGCAAGCGGAAAAAACACCACGACGGCTGTATGCTAGGGTTTATATGGCCAGGCCCTCAAGAACGAGAGCTCGTGATACCATGTAGAAATTGAATGTTCTGAATATTATTTCAATCGTATATTATTTACAAACACTAATACACTTAAATAGACTAGAAGAAACCTAATGGGCCTGACTAATGAGCCTTATAAAAAAACACTACTAATTACAAATATATGCTATATTTACAACAATGAATTTTGAGTAGTATTTTATTTTTTCAGCATTTTTATATGTAGTATAAAAATTCAGAATAGCGGTCATCCCGCTACATGCTATACCGCTATCCCAGTTTTGGGGTCGGCCGCTCCGCACAGCTACGTGAGATTGACAACTCTGATTGCATTTAATTTATACAATAGAGCCTTTCATTTTGTAATTCAAACACATGGATTTTATCATACGAATTCCTCTTCCTCTCGACAGTTTTAATCTCCAACAGCAACCTTTAGGGTACATGGTGATAATGTCAAAACAGTGCATGTAAGAATGATAACGTAGCTGTTATAAAACTTATGTAAGAGCAATAATGTTTTGTACACTGCTGGTTATATTCTTCCCCTGGAATTTTGTTAACATCTGACATTATTTTCAGCTTTTGGAGAGGCCATGCTACATACAATTGGCTATATCTACACACGAAAAGCAGCACGAGAACTCGGAAAGGATATGCGGTTAATGAATGTACCCTTCTTGGCAGAGTGGGTACGAGACAAGGGACACCGTATAAAGTCACAAGTCACGGCAGCCTCAGGTAGTAGACTATCAAGTTGAAAGGATTTCTCAAATTTGGAAGGTTCTATTGTAACTTAACTGCTTCTGTAGGAGCTGTGTCCCTAATTCAAATTCAAGAAGAACTCAAGAAGCTAGACAAAGGAGAAAACAAAGAAGAAAACTTAGAAAAAGCTATTGAAGATAAGAAGGATGCCATGATTAATTCCCTATGGCGGATCAACGTGATTGATATTGAATCAACTCTGTCACATGTCTGCCAAGCAGTAAGTTGCAGTTTTTCCCCCCATACATACCCACCATGTGTGACATTTGTTAATGTGCGGTTTCGTGGCCTATTTGGAAGAATCAAGAAATTTCACTTTACTGACGTTTCACCAATATTATTTCTCCATTATTTTTTTAACCTTCAATTCACTGTTCAGACCATAATTAATGCATTTGTTCTAGAAACAATTTGGATCACTGCCATCTTCTTTTGTCTTGGAAAGTTAGTGGCGAACCATGAGTTCGCCACACATATTTTCTTGCATGTTGAACTGAAATGCATGCAATAATAGGCAATAGCGGTAAATATGTGCAACATTTATATTGGAATATCAATTAGTCACAAGTTTTAAGAAAAGTCTTGGTTATTTTTTCAGGTTCTTAAAGATCCTAGCGAGTCCAAAGATGTTCTGAGGTCTCGGGCCAAAGCATTGAAAAAGTTAGGAACTATCTTTCAGGTAAGTGTTTTCCTTGATTTCTGATGTTTATGCATCAATAGCTAATTAGACTGTGCTTCAGTTTGTGTCATATGGTTGCACTTTAGCATGAAGCAAGCATTTCAATTATCACCTGTTACATTTTGTTGATAACTAATTAATAATGCTTCATTTTGCTTCTTAGGGTGCTAAGGCTGCTTACAGCAGAGAGAACAGCCTACGCCGAGAAAGTGACAAAGGGGTAGATGCTGCTTCCTCATGTTAGTTATCTTGTTCAGTTTATTTGATATGGTTGTGTATCGAGTTAATGATGTTCTTATGGCCTTTTGGCGCTCTATGGATTTTGAGCCTTGTTTCTTCCATTGTTAAAAAATGGGGAGAAAACACCAAGAAGATAAAGAAACAGTTGTTCCAGTCAATATTCATAAAATTAAATATTACATGCATCATTTAAAAATACAGTAAATTAGTGGTGATATGAGGTGTCACAATGAGGTCTTTTTCTTTGACGTGGCAGTGAAACCCTTCGAAGTTGTTTCATTTGTTGTGCCTGGGCACCTTTTCTTGTACGGCGTCTTTGTAGTTGCGGCGTGAGTTCTTGATTAAAATCAATATTATTATCATCATTATTATTGTCATAGTTGTTCGCATCGTCATCATTTGTCTTTCTTAATTTGTCATGCTAAGATGATGCGAACAACGATGACAATGTAATGATGGTAACAATATTGATCTTAATCAAGAATCTACGTCGCAACCACAAAGATGTCGTCCAAGAAGAGGTGGGCAGACACAACAAGTGGAACAACTTCGAAGGATTTTATCGCCACGTCAAAGACGACGACTTCATTGTGGTACATCATCTAACTACTAATTTATTGTATTATTAAATGATGCATGTAATATTTAACTTTATGAATGTTTAATGCATGTGTAATATTAACTTTTACTTTTTTAGCAAAATATTTACCTTTGTTTTTAATGATGCATTTGTCATTATATTTGTTTTCAAAAAATTAGAGTTTGTTATTATTCCCTCCAACCCATAATAAAGATCATATTTGAAGGAAAAATAAGTCCTAAAATAAGTGTCATTTTATCTTTTCAATGTAATATTAATTATTTATTTTCCATTTTTAGCCCCAAATTAATAATATGTGCATCGCTCCCAAGTCATTATAGTTCACTAAGCATTTATGACAATTGTTAATAATCAATGGTTAGTAAGGATAATTTTATAAAATTGTTACTATCTTTTGTTCATTTATAGTTTTTTCTTAATCTGTGTGGAAAAAAAACCTAGGACGACATTTATTAGGGGACGGAGGGACTATAAAGTTAGGGTTTGTGGGATAAAATTAGGGTTTGTAATGTCAAACTATTAAAATAATGGTAACCACAACTTTGCCATTTAAAATAAAATAAAAAATTACTGGAGTTGTTGATGGAAAATCCGACTTCATTTTATTTTTTTTAAAAAAATATAGAAAGGTAAAGTTGTGGTTGTTGGTAACATCCATGACTTAATTTTTTTTTAACAAAAATGAAAATAGGCATGTTGTGGATGGTACCCACGTCTTTGCCCAAAATTTTTTAAAAAAAAATATGAAAATGGAAATTTTGGTTTCTAAACTCGATAGCTTAATTAATTTTAAAAAAGGTAAATCATAGGAGAAGTTGTGGTTGTCAGCCACAACTCACCCCAAATTCGTAAATAAAAATTTACGCCCAAAAAGTAATTAAAGAGTCAAATTACGCTAATGGAGTAAAAATACTGTATTTTATTCAACATAAGGCATTTCCCATTTTCATGTTCACAAATCACAATGTCATCGTCTTATGATCGTTAAAAAAGAAATCTCAGTCTTATCAATGGAAGATCAGAGAAGTAGCTGCAAGGAACAATACACATTTGGAAGGAAAAAAAAAATAATTCTGTTTTCCAAATCCTAATATTTGGACAAAATTTTACACATTCCAAAATCAAACTTCCAAATTGTATAAATAGTCTAAAAGTTAAGTTTTAAAAGACAAAATAAATTAGAATAAAGTATACTTAAAATTTCTAAAAACTAATTTTTGAAAGAAAAAATATTTTGAGCAGAGATTGGCGTATGAACAAAGGGTGCAAAAGGCAAACCCCCTAATATAAAAATGTTGAAGTAACCGTCCTATTCTACTGATCCAAAGTACAAATTAACTTTTTGTCAAAAAAAAAAGTGCAAATTAACTTATACATGGCCAGCCAAAAATTCGAGTAAGGAGACATAGTAGGACTTTTACAATAAAATTCTGCTTGCATTCGCCTTATCAAAACTCCCAAAAAGCAAGCAATTAAGTGTCTGTTTCGACAACAGGAAAATGTTTGTGGCATTTAAAAGAACGAAGTTTGGAGAATAGAATTTGTTTTTGTAATTTTTTTTTGATCTTTGAGGTGAAAAATAATAATTTCATAGTAAAATAATATAATTGATTTTCAGATAAGTGGATACTTTTTTTTTTAACTCTTTTAGTGAATAGAAGTAAATCTGAATTTGAACAAATTCTTGATCATATTTGTACATTTTAAAGATTTTCTAATTTATCATCTAAATAAAATTAATGCTTCCTAAATTCATTTTTAAATTATCATCTCAAATACAAATAAATTCTTTTATCCTCAACAGCAAAATAGACAAGTTGAATCATGCTGGATCAATGATAGTGGCTAGTTAGTATCACGCTAGCATTGGATAAAATGATTAAGAAAGAAAAATAAATAAATAAATAAATAAATAAAATAAAATAAAAACTCGGAAGATTTTTTTTTGATGGAAAAAAACTCGGAAGATTTGAAGGTACTAATTAAGTGCCGCAATATGGTAATGCCAAAGGGCACAACTAACAATATCTTAAAATCTCGATCTGTATGAGATCAATGTAGGTTTGCATTAAAGTAGATGGCGTGGCATATGCACTTGAAGAGGGTTTATTTTATAAAAACAAATCTTATGCTTTTGTAAATGGACGCTTTTTTTGTCAATAAAATAAAATAAAAATAAATGGACGCTTTAATTATAATGCTATGACAAGCAGCCGCAGGGATAGATCTACGTAGAGGTAGACTGGGCTCTAGCCCTTCCCTCCATGTCGGTGAAAATTTTCAACACCGTGATTAACAAGTGATTATGTAAATGATAGTACTGTTCTCGTGTTTTTGTTTATTGAAAGTTTAGACAAAAGTGTGAAAGTGATATGTTTAATAATCTGAGTAATAAATTATCACATATTTTTTAGTCTGGGTAATCAATTTCGTATAACTAAAGCAAAAAATAGACTTTTTATTTGCGAACTATATTATAAACCTATTAGAATGACTTCAGGTCCAGGTTTAATTTGAGAGTTGTAATTTTTTCTTTACTTTTCTCATAGCCCGTGTTTCATTTTTTCGACTTTTCTCATTGTTCGTGCTTTCATTGCGTTTGTTACTTTTCAAGCAATATTGCTGTATGAAAAATTTAGTCAGCCCCTCATGTGAAAGATTTCTGGATCCATCCCTAACGATGAGTACTGTAATTACAAGTATACATGCAAGCCTAATAAAATATCTGAGCTAAAATGAAAAAAAAATATCATACATGGGTGAAGGAATTGTCTAATATCGAAATAGTAATTAAGGTAAATTGTAACTTGTTGTTAACTAAGGCGTACTTTGACCTAATTGAAATAGTTAAAAAAATCGTATTTTAAATTTCATTTTTTGACTATTAGGCCCTGTTTGGATAAATGACTTATTTAAGCACTTATGACATAAACAATTATCGTATTAGAGCTTATGTCATAAGCGCTTATATTTAATAAGCTATTTGTATTTGAATATGTATATTGAAAAGCGCTTATACATAATTGAAGTGTTTGGATGCATTATTACATAAGGACTTGTGAGGTATTATAGTTTTTAAAAATTAAAAATAATTAGAATACAATCATAATTAAAAATTAACTTAAAATTTATAACAATAACATTAAATCGTGTATATCATAAAATAAAATTATAATTGAAAATAAAGAAATTCACTATTAGGAGAAATTGCTCAAAAACATTGATAAATAACAATTCAAGAAAATATTGTCAATAAAGAGACAACTTAAACTGATGATGCAAAAAATACGTACAGTGAAGATGCAAAGAAAGACTAGCCATCTAAAATATCCAATGGTCATAAAAAAAAAGTTAAACTCACAAAGGCATACAATTAAAAAAGGACGAGCAATAAAAACGAGCCAACGCGTAATCACTGGAAGACACAAAAATGGACCACACTGAATTCGAACTTGGGTCAAATGAATGCTTCGCTTGGATAATGCATAAGCTGCCGCATAAGAAATTTGATAAGCTAATCCTAACAGCTTATGAAAATAACCACAAGCCGGCTTATATATGGATTAACTATAAGCTATTTTCATAAGCCTATTCAAACCCTTTCACAAGTGCTTATACCAGTAAGTAAGCTCAAATAAGTTGTTCATGAGATTGTGTCAAAAAAAAGTTGTTCATAAGACAATTTAAAGAGGCCCTAGGTAATTAAATAAAATACATCATTAAATCCTAATTAAGTTATTAACTATTCATATTCATCCTCACATTTAGGTTTTATTTGACGAAAATAGATAATATATATAAGTTAGTTGAAAGTTAAAAAAAAAAAAACTAGTTGAAAACTGTGTAAATATATATTATATACTTTAAAATAGTTATCACTCGTAATACTTTAACTCATTTCACATTATTTACCATCGTAAAAATTAACATATTAGTTTTTTAATTTTATTATAATTTTAAAATATATTATTGAATAAAATGAGATGGTTTAAATAAATTAAAATTTTAATTAAATTATTAAACTTATATTTTTTTAAAAAAATATTGTTTTTATTTTTATATACATAAAATAATAAATAATACTATTTTGAAACATATTTAAAAATGACTATTTTGAAACCAAAAAAATAGTAATTAATTTTGTTTATAAAATTAATTTTTATCAATTTAATTTTGTCGAAAGAGTATTATTTATCAAAAATTTAAAATAAATATGGTAATAGTAAAAAGTACCACAAAAATAGTATCCTGCAATACTAAACAAAATAAGAATATGAAACTCAAATGTTACTTTAAGTAATATTTCAAAAATATGTTAACAAAAAATCAAAATAGAGGTAACAAATTTATCTGATCAATGCTTCAACTCTAAGAGTTAGTGTATTTCAAAAATACTTCAAGGCTATAATTTATAAACTGGTTTTTCCAATACACTAGCTCTTAGAGTTGTTTCACTGTCGCCAACGTCTGTTACTTCAAGTGACAAACAGTTTGATTTTTCTTAAGTAAGATTTTGGGTTCAAATCTTGTGGATAGAAAAAATACACGCCAAGAGAATTTTGACCGTTTATATGGGTCCACTCGACTTGGATTAGACCAAAACATATAGAATAAAAAAAAGAGTTGTTCCATCACATTTCTTGTCAAAATCCAAAATTTAAGAGAGGGTGACAATTAGTCATTGCTAGTTGACCATATACAGCCTTTAAGACGGGTGGAAAGAATCGTCTGAGAAGATAATGCTTGACTTAAGGGAGCTCACAAACATCCTAAAACCACTTTCGATAAAAGAAGTAGAAAAGATAAGAGTATTTAAAATCCTGAGTGCTCATCTTTATTCTCCACAAATGTCCTTTCAATATTAATTGGTGCATCGTCCTTGTCGTTAAGGATAATTGGAAGCACTTGCAAAGCACAAATATTATTTTATGCCAACCTAATATCACTTTCGTAACACAACCTTTAGACCCATATATATCCCTTTAATCCCTACGCATGCTTTCTAACTTTCCATTTCAGCCCCTTTTAATTTGAGCTACTAAACTTAGTCCACTGGATGAGATCAAATTCATATATAATGCCAAATACATTATGATAAAGGTAATGATTAATATCGTGTCAATCATCATCTATTTATTACTGATAATATTTTCTTTGAAATCACCTATTGAGAAATGTAATTTGTATATCAAAATTTGACAACAAATTTCTTGGTTATTACAGTTCAAAATAAAATGTTGAATTTGGTTAATAGATATATCAAGGTATCGCTATTCATTAACCATCAACTGAACTTCATTAACCATAATTTAGAACAACATTAACTACGATTTTCAGGTATTCAAATATACATGCAGTAAATTATATTTAAACACCTAAAAATTGTGGTTAATGACATTTAAAATATTGGTTAATGAAATTGAGCTAATGGTTAATGAGTTGCGACATATTGGTATATTCATTAATCAAATTTAACACTTCATTAACAACGTTTTTAAACAGTATTAACCACGTTTTTTGATGTTCAAATAACAAAATCATTTTCTTATTCCTTTCCACTTTCTCTCTCTCACCCTCTTCCTTTTTATAAAATTAACATATTGCTCCTAATTGTTAAAAGAATTTACTAAGATATTTTTTTTTGATAAATTTTTTGATATTTTTTCATTAAAAGGATATAGAGAAGAGAATATATGATCAAGCTTTCAAAAAAAAAAAAGAGAATATATGATCAATTCCCCTTTGAGATATGTAAAAGTTATAGATTCAAGTTGTCACAAATAAAAGTTTGGTACCCTAGCTAGAAAAATTGATTTGTTGTAAAGCTTATTAGGGTACCCAATAATTTCCACTAAGGTATGATTTCAACTATTATCCTAATTAATATATCTCATTCCACTAACTTCTTAGACAAACTAGTGCCCCAACAAAAGCAAAGTGGTCTCCATACACCTTTTTTCGTTTGAATATTTATTACTAAAGAACACAAAGTATATGCTTTCTTATTATATTACAAAATAAAACTGTCAACTTCAGTTTTTTCCGTCAAGGCTTCCTCTTTGGAGAATTTATTGCTTCTTGCAATATACATAGGAAACATTGGTTTTGTCAAAGTACATGTAGAAAAATACCAAGTTGTTGTACTCATCATGGGTCTCATGCTTCTCAAGAAGTTCAGCCTCCTCTTCCTCCTCATTTCTGCATCACTTTTAACAACTTCTTTTGCAGGTTGGTCTTTTTATAATTAAGTCTTCTGTTGCAGCCTTTGGTGGTAACACAAATCAATGCATTAGATATGCTCTTTCAGTGTTTCATATTATATTAAATAAGTTTATAACACCAATAACGATGATATTGTTGTATGGTAATTAAATTAATTTAATGTGTATGTATCAGAGGTTTAGATTTGATTCCATCTGCATGCTTCTTTTGCTTCAAACCCTCCGAAGTGCAAGGCATGTGATTAACAAGATCACTTTAATTATTCTTTGGAATTGAATTTTTCATCTTTTCCTAGTAAACAGTATTCAAGTGTGTGTGTGTTTGTGTTTGTGTGTGTATATATATATATATAGTATAATAAATTATAAGCAATAAAAATTTTAGATGAAAGAATAATTTACCTAAGTCTGTGCTTAATGCATATGCAGGTCGAGGATCAAACTTCATCAAAATCTCAGCTGAAGATGTAAATGCAGTCCAAGAGGTATGCATGAACAAGTTACACCTAGCTCCTCCTTACCGGCCCCCACTTCAAAATCATATATTAATTTAATTAAATTTATTAGAAATCTCTAAAAAATTTTGGTTACTTGAACATCACCAATTTGTTCTCAATGTATCTCACTACACTCTATTGCCCCTCTTTTCTCTCTCTCTCTTAAAGCCTTGCTGTTATACCTAACTAAATGGTGTAGAACTCATGAACTAGCTACTACATCTATACGTTGTCTTTCTATTTGAAAGAACTCATGAAATAGAAGCGTCCTCTTTTTAATTCCTTTCCTCTTCTATTTTTGTTTAATCGCAAATGTTATTGAACAAGTGGTTATGTTAGTTTTCAGGATCTGAACCCCAGATCTCGTGGTTCAACTCCTTAAGATCTTTTGGTTCAAAAGCGTTTCTCACCTCACCAACTTTACTACCTGCTTGGGAGTCATGGACACTTTTCTCTTCTATTTCTTATTTATTTTTTGTTGCTTATTGATACAAACACACACACATAAGGCATGTATAGTTTCCAATTTTTCACGCTCCATTCTCTAGCATCTATCTCCATATAATATGTTTGAAGTTTTCACTAATTAAGTTGCAATCTACTCATGCAATATTCATGTCTAGCTTGCTTTATTTGTTAGGTAACAACACAAAAGAAGGCACTGAATGAGGAAGAAGCAAGCAGCATCCACGAGAGGCTTCTTAGGGCTAACACAAGAGATTATGGACGATATGATCCATCGCCAACTTTTTCTAAGCCTCCTTTCAAGCTCATACCCAATTGAATTAACCTTCAATATATATGAGTCTGGGAAAGAAAGTTGGTATCGGAGTTATAAGTACCATAAATAATCCACTCTTTATCTTATTGTAATATACGTACGTATGGCGCCATAAATATATTATATATTATATATATATAGACATGTATAAATATAAATGCTTAGTCATGTTTTGAACTACTAATAATTAAGTAACAAAAATATTAGAAGAAGATCAATGTATGTGTGTGTTTTACCACTAGCTCTAGTTTTTGTATGTGTCGATATATACGTATTTGGTACATATGATCGTGAATCGGCATACTGCTATTTATATACATGAACGAAATACAAATGTTCGAGGAATGAAGTGCTTTATTAAAACCTCTTAAGACCAAAATCCAGTGGAAAAAAGACGAAAAGAGGAAAAAGAGTACAACAACCAAACCTCTTTCAATGACATAACCATCTAGAATCCCCATTTTGACACACCAATATTAGCAAGATTATTTTACTGCATAACAGGAAGACACTAAAGACCATGACTGCATCTAACGCAGTAAGCTCTTCCCAGACATTCTGCACTCACAATATCTTCCATTATCCATTTCTTGAATTGGACTTATCCAACCTTGCACTCAATGCTTCGGCCTCTTCATCCAGCAGTTCCACTTTCCAGAATTGGTGACATCTTACCATGCAACCAGGTCCTGCAAACAGAAACTCCGGCACCCTTTTCCTCCACTTACTCAGCAAAATCAGCACACAATTTCTCCCTCAAACTTAACACCAACGACAGAGCTTCTCAGTTAACCAATATTCAGATACATTGTAGCGGACAAGAAAACCAGTCTGAAAATAATAGGTTCTTATCCCCTTTCATACATCCCATAAACCACCCCCATGGGACAATTTTTATATATGCCAACACGGCAGAAAAACTAGCGACCTCCTCTTTAAAAATAATCCTGTTCCTCATAGACCAAATCGCCCACATTGTGGCACACCAGGATAAGTACCTGTTGTTTTTGGAGCTAGACAGACTGCAAAAAAACTCAACCAAACCACAGTGAAGTGCACTGTCCATTCCAAGCCATAAACGAAATAAATATTATTTCTTTGCTTATAAAAAAAAATAAAAAAATACATGAACAAAATAATTAATGAGATTTGTGTTAGAGTGCCTCTACTTGTGCTTTCCAAACATAATTTTCGGATTTTTTTGTCAATAATTTTCGAATTTAACGAAGACACAACGATATGGGTCGGCACAACGTAATTTTAGGCTTAAAGCGAAATTTGAGTTTAAGCCATTTTTTTTTCTGTCTAGATGTCTTTGACCCCGTTCTGGTGTCTAGGGGAAAGAGGTCCTGAGTAATCCTTAGCTCGGATAGGACGTGTAAAGTCTGGCCCCAAGTTGTTCCATCGTCAGAGATCAAATTCAGATATTAGCCAAGTCTGTCCTTTTAGATAGAATGTGTTAACCACTCGTACCTATCATTAGAGTTGCTTAAGCCTTTTTTAAAACTAATAATAATATTTTTTAAATATTATATTTTAATTTAAATTTCATCTTTGTTATAAATTTCTATATTTTGAAGGCGTAATTATTATGGTTGATGTGAATAATTTGTAGTGTGCGTAGAGGCAACCATATGTGCCTTAATTTGTTGTGTGTTTAGGGGTTTTCTGGTTGAGTGTGACGGGCTGGTGGTCTCCCACATCTAGTATGCAGATGATACTCTATTCATTGGAGAGGTTACAGTGGAGAATCTCTGGGCGATGAAGGTTATTCTTAGATGCTTTGAGGTTGTCTCAGGGTTAACGGTTAACTTCTATAAAAGTAGTCTCATTGGGGTTAATGTGTCAGAGCAATTCATGTCTATGGTAGAAGTGCTTCCTACATAGGAAGATTGGGCCGGTTCCTTTTAGGTGTCTTGGGTTACCGATTAGGGCTAACCCAAGGAAGTGTAGTACTTGGGAGCCGTTGTTGGAGGTTCTCTGTAATAGACTACGTAGCTGGAGGAATAGGTTTGTCAGTCTCGGTGGGAGGATTGTGCTACTTAATTCGGTCGTCAACAATATTCCCATCTTCTTTTTTTCCTTCCATAAGATGCCATTGAAGGTCTGATGTCTATTGGTCCGACTACAAAGGGGTTTCTGTGGGGAGGAGCTGGGGGGAACAAGGTCCCTTGGGTCAAATAGGGTGATGTGTGCAAGCCAAAAGGTGGTTGGGGACTTGGTGTTAAAGATATTAGACTCTTTAATCTTAGCCTTCTAGGAAAGTGGAGGTGGAGGTTGATGGATGCGACTGACACACTATAGAAGCAGGTTCTTGTGGCTAAGTATGGTGCTAGTGTGATTGGGACGCCTTCACTGGCTGGGGTCAGGCATCCGTACTTCGCTTATACTTGGCGGAAGGAAATCTATCTTGTGGATGCCAATAGTGGGATGGATCATGACTGGTTCTCGCAGGGGTGGGACTGACACCTTGTGTCACTCTTACCAGAGGCTTTTTTCGGTTTCTGACCAGCAGGGGTGCCGAGTGGAGGAGGTTGGGAAATGGGAGGGCGGAGGTTGGTTGTGGGGGCTTACATTGTGACAAAGGCTTTTTGTTTGGGAGGAGGATCTACTATAGGAGCTAATGAGTTTACTTACACCATTTTCACCGACTTTGGAGGGGGACAGGTGGATTTGGATGAGAGAGGTTAGTGGTATTTACCCTGTCTCCTCTGCTTACACTCTTCTATATGCTTATTCATCTGGTGTGCCCCATTTATCTGACTTGGAGATTTTCGTCATGGAAAAGATTTGGAAGAGTCTGGCGCTGTCCGGAGTGATCGTCTTCTCTTGACAGCTACTCTTGGATAGAATCCCGACCCGATCGAATCTTTTCCGAAGGAAGATCATTTCTAATGCCTCTGGAATTACGTGCCCTCTCTATGGGGTCCATCGGGAGTCAACTTTACATCTATTTCTTACATGTGATTTTTCGGCGGGGGTGTGGTACGATATCTTTCGTTGGTTGGGCCATCATTCGGTACTGCCTCAGGACTTTTGTCATCTTTATCTTCTCATGTCTTCCCTGGGGTGTCGGTCACGGACTGTTCCAGGTCTGGCTCTAATCTGGCCTTCAGTTTTGTGGGCTATTTGGGAGTTGCGTAATAACACCATTTTCTCAAATAAGCCAACTCATCTAGAGGAGCACTTGGAGAGAATTCAGGTGTTGTCTTGGCGTTGGTTCATTTCGAGGGGAAACTCGGATTCTTGCCTCTTCTATGAGTGGTTCTCTAATCCTATTAGCTGCTTGAATAGGTAGTTTTCCTTAGTTTGGCAAGGTGGGTGTGTTGGTGCCCCCTATTTTTTGTTCTTTAGTCTGGGTTGGAGTACCCCTTGTACTTCGTTAACAACTTTCATATATATATATATATATATATATTCAAAAAAAAAGAGGCAACCACATGTATAATTTCTTATTGTTTATGGTTTAGGATTTTAAATTAATTTTCTGTGAAGTTTAAATAACAAAAAATTAATTAGAGTCCTAAATTTGTGGGCCTAAAATAACCAAAATAATTGGAGGCCTAAAGCCCTCACTACAAGAAAAACGGCAATTAGAAACCGATTTAGATAATTGAGATTATAAGTCGTGTGCCCAACAGTAAATTAGGGTGAGCAGGATCCAACCCAACCCGAAGACTCGTCCCGTCTTTGTCCCATTTTACTTGCAAAGCATCGGGTTTGTTCGGGTCTAGGGACGGGTTACGGTCATATATAACCCGTCCCAACCCGTTCCCTACTTACCCATTTGTTAAATTCTATTATGTTTGTGATTAGACTTCTATAAATAAAATATTCAAGTTAGAATTCATGCTAATTTAGTTAGTGATCTTGTAGCAAAGTATAATTGTCAGAGCCATGATTGGTTTTGGGTACATGGTTCACTTTAAACTTTTAAGCATAATTAAATGATCATCTTATAATTTTATTTTAATTGTCCTTTAGGCCAACCCAGTCCCGTCTAAAATTGATCCGGTCTTAGTTAGCCCGCGGAACATCGGGTTTGTTCGGGTATAGGGACAGGTTAGAGTTTAAAGAATTGACCCAGTCAAAACTTAGGGTTGGGTTAGAGACAAGTGTAACCCCTCCCTTGCTCACCCCTACAATAAAGGACGTCCAAGACAAACTTTGAGAGAGACTTTTTTGCTCAGAGTTTTAGATTGAGCCTTTTTGCTAGCATATATTTCTTTTCTATTTTATAAAAATAAAAATTAATAGTAAATGATTTTTTGCTGGTGGGTCTACAGTAGCCACACCGTTGGGCCAACCCTGATTATAAGAGAGAGAAACCATTTGGTTTCGAGTAGGGTTACTAAGCGGAATGACCAAACCCGTTTAGAATTAGCCTGACATAGAATGGCATTTTGCTGTCCAACCCATCTAAATGTTAACAAATTAAGCATGTAATGTTCATAAATAGTATTTATGAAATACTAGCAATACAATCTCCTTATAATTTAGAGAAATTTATGTCGGTCCCACCACATTAGAAATAGGTCGCACTAAATAGGTCATGAGACCTACTGATTTAGTAAGACCCATATGAATTTCACCAAATCATAAAGATAGTGTTGAATAGCACTCATCGTAGTAATTTCTTAGTATACCCCAAAATTCGTCCCAGGGTGGGACACATTAATGTGTATTTAGTTCTTCATTTATACAAAATAGAGCACTTCTTCTTTTTTGACAAAATAGAGTACTTCTGGGTACAACCTTTCAACATGTAATATCCCTCCATAGCTCTGAAAATAAAATGAATTCATCAAATTAATGCAATAGATCTAATAAAAGACAAATCAATATATATATATATATGTGTGTGTGTGTGTGTGTGTGTGTTAAAAATGAAAGCTTTTCTCTCAATTACGCCCTTAATGTCTGTGCTTGGTTTATAGTGTAGCGAACACAACCAAACAACCAAACAATCATCAGGACAAATGATAAATAGTTGCCAGTATTCACTACAATATTGAACAACAATAATCAGACAAAAGCAAATTAACTAGGCTAGCATTTGGACAATACAGTTTACATGTACTTACTTATTTAGATACGGTACAAGGTAACACTTTTTTGACTCAGAGTCCATTTTATTTTTAAGTATGATTGCACTGCCTCTGGAGATAATGCCATTTTTCCGGTCATAATAAGAATGCGGATTCGCTGTAGTGAAGTGAAACACGCATTCACACATTCATACAATTCTCAGCCATCCGATTCAAGATACGTTCCAGATCATTTCGATTTTTTAAATTTCCCACATTCTGCCCAAGCAACTTCGTCATGAACGTTCTTATTCAGTTTCTCTTCCTCCCTCTAGCGAAAAAATTATTCACTTCCCCAGCGTCGCTCCATTGCAAATCGTTTTGCGTTCTACCTCCACCGATAAATAAAATGTTCCCTTCCTCGGTGTCGCTACTGTTATGGTGGTGACCCATCAAGCTCGACATCCTACCGCCGCTTTGCTGCTATGCAACACCTTACTCCAAGAAGAACTTTTGGTCTAATTGCATCGTAATGAGGCTGGGATATTGGGATTTCAGTGATTGTATAGAAGTGTAAATCTGGGGTTTCAAGATATTTGGGATTTCGGGATATTGGGAATAGAAGTGTTCCAAAATTTTATAAAATTCCGTTGTCGATGCACGCAGGGGAATGAGGTAACTATCATCCTTGACCTTGCTGTTTCTCCTCCGCTCCTCATTGTGAGACATAATTAAATCAAGCAATAAAAAATAATGCAACCTGCTGGGAAAAAAAAACACCGCCTATGCTAAATGTGTTGTCATCCAAGTGTTGTATTCTTCTTCATTAAAGAAGTATTATTATTGGTTACTAGTTGTTAAAATGCAAGAGAAGAGAGAAGAGAAAGTTTCTCATTGAATCTGAAGCTGTTACAACTGAATGAAACTGATTAACTCAACTGTAACTAACTCTAATCTCAGCTATATATAGCTGGATTTATCCTACACTAACAGTAGTGTTAGAATTAATGTAACTATGTCAATAACCTTGTATTAGGAAAGTGCATAATTAGCTTCCATAATTATAGCTTAATCATAGCCTAGTATTGATCTTGTAATGATGTATATAATTCTGATTAGTCAATGAAATCAATCGAGCATTATCTTCCTTTATGGTATCAGACTCTAGGCACTTTTCCTCTGCTTCACGCTTCTGCCATGCCTGGTGTTGCTCCACCTAACCCCACCCCTTCTTCCTCCGTCAGCCATTATGTTTGACCCAAAATCAACCTTTCATCTCGCTCTTGCTGTTTCGAAGATCAAGACCCACATCTCCATTACTCTTGAGATGGAGAACGTCCAATACGCGACGTGGGCGGAGCTCTTCAAAATTCATTATAGATCACATAAGGTTATCAACCACATCATCTCACCGGAAAAAGGCAAGGAGAAGGTGCCAACAACCAATGATGAAAAGGAGCTATGGTCGACCCTCGATGCAACGGTTCTCCAGTGGATTTATGCCACGATTTCTAGTGACTTGTTGCACACAATTCTTGAACCCGACTAAATGGCAATGGAGGCTTGGAATCGATTGCGTGACATATTCCAAGATAACAAAAATTCACGTGCCGTAACCCTTGAGCAAGAATTTTCTCACACAAACATGGAGGATTTCCCGAATGCCTCTGCGTATTGTCAAAGGCTCAAAGTACTGTCGGATCAACTCAAGAACGTCGGAGCACCTGTCTCGAATAACCGACTAGTTCTTCAAATGGTCGCGGGTCTCACCGAAGCCTATCATGGTGTTGGAACACTCATACAACAAAGCAACCCGCTTCCCCAATTCTACCAAGCCCGATCTATGCTTACTTTAGAGGAGGCGGGCATGGCAAAACAGGTGGCTACTGGTTCTGGTGCAGCAATGGTGGCTAAGGAGTCGGTTGATGCACCCTCATATGCAGACAACTACCCTCAAAACCGTAACAATGGGGGTGGCAAAAAGGGTCAAAACCGCAACAAGGGTCAAAACCGCGGTGGTAGCAAGGGCGGTGGCCACTGTGGCGGCAGTGGCAGCGGCATCGGTCGTGGTGGCGGCCAGCAGCAACCTTGGTAGGGAGGTTGGAATAGCGGACAGTGGCCTTGGCAGTGGATGCCTTGGCCTATCCCTCCGTGTCCTTACCCATCCACTCCTTGGGCCAGGCCCAATGCTCAGCAACTCCTAACCTACCCAGCAGCACGGGTTCTTGGGCCTAGGCCTTAGCAGGCCTTTTTTGCCACAACTCATACACCAACTGACATCGAGCAGGCAATGCACACACTTGGGCTTACTCCTCTGGACCCAAACTGGTATATGGATACCGGTGCAACCCACAAGACGTCCTCGCAAGGTAATCTCTCGTCTTATTTTAATTTGAGCAATAATAATTGTGGTATAATTGTCGAAAATGGTCATTCAATTCCAATTTGTGGTTATGGTCACACAAACTTGTCTTCCCCGAACCCTCCTTTATCTCTAAAAAATGTCCTTCATGCTCCTCAACTTACTAAAAACTTAGTGTCAGTTAGGAAATTTACTACTAATAACTCCGTTTCTGTTGAATTTGATCCCTTTGGGTTTTTTGTGAAGGATTTTCAGACGGGGAAGCATCTAATGAGATGTGATAGTCGGGGCGAGCATTATCCCATCACCACCACAATCACCACAAATCAAGCCACATTACCATCAACTTTTGCAGCTTTAGCACCATCTTTATGACATGAACGATTGGGTCATCCGGGAGCTTCTGTTTTTGACTCCCTTAGGCTAAATAAATTTATTGAGTGTAATAAGACTAGTCATTCACAAGTTTGTCATTCTTGTCCCCTTGGAAAACATGTTAAATTACCTTTTGTTGCTTCAAATTCATGCACTTTTATGCTTTTTGATATTATCCATAGTGATCTTTGGACATCTCCCGTTTTGAGTCTTCGGGCCATAGATATTATATTCTTTTGTTGGATGATTACTCTAATTTTTTGTGGATATTTCCTTTGTCTAAAAAGTCTCAAGTTTTTTCCACATTCCTATCTTTTAGAGCTTTCATCCGCACTCAATTTGAACGGAAAATAAAGAACATTCAATGTGATAATGGTAGGGAATTTGATAACGGGCCGTTTTGGGAATTTTGTAAAGCTAATGGTTTATCTTTCCGCCTTTCATGTCCACATACTTCATCACAAAATGAAAAAGCCGAAAGAAAAATACGAACCATTAACAATATTATTCGTACTCTACTTGCCCATACTTCTATACCACCATCATTTTGGCATCACGCATTACAAATGGCAACATAACTTCTAAACATTCTTCCAAGCAAACTTTTAGCCCATCAATCCCCACTCAAAATTCTCTATCAAAAAGACCCAACTTATTCTCATCTTCGGGTGTTCGGGTGCTTATGCTATCCCCTTTTTCTCTCCACCATTATAAATAAGCTTCAAGCCCGATCCACCCCGTGTGTCTTTGATTGTTCCCTAGTATGCTCAATTTCATGCACTTAATTGAAGGGAATTCTCATGCAAACTTAGACTTTATTCCTTGTTTGGCCTCTAATCATAGGTGTCTTAGTCTTTTTTGTGGAGATATTCTAGTTGACAATCATGTTAGCTCTTTTGTTGTTTTGATGGAAAAATGTCTTTACTTTGGTCTTGATTTAATGTAGGTAAAAAAAGGATTGATTGGAGACATGTTCCCAAGACCATGATAGCTTTTTGAAGTGGAGTTGCTGCACAAGTCGAGGCGCGGCGCCCGGCCAATCGAGCGCCAGCGCTGTTAGAAGGCATGGAGCGAGAAAGCTGCGAGAGCGCGAGCGCCTCAGCGAGCTAAGCGCCACGCGCTGCTCGGGAATCTGGCGCGGCGCTCTGTGAACCGAGAGCGAAGAAGCGCGGCGGCGCGGCGCTGCAGCTAACTTTTGTTCTTGCGCATTTTGGGATTTCTTTTAGGCCCGATTGGTATAAATACCTAACTAATGAGTGCAGGGAGGAGGGCGAATTAGAGCGAAAAGAAGACTTGGGAGCATAAACCCTAGCACACCCATTGAAGGAGGCAAGAGGAGAAGGGTGGAAGCTCAACTCTTGGCTTGTGGATGGGTTCTTATCTCTTTTCTCTGTTTTCTTTTCATTCTCTACTATCATCATGTTGAACTAAATCTCCTTTTGTTGGAGTTGAGTGGATTTCTATGAACACTATGGATATTTGATGTAGTTTCCTATTAATGCATGTGAGTTTCTCTTAGTTTGGTGATCTCCTTCCTTCTTCTTAATGCTTTTTGAGACTTGATCAATCTTAGAATGAACTTTTGATTTGTGTGTTGAATGGAAGTTCAATATGCTTTTGTGCCCTAGGAAGGTGACTCTTGTTTCTTTTGAGCTAGGAATAGCCTTTGGGAACTTGCTATCTTTGTAATTTCTTTTTCTTTATGCTTTTACCTTGTTGAATGCATCCAAGGAATTGGACTTTCTAGCTGGATAAAAAGGGTTATTTGCCCAAGGAATTGGGATTTAACTAGTTTAATGAAATTGATAGACAAATTGTAGAACCAACTTTGTGTTAATTGCTATATTAAAATATTCCAAAGTTGAAGTAGAATGAAAGCTTGGCTCCAACACTTTTCTCCATTGAATTAAATTACCATTTGCATTGTGCCTTTGTTATTCTCTTACCACCACCAATCATATAAAGTCCTTTGGTGTTCACTTAGTAGTTGTTAACGTATATTGATATTTGGCCTTCGATCCTTGAGGACGATAACTGGTTATTTACCGAAATTATTACTTGCACCGACCCGGTCCCCTTGCCGTGGTCCCATCAAGTTTTTGGCGCCCGTTCTTGAGGATCGATTTTACCATTACCGGTAATTTCGAAGCGACTTCTATTTGAACCCGTTTAATTTCTGTTTAGTGTTAGTTTAATTACTTCTTTTCATATTGTCCATAACATTTTTTTATTTCTCGGTTGCCTTGACACTTGTTTGAGGTGCTTGCTTTTCCAGTGTATCGTGGAGCAGTAGATCCTCAAGAGCTATTGTTTGACCGAGAGATAGAAAGAAACAGCCCGACGTAACCAAAAAGGCGAAGGCTAGAAGAAGCGGCTAAGCGAGCTCACGACAAAGAGAGGCACAACAAACAATTAGGAACCCATTGTTGAAACACCGAGAAGAGGTGATGGGTGGCGAACAATGAAAGGAGAACTCTCCAGAGACTACTCTAAGGCCACTGCAGGGGTATTATGGGAGCATTATCGGTGCCGTGTTGAAGGCCATAGCATCACCATTCCATCTGCCTCCTGCAAGTTATTCAATGGTCAGGTTGCGGTTTGCCTCATGAAGATCCGAATCAACACTTGGAGGTCTTTGTCCGCCAGTGATACAAAGTGCAAATTGATGGCGTTACGATGATGCCATTTACTTGAGGCTCTTTACCTTCTCGCCAGATATGAGAAAGTGCCAGCAGTTCTCTACCTGAAGGGAGTATCACCACATGGGATGATTTGGCCAACAAGTTTGTGAGCAAGTTCTTTCCAACTTCTAGATCTGCCAAGCTGAGAAGTGAGATCACTGCCTTTGTTCAGAAGGAGGGGAAAACACTCTATGATGCTTGGGAGAGGTTTAAAGAATTGCTTAGAAAGTGCCCCCAACATTCATTACCCGATTGCTATAATGGGCTCATTTCGAACACTAAGGTGATGATCGATGCTGCATGTGGAGGCTCTTTTGATTTAAAAACTCCAGCTGAAAGCCTTGAGATTATGGAGGTTATGGCGGAAAACACCATGAATGCACCAGTTGATAGGCAACAAAGAAAAGGAGGAATGCTCGAAGTGGGTGCATTGGATGCTATTCTAGCCCAAAATAAGGCTATGAGTCAACAATTAGCCTCTATAACCAAGCAAATTGGAGGGATGAACATAAATTCAGTTGGTTCTGTAAACCCCAAATGTGGTTTTTGTGGAGGAGATCATGCTAGCGTTGATTGTGTTGCCCCTGTGGAGATTAGCAAAGATTCAGAACAGGTCAACTTTGTCAACAATTCTCAAAGGCAACACAACAATCCTTATTCAATTACATATAATTCGGGTTGGAGAAATCACCCGAATTTCTCTTGGAAGGATCAAGGTGCTCAAGCTTCACATGGATCAGGAAGTTCTTCATCTCGACCCACAAGCCCTTGAAGGCAGGTTGGGAAATTGCTATTGAGAAAAACTAGTAGGGCAAACTTGACTTTCATGGCCAGAAACAAAGTGCTTTCAAAAATCAAGAGGCCTCGGAAAGGAACCTTGAAACTCAAGTTGGTCAGTTGGCTAGACAAATAACGAGAAGACCTGGGTTCTCTACCAGTGACACAATTCCAAATCCCAAGGGACATGAGAATGTTAGTGCCATTACTACGAGCGAAAAAGTGATTGAGCCCATACCCGGGAAAGAAGTGGAGAAGTCAAGTGAGCCTAAGGAGAAAGATGAGAAGGACCCCAGAATGAAGCACCTAATCCACCTCTTGTGCAAGGGAAAATGGTCTATCCAGAAGCCAATCATCAAATTGCCATATCCTCAAAGGTTGAGTAAGGAGAAGGATGAGAAAAAATTTGGCAAATTTGTAGATGTATTCAAGAAATTGCAAATCAACATTCCATTTGTCGAAGCTCTTGAGCAAATGCCTACTTATGCCAAGTTCATCAAAGAGATTCTCTCGAAGAAGAGAAATTGAAAGATGAAACAATTGCTTTGATTTGAAGAGTGCAAGGTGCAATCCTCTGAAAGAAAGCTTCCTCCAAAGTGAAAGATCTGTAGTTTCCACAATTCTCTGCACTATGAGGAATATGTCTATTGGGAAGGCACTATGTGACTTGGGGGCCAGCATCAATCTCATGCCATCATGTTGAAGAAATTAGGAATGATGATGTTAAACCTACAAGGATGTCACTCGGTTAGTGGACTGACCGATTTAAATACCCCTATGGTATTATAGAAGATGTCTGGTGAAAGTGGATAAATTCATTTCTCGGCTGATTTTGTTATCCCTTGACATGGAGGAAGATGCTCAGTCCACTGCAATCTTGGGAAGACCGTTTCTACTTGGTAGAGCTCTTATTGATGTACAAAAGAGGCAGCTCATGCTTAGAGTTCAAGATGAGAAGGTAACATTTAGCGTGTTTGATGCTACCCATCCACCGTAAGTGATGAAGAACAATGCTACCGCATGGATGTGGTTGATGATATGTATGATGGTGCCTCTAGCAAGCAATGTACTTATGTGGCCCTTTGAAACATTGCGATTCAAGGAAAAGGAAGTGAGAAGAATAAAAATGTCAAAGGAAAGGGTGTTATGCATATGAAGGATGAGAAACAAATCCTAATTTGCAAAAGTCCAAAGAATGCACAAGCAAAACCTCTCATTCCTATAAAAGTGCACTTTCGACATGTGAGGGATGACAATTTCCACCTTATAAATTCAAGAGGAGAAAAAGAAAGGCGATGAAGAAAAGGGAGGTGATTTCTTTTGCAAGCACCCAATGTCATGGGTGTGCATCTTCCTAAAGATGGATGTGCTTGATCTTCTTCTCTTCATTCGAGGAGCCATGATCGGCCCTCTTCATGCGTCAAGCTAGTGACGTTAAAGAAGCGCTTCATGGGAGGCAACCCATGCGAGGGAGTTTCTATCCCTTTCTCTTGCATTTTTTAGAATTTAGTTTGTTTGATTTCATTTTAGCATGGTTGTCAAAGCTTAAGTTTGGAGTTCCTTTATTTTTAGTTTGTAAGTCCAAGATGTCAAATTGAAATAACTGCTGGCTGAACTATGATTTGAACCCACTTGTGAATTGAATTTTGTGTTAAGCACTAATCACTTGGTGTGATGTTAAGTGGGCTGCTGAAGAGTTATAACTTGAGACTAAAAACTTTTTAGAGTAAGTCAACCATTGCTCAATTGTTTTGGTTTGTTATAATGTCTTTGTGATTGATATGTGCTTGTCCTGTGGTGTTTGTAGAGCCTTCATCAATAATTCTTTGGAGAGGACACATTTGAGTCTACATCCCCCTAAATTTGATTGAATCTCTGTTGCATGTTATTGGTTGTACAATGCTTTGATATAAAAAGGCAAATTTTGTGGAAGCCAATTAGCCAAAAAGCCAACCCGACATGATATGACTTTTGTTTGCAAAGCCCCGTTGAGCCTAAAACATTCTGTTCTTGTTAACCTATCAAAACAATAGCTTTTAACCTTGTGATTAACTTGTTACCCACCTAAGAAGGTTGGATGAGCATGAATTGACTAAGGTTGACAAAGAACTAAGTTTGGAGTTGGGGGGGAAGTGAACAACATTATGATTAGTTGTGGTTTGAGTTGAAAAAAAAAATAGAAAAACCAGAAAAAAAAGTGGCTTGTTTTTGGATTGGTACCCCTTTTGAGACCAAAGAGTTATGGGGGAATTAATAATTGTGTGATACAAAGTTGTTTAAGGATTAAGCTTTTGGAAAACACCACCTTTGGAAAATTGAAGAAAAGAGGAATTATAGTGAAAATTTCTAGAGTTGGTTGATGCTCATCTACCTTTGAAGGGTGATAGCCTAAATGTCTAATCCATCCACCCTAACCTTGGCCAAGTTACAACCTTGAAAGACCTTTTGGTTGGAGCATTGTGCAAGTGGTACTCGTGTCAGAAAGAGATGAAAATCAAATCCATGGGGGACGGGCTTAAATAGTGTTGGTAGGTGAAACAAAAACCCCAAACACTTGAGAGTTGGATTGAAAATTCTTCCTAATCTCTGCAGTAGAAAAGAAAGCATTCAATCACATTGAAAGTTTCAATTGTACATTCCATTACTTGTGAGTTTATAATGGTGAATTCATTGCTTATGTGACTCGATTTCTAATTTGTAATAGTCTCATATTGGTTTTGATGATGACAAAGCCCAATGGAAATAATCTGTGATTGGTGTACATTTTTGTGTGATAACAATTGAAAGCGGTGAAAAAATTGTGGTTTTAGTCCAAGTGGTTAGATCAAGATTGACATTTTGGGAAGTTGTTTTTTTGTTGAGTTCTTGCTTGAGGACAAGCAAGGTTTAGGATTTAGGTGTTTGATTGTTCCACTAGTATGCTCAATTTCATGCACTTAATTGAAGGGAATTCTCATGCAAACTTAGACTTTATTCCTTGTTTGGCCTCTAATCTTAGGTGTCTTAGTCTTTGTTGTGGAGATATTCTAGTTGACAATCATGTTAGCTCTTTTGTTGTTTTTGATGGAAAAATGTCCTTACTTTGGTCTTGATTTATGTAGGTAAAAAGGATTGATTGGAGACATGTTCCCAAGACCATGATAGCTTTGAAGTGGAGTTGTTGCTGAAGTCGTAGCGCCGAGCGCCCGGCCAATCGAGCGCGGGCGCTGCTTTAGAAGCATGGAGCGAGAAAGGCTGCAGGCGCGAGCGCCTGAGCGAACTAGCGCGCCGCTCTCGGGAATCTGGCGTAGGCGCCCGGGCGCCGGCGCTGCTCCGAGAAGAACCATGGGCGCCAAGGCGCCTCAGCGGGCGCTTGGCGCTGTCTCGATAACTCTGAAGCGCAGGGGCGCCTCGCTAACTTTGTTCTTGCGCATTTGGGCTTTCTTTTAGGCCCAGATTGGTATAAATACCTAACTAATGGTACGGCGGGAGGAGGGCGAATTAGAAGCGAAAGAAGACTTGGGAACACAAACCCTAGCACACCCATTGAAGGAGGCAAGAGGAGAAGGGTGGAAGCTCAACTCCTTGGCTTGTGGATGGGTTCTTATCTCTTTCTCTGCTTTTTCTTTTCATTCTCTACTATCATCATGTTGAACTAAATCTCCTTTTGTTGGAGTTGAGTGGATTTCTATGAACACTATGGATATTTGATGTAGTTTCCTATTAATGCATGTGAGTTTCTCTTAGTTTGGTGATCTCCTTCTTAACTTAATGCTTTTGAGACTTGATCAATCTTAGAATGAACTTTTGATTTGTGTGTTGAATGGAAGTTCAATATGCTTTTGTGCCCCTATTAAGGTGACTCTTGTTTCTTTTGAGCTAAAGATAGCCTTTGGGAACTTGCTATCTTTGTAATTTCTTTTTCTTTATGCTTTTACCTTGTTGAATGCATCAGGAATTAGACTTTCTAGCTGGATAAAAAGGGTTATTTGCCCAAGGAATTGGGATTTAACTAGTTTAATGAAATTGATAGACAAATTAGAGAACCACTTTGTGTTAATTGCTATATTAAAATATTCCAAAGTTGAAGTAGAATGAAGCTTGACTCCAACACTTTTCTCCATTGAATTAAATTACCATTTGCATTGTGCCTTTGTTATTCTCTTACCACCACCAATCATATAAAGTCCTTTGGTGTTCACTTAGTAGTTGTTAACGTATATTGGTATTTGGCCTTCGATCCTTGAGGACGATAACCGGTTATTTATCGAAATTATTACTTGCAACGACCCGGTACACTTGCCGTGGTCCCATCAGTCTTTTTGGGTTACCCATCTAATCATCGTGGCTACAAATGCTATGATTTGTCCTCAAACAAAATCATAATAAGTCGCCATGTAATCTTTGATGAATCCCAATTTCCGTTTGCTAAGCTGCACACTCCAACAAAACATTCATATGATTTTTTGGATGATGGGTTGTCACCCTATTTGGTCCACCATTTAAAAACAGGCCCAACTAGCACAACTCTTCCGACCCAGCAAACCAGCGTAACTCCTCAAACCCAACAAACTCCACCCCCATCTCCTCAGCAGGCCCAAACATATTCTCCTAGCCCAACTTCTACTCCAACTACTGACAGGTCCGCTGCCCCCCACCTTTCAGCCCACAAGACCAACCCCAGCTCAGCCCACTCCAAATCCGGGCCAAAGGCCAGTCACACAAAGTCAGCATGGGATTTTCAAACCGAACAAAAAGTACGGCCTTCTTACCTATGTCACAAAATCACCTCTTCCTCGTAATCCCGTGTCGGCCCTTAAAGACCCAAATTGGAAAATGGCTATGGATGATGAATATAATGCTCTTATTAAAAATAAGACGTGGGAGTTGGTGCCCCGTCCGCTTGATGTGAATATTATTCGGTTTATGTGGTTTTTTAGACATAAAGAAAAATATGACGGTTCTTTTGAGAGGCATAAATCCTGACTTATAGGTGATGATAAAACTCAACAGGTAGGCGTGAATGGTGGTGAAACTTTTAGTTCGGTGGTCAAACCGGCTACTATTCGTACTGTCCTCAGTCTTGCTCTCTCGAAAGCTTGGCCTATACATCAGCTTGACGTTAAAAATGTGTTTTTGCATGGATAACTGAAAGAAACTGCATATATGCATCAACCCATGGGTTTTAGGGACCCAAATCATCCTGATTATGTATGTCTATTGAAGAAATCTTTGTATGGGCTCAAGCAAGCTCCTTGGGCCTAGTACAAGCGATTTGCTGATTATGTTTCCACTATTGGGTTCTCTCACAGCAAGTCAGATCACTCTCTTTTCATCTACAGTAAAGGTACTCATATGGCTTACATTCTTCTGTATGTGGATGATATTATATTAACTGCCTCCTCTGATGATCTTTGCAAGTCTATCATGTTACATCTCAGTTCAGAATTTGCCATGAAAGACTTGGGGCCAAAGTTATTTCTTGGGTATAGCTGTAACTCGTCATGCAGGTGGTCTATTTTTATCTCAGAAAAAGTATGCAGAAGAAATCATCGAACGAGCTGGCATGTCTTCTTGTAAGCCAACTATGACTCTGGTTGATACTAAATCGAAGCTGAGTGCTACTTCTAGCACACCTTATGATGATGCATCACATTATCGCAGTCTTGCAGGTGCCCTGCAATATCTAACTTTCACGAGGCCCGACATATCATATGCTGCGTAACAAATTTGCTTATTCATGCATAATCCGATGGAGGAACACATGCATGCTCTCAAGCGCATTATACGCTACATTCAGGGCACTCTGGATTATGGGTTGTATCTTTATCCGTCCTCAATAACCACTCTCCTTTCTTATACTGATGCTGATTGGGGTGGATGTCCAGATACCAGACGTTCGACATCTGGTTATTGTGTTTTTCTTGGTGATAATTTGATCTCTTGGTCCTCTAAACGGCAGGCTACTTTATCTCGTTCTAGTGCAGAAGCCGAATACCGAGGGGTCGCGAATGTAGTTTCTGAGTCTTGTTGGTTAAGAAATCTTCTTCTGGAGCTTCATTGTCCTATTCAGAAAGCTACATTGGTCTACTGTGGCAATGTTAGTGCGATTTATCTCTCTGGCAATCCTATTCAACACCAGCGCACTAAACATATTAAGATGTATATTCATTTTGTTCGCGAAAAGGTTGCTCGTGGACAAGTACGTGTCTTACATGTCCCGTCGCGTTATCAAATTGCAGATATTTTCACGAAAGGGCTTCCATTCGTTCTATTTGAAGATTTTCGGGACAGACTCAGCGTACGACAACCTCCCGCGTCGACTGCAGGGGTGTGTTAGAATTAATGTAAATATGTCAATAACCTTGTATTAGGCAAGTGCATAATTAGCTTCCGTAATTATAGCTTAATCATAGCCTAGTATTGATCTTGTAATGATGTATATAATTCTGATTAGTCAATGAAATCAATCGAGCATTATCTTCCTTTAAGTAGCTTATCCTACACACCAGCATAATTAACTCTCTGAGTTAGATTATGATTACTATACTCACACTAGTATATTATGGAAGCAATGCCACTAATCTCTACCACATGAATTGTAGAAACCATTGCATTTTAGTATTTGCTGAATTGAAGACAACTCCAACTACTTGAAAGCATTTTTATTGGACCAAGGTTTGAGAACCGCCTCTTTCGTTCCCTTAGTGATAAGTTTAATATTTTTATTAGTTTGTTGTTAGAATTTGAGCCTATAAAAGGCAGTCAATGTACCGTAGCATTACATCAAATTTTGTGAATGAAATAGAAAGAAAATCTCTTCCTCTCCATTCTCTCGCTGCCAGTGTGTTAATTTTTTTTTTAATACCTCTCTGATATCACTCATCATGGCGTTTTACATTTTTTGATATCTGATGGAAAATTTTGTTTATCTTTGTAATACCTCTTTCAACATGTTCTACCACATGTGAAAGGGTCTGATGTGTAGATGTTTTGCTTAATAAGTAGAAAATAGAGATTTTGGTATATACTGTAATCATCCTGCTATTCGGAAATTGTATTATGTTAAATTGTATAGCTTGTATCAAGTTGCAGCACCTTGTTTTGGATAGCTTGCACCTAGTTTGGCCTTATTATAAAGTCTTTCAACCATTCTATTTAGCCATGTGAAAGTAAAGTATACAAGAAGTTAAAAACGATTGGCTTTTTTTGTTTAGCTCTCCCAAAGTCTGTTATGTCCACAATTGAAAATAGTGTGACTTTTCCCAAGTTTATTCACTCAAAGCTACTCGGTAATATAATTGTGAAATAATTCTACTTCTTTTTGGTTGATGTTCTACTTGCAGTGAAGTCAACCGCTTTTGGAGATGCATGCTCCAGAACGCAAAGCTTTTTCTTTCAAAGAGTTTACGAGTGGTCTCAAATAATGTTAATGCTTATAAGGAAGAGATATATACTATCTGCGAAAGATACACTTACTTTATGAATACTAATGATTAGGTAGTTATAGATGCTTTTGTTTTGTCTAATGTACATATAGCAAGAGCACATTTTTTTTGCTGTCATGACAAAATACAGAGGAAGGTGAGGCACATTTTTACGATACAAGGCTGACATTTCACTATACAAGCTGTTTCTTTATGGAAAAAAAAAAAGATCTAGACATTAATTTGGGTGCAAAATAAATGCACATAGACTATCACAAACTAAGTGCAGGTTAAGAACAAGTTTAATAGAGAATCGTGAAATACTAAAAGTGAAAAGATAGTATATAATCGATATGCAGTGAGTTGCATTAAGTGACATGTACATAACCCATGTCGAGTCTCTGGCATCACCTCAACTAGTGCTTTAGCCATTGCTTGGTCTTGGTCAGTGAATAAAGTTTGAGGCTTTTTGTTTCCATGTGCTTCGAGGAATGTTTTAAATAACCATTTGAATGATTCAGCGGTTTCATTGTACAAAAATGCGGCCCCAAAAATGGCTGTGCCTCTATAATGGTTGAAGCTTGAAAACAATGCCAGTGGTCGATTTTCTCGATTGGTGCAATATGTTGTATCCAAAGATACCACCTCGCCAAAATATCCATAGTCAAGCTAAGATCATTCTTGCATCAGCCCAAAACATGTTTGTGACCTGTTCCTCGCAGTCCATTTGATATATTATGGATGGTAAAATGATGGATTCTTTAATAATGAAAATACTACATGAGACTACCAACTTCCCTGTAAACCAACCATGTTATGTTCTCTTCTTGCTTGGGGATAGTTCTTGGCATCCAACCGTGTATATCCAAGATTAGTTCTTCCTCCCACATGTGCACTCATAAGCTGAAATGAAGCTTTTTGCACCAGTCCGAAGTCCTCTGCATGCCATTTCAATCTCATGTGCTTGAACTTCATTTATTTTACGAGGCGATGATAGCATGTGTGTTGTTTTTGCAAGCTGTAAAGGGTGGTTATGGTCCTCTACGAACTCTTGAATTACATACTTCTCATTCTTTGCACTAAGTGCAATTCTTGCATTGCAGTCAGTTCTTATTTCAGCCTTGGGCTTCTTAACCAAAAATGATCTCTTATCTTTCTTCCGATTACTCTCCTTGCAATAAACAAATCTACATGATCTAATGGAGTTGTCTTTTTTTTTTATTCGTGTATTGTTTTCTAACTCCAAAACCGATTTTTTTTTTACCATAATCAACCCAAAATTGCCAGGCTGCATCTACACTGTCAAATTCCATATCGACACTTGGTGTTGTAAGAATTGTCATTGTTGGGTCAAACCTATGATGTTTAATATATATTGAAGTTATAAACAAAACACAATAAAACTTTAAATAACAATCACAATTAAATAATTGAACTTTAAACAAGAGAACTTATATAATTAAATTATGGCTTAAATATGTTTTTAGTTCTTCAAATTATAGAAAAGTTTAATTTTGGTCTCCCAAAAGTAAATCGTAGCATTTTAGTACCCCATATTTGAAAATGGTTTTTTCTTTCGTCCCTTTATTAACTCTGTTTCCAACATTGCTTATTTGAGGGACCAAAACTAGACTTTTCTATAATTTGAGGGATCAAAACCGAACTTTTCTATAATTTGAGAGACCAAAAACATATTTAATACAAGTGACACATAAGCAATGCTTGAAGCGGAGTTAATACAGGGATGGACGGAAAAACCATTTTTAAATATGGGGGGTTAAAAAACTCCGATTTATTTTTAGGGGACCAACACCAAATTTTACTATAATTTGAGGGATCAAAAACATATTTAAGCCTTAAATTATTTTTTTGTACTTTTCGAAAGTTATTAATGCCTATTTTTAGATATTGTTTATAAAAAAAAAAAAAAGATATTGTTTGTGTCAAAAAATTCAACGAAATACACATATACTGCCTCTAAAAAAAAAGAAATAAAACCTGGTAAAAAAAGAAATAAAAATATATTGGTGATTTGACATGAAAAGGACGATATGCAGGGAAGAGACGTTGACTTGCTGAATTGGTTTTGACACCACACACACACACACACATACTAGTAAAATGTAATGTAATGGGGTTTTGGAATGCAATATATTAATATATTAATGTTGATTATTTTAGAACGACAAATGGTATTTGGTATTTACATGGAGTTTATGACCAATTTCGTCATTGAAATTAAAATTGGTAAAAAATTCAGTTTTATCCCTGATTTTTTTGATATTCTAAAATAGTCCCTTATTTTTGTAAATTAAATGCCGATTTAGTCGCTTAGTCGTTTGTATGCATTAAAATTATTCAACAACGTCACTTGTATTTTGGTATTTGAGGACCAATTTGACACTAAGTGATAAATTATAGGGACGTTGTTGAATAATTTTAATGCATACAAACGACTAAGCGACTAAACTCGGTAAGACTCAGAAAATAAGGAACTATTTTAAAATATCAAAAAAATCAGGGATGGAACTGAATTTTTCACCAATTTCAAGGACGAAATTGGTCATAAACTCTATTTACCTGTGAAGATCCTTGATGGCGAGCGAAAGACGATGGAGAATATTGATGGCACAGAAACAGAGTGAGCCGCCAAAATTTGAGGTATCAAGGAGTGAAGGTAACGTGAATTTTCGGTAAGTAGGATGACGTCGCTTGGGCAAAATGCGAGAAATTAAAAAACGAAATGATCTAGACCGTATGTTGAATCGGATGGCTGAGAATCTATTTATATACCATATAATTTCTGAGTTGTCCTATCTCAATTTCAACATTCCATACAAAATGTTGACATGCTACATTTTGGAGCATTCCTCATCTTTCTCTGCTACATATTTCACGGTCCGGTTTTCCTAGATGGAAACTCAAAAGACTTCATCAAATCGTTAGCCAACACAAAACAACCACCACAATTCAATACAACATATGACCACTTTCTTCATCACCTCAACCTCACTTTCTAATTGGGCATGGTGCAACAAGCAATGGGCAGCAAGACGTGGTGTTCTTTTGAACAGAGGGGTGAGTTATTGTTTCTGAGGTGAAGAAAACCCAATGGTTCTATGTTGGATTTTTCAATCGAATTGTTGGTTTTCAGACTCTTTTTTGGTTTTTCCTATACGACAATAATCCCTACTCGTATTGATCATTTCCTCACTTTTTGTTGTGTTCACTTCAAATATTCTCTCCACTACATTTTTTTCTGCTCTCCCCGAATTCACCTGACAGATCAATATCCCTTTTTTCTTTGCTAAACCAAATGGATCTCCTCTTTTTCTAAGTGTGTGTTTGTGTATATATAGAGCGAGGGAAGCACCAAAATTTGTTGTATGTGAGGTGCAAAAAGCACCATCCCAAAAGTGATTTTCTATTGTTCATAAGAAGGAGCGAGAATCCCTAAGAATGGGTGCCATATGTATAACACTATATGCTCTCTCTTTGATATATTTATTTCGAAACTTACTTGTTTGTTAGCTCCTACTTCTTGGATTTTATTTTTGGATTATGTACTGTGGCATCAATTGTTGATCACACTTTGTTTTGATTCATGTCAAGGCAACCTGTTTTACTCAAGTCAGTGTTGTTGAGCATACTTTGCAAACTTGAAAATAATACAAGGTCCAAGGTGCACCACCAATTCTTATAGTGTTACTTCTGGTGGGGAGGGAAGGGGGTATCACAAATTTGTAGCTGAATGTACCGTTGAAAGTATTAGAATTACAAGGAAACATACTTTGAGTAACAATCGTCACTAGAGAAGGTCTTCTATCCAGGAAGAAGATGCTTGAGAAAAAATGTCAGGTACCAAACAAGATTTGAAACATTTTAATATGATCAAGAAATTTAAGCACTTTCTTACTCTGAACAAAATATTGTCACTAAGAATCTGGAGGCTAAAATATAAGTTTCTCCTTGTGATATTCTACATAGGGGAATACATGTTCTTCAGTGTTGTAATTAGCAAGTAATATAAGAAACTATTTCAGGATATATTAGTGGCTAATGACAAAATACTACATGTTATTTAGTGATTGACTAGATTTTTTGCCACTAATCTTTTATCACAATTCATTTATGCAAGGTGCTGGATATGATAATGACTACAGAGTTTGATTTTGATTAACCATGTGCTTTTGAATCTCACAAGATGCTTGGAGCTTTATTCCAACACCTATTAGTGGCCAAAAGCTATCTATATTTGCTGCATACCTGAATTGGTCATCCCAAAAACAAATTATCAGTGTCATTGGTCCCCATTTTTCACGGGGCTAAAATATTTGGGTCACTAGGGCCATCAACAAAGAAAATTTGAAACTTATTTAAGAGTTGATCAAAGTAAGGACCTGATCTCACATAGGAAGCACTGCCAGGAGGGCAAAGACTTCGGCTTTGCATGTGTTTTCAGGAATCCCTTTTAAACATTATTTATTAGTATTTTTAGTGCTATGTATTCTTTTATCATATATTCCATTATCATTTCCTTGAAAATATTCAATAATAAGGTTACGATTTATATTTCTTTATAAGCTTTGATTGAATCTTTAATGTGTTATAATTTCCGCATGACATTCGTATAAAATTTTAATTAATTTTATTTACTAGCCCACGCAACGCGCGGGTTTACATCTAGTTGTATAAATGTGTGAATGCATAATTCACTTGACTGCAACGAATCCGCGTTCGTCATAATAATATTTTTTAAGTGAAAGAACCCAAACCGATCATTGGACTCCTTTGTCACACAGAGGCGATGAAGATACCTAAGATGTTAAACTAAATGTTAATTATAATTGATACATACAAAATAATTTTTATAAAGTAATAATACTTACACGCACTATACTGACAAGACTTCACTGGATAGCCACTACTCCAAACAAACACCTACAAAACCATAGCCAGAAAAATGAAAGACAAGGTTACCTAATGCGCCATCCCAAATGGATATCTCTACTATTGCCCACCGACGGAGAGAAGTGCCAGTTGCATAAATTGTTTCCCCAGAGATGATAGCAGATCCTGTCCGAGATTGTTTCCATCTTAATTTCCCGAATCACCATAAACCCCACACTATGCTCCCGAACAAGGTTCCAAATTTTATTTTTCTTCAACCTTGTTCCCAATCCCCTAATATTCATCGAGCACACTATCATTAATCCACAACGTCGGTCTCCCTTGCATCATTACTAGTCTGATCCCGTGTCTCAAGTCTAAAAAGCCTAGGCACAGAGTTTTCCGCTCTAACTGAGACTCCCATTGCTAAACCCATGTCCAGAATTTTTGGAGCACCAGTGCCTTTCTCAGTCGATGAAGAAGAACAGTCAGTTTCCACTACAGTCACACGTTCATGTTCCAAAGGGGACCGGTTTGGTCCCTGACTTGGGGACACCATAACGCAACCTAAATCAACAAACAAGTTGAGCCCAATCAGTTGTTGATCAAATGGCGTGACATTTTGGGAGGTACTGTGCCCCACAATAACCTGTACCCCACTTTGGTGATGATTGGAAGTTCCACCGAAGCTCATGTCACCAGAGTTTTCGCAAAGAATTTAACAAATGGTCCACACCACTAGTTACATTTAAACATTGACGTCGTCCCGAAAATGATGCTCCATTTATTCCTTTAAGTTTCCTCCCACAATGACTCCCTGTAATTTTTATAAATCTATGTGAAGCAGAGAAGACATCCTTCATCATTAAACTCTTGTGTCCCTTAAAGTGGCCCATTGGTGCTCGGCGGCCCATCTTCTTTTTACCCCGTCTGTTACAATCCTCCTGTCGCAATTCTTTCACCTGCACAACTTGAGAGCCATTTCCCTTTCCAAGATCATCAAGAGAACTGATAGAAGGAGATGGGCGATCACGAAACCATTGTGGCCAAAGGGAGAGGGGCGTGCAAGATTTTTGAAACCTAAAACTAAGGCTATGTTGGTCATTGGGAGAGAATAGCAAGTCACCCAAAACGTTTTGAGAGGGCCCACGTTCAGGCGTCAATTCCTGATCCAAGCTCCCATCAATGCGTTCATGTGTGTCCCCTACAGAAGTATCCACTTGGGCCGTTTCATTCACCACAAAGTTCATGTACCTCTCCAGTTCCCATGCACCCCTTGACTCTTGCCCAAACCTTGAGATACCACGGCCCGTTCCAAATAGCCCAAAGACAGAAAATATGGATCTTGGACTTGCACCACCTCATTGAGACCCGGCCCAACCGCAACTAGGTCCCGCTCCCCCTCATTAATACCCAGTCCCTCCTCACCTTTGCTTCCTCGTTGGATGACCCTATTATACTGTACCTCCTCTTTGTTCACTGTGGAGGAACCGTCAGCCACCCTAGAACCTGCTGCTATACGACCAACCCCTGACCGTTTCTTAGATGAATGCATCATCTGATTTTGAGAGATCCGTTGACCGTGTAAGGTGGGATCATTCCCATTCTGGAGTGGCAGGTTTGCCTCGGCCAAGCCATCCCCCAACCCTTTCCCCAATAGTGATCGTCCTTGGAGCCCTGTCACAATCTTAGCAGGGATAGGCAAATTGTAGCCTGCGCTACGCTACTGCTGTGCTAAAAGTTGGGGCACTCCCTGACAAACCTTGATCCCATCATCATCCCTACTACAATCCAAACCCACCATGTGCCGCCTCCCCTATGCTCCACACGGCGGAGCACCATGAAGAGGAGCCAGTGCCACACAGGATTTCAACTCCGGCGGTGAAAAAGGTAACCCTTCCTCCCCAAATCTCTCCACCTTGACCCGAATAAGGTAGACCACCCCAGCGATCCACACCTGAACCGTGACGTCCACCATAGTACTCGCCGAGACCACAACCTGTAGTCTTGCTACATCCACTCTTGTCATCTTGGTAGTGGCCCCATCAATAGAGACAAGCTTCCCAAATTTACAGGCCAGAGCCGAGAAGAACGCCTCCTCCCAAGCATGAATGGGGACTCCCACATGTTGGAACCTAAAAGATTGAGAAGTTTAGACCCTCGTTAATTTTGATGAGAACAAAGTATTTTCAAGAGAACAATTTATCTTCTAACATATCTTTGAGTGTACAGGTATCAAAGCTTCATATAGTTGTACAAAACACTCAAGAAAGAAGAAGAAATTTACAAGAGAATTGAATACACTCCACTGATGTCAGCGTCCGAACTCACTCCAGCGTCTTGCTAACAGCGAGCGTCCGGTAGTGTTACTCTTTGACACGTGGAATACTCAATTCTTTGCGACGTCAGTCCTCTGCTCGAGCGGCGTCGATCTCTTTAATGAAGCACGTGATGATCACATTTTTGCTCTTAACCTCAGAATATTCTAGAACGGAATTCGAATTTGATTTTGTACGCTCATTTTGATGTACGAGGAAGCAAAGGCGACACCTTTAGCATAAGACAAAAATCGTACAAGGCAATTGTGAAAAGTAGATAGTACGAAAACGGTAATATGTACTATTCTGATATTCTTTGGAAAGGAAGAAAATGACTACATTTCAAATTACCTCACTCAATGAAAAGGAGCTATTTTTTTACTGCAAACGGTAATATCCCTGAAGTCTCCTATAAATACCCCAAGGTATTCTTTGAAGAACAAAGCTAGTACTGAGACTGAAATTGCTAGAACAAATTATGAGAAAGAAGGAAACTTTATTTTGGAAGCATCATCACTCTGAGTGAGCAATCAAATTTCGTGCCAAGTCTCTGGTCTACAAAGAATTGAACTCAACGTCTTATACTTTTTTTTATAAAGCTACTCTGTTTTGAGCTTAATTTTTCATCCTCTCTGTGAGAGTTATTTTGATTGTATTCAAAAGAATATTCTCTTTTGTAAACAGTATTTGGCCTAGTTAAGGCTTTGTTCCTCAAATGCTCGATCGTACTGAGTCGTTTTGAGAAGTTGAGAGTATTATCAAGTTTGTGACAGTAGAATACTCTTGAGAAAAATTATAATCAGTTGATTATAGTGAAAAATCCTTCAGGATCGAAGGGACTAGACATAGCTACCAGTTGGTGGTGAACTAGTATAAATCTCTGTGTCTTTTACTTTACTGCTTTACATTTATCTTTACCTTGCTCAGTAAAACAAGTTTTCATAAACGGCTTTATTTTCTGCGTCCCTTTAGTCTCTCATCATCTTGTTAGTTTCTCAGCGTCCGATAAACAAACAGTTTTGAAAAATCTGTGTTCTTAGTGCTTTTAACTTAAAGTTTGCGAAAAGTTTTTGAACACAATTCAACCCCCTTCTTGTGTTCATGTTCAGTTGGTATCAGAGCTTGGCCTCTTGGTTGAGCACTTAACAGTGTTAAGAGAAAAGATCCTATACTGTGAACATGTCTACTGAAGGTGGTCATATGAACCGTCCTCCTCTATTCAATGTAGAAAAATTTGATTACTGGAAAGATAAGATAAAAACTTTCTTTGAGACACAACAACTTGAGTTGTGGGATATAGTTCAAAGTGGTTACATTCCTCCCACTAATGCTCGTGGTGCTGCTATAGCCAGAGAAGATTGGAATGATGAGCAGAAAAAGAGATATCAAACCAATTAAAAAGCTAGATTTATTCTTATCTGTGCTATGACAGAAAAAGAATATGATAAATGTGGCAAATTTGATACTGCCAAAGAAATCTGGGACTCACTTGTTTTATCTTACGAAGGCTCTGCCCAAGTAAGAGAAACCAAAGCTAGCATGATGGTTCGCCAATATGATTTGTTCAAAATGGAAGATGGTGAAAACATTGAAACTATGTTTGGAAGATTCCAAACACTTGTTTAGGGGTTACAGGCCCTTGGAAAAAGTTACACTACACCTGACCATGTTAGAAAGATCTTGAGAAGCTTGACTAAGCAGTGGAGACCCAAGGTCACTGTTATTTAAGAAGCAAAAGATCTAAATGTCCTACGACTTGAAGATCTTATGAGTTCGTTGAAAGCTCATGAACTTGAGCTAAACGAAGAAGAACCTGTCAAAAAAAGCAAGTTTATTGCTTTGAAAGTCGATCAACATAAAGCCAGTTCTTCCAAAGCTCTTCAGGCTGAAGAAGAAGAATCAGAAGATGAAGCTTAAGAAAGAGATGTTGACACATCAGAAGATGAGCTTGCGTTTATATCCAGGAAGATACAAAGAATGTGGAAGAAGAGAAACTTCAGGAGGAAGTTTCACAAGAAAGATACTAAGGACAAGAAGGAAAGCAAAGACAAGGACAAAGCCCAAGTCATTTGCTATGAATGTAAGAAGCCTGGACATTTCAAGTCCGAATGTCCTAATCTTAAGGAGAAGCCCACAATAAGTTCTTTCAAGAAAAAGAAGAAGAGTCTCATGGCTATATGGGAATATCTAGACTTTTCCTTGTCTGAGGAAGATAATCTTGCTCTCATGGCAGACAATGATCTTGACTCAGAAGAAGAAGTTGAAGAGGTAATAGTATATGATTCCTACTCTAAACTTCAACTTGCATTCGATGATCTTCTTAAGTACTCTGCCACTCTCTCTGTTGAGTATAAGAATTTGAAAAAGAAATTTTCAAAATTATCACAAGACTTTCAAGCTTTAAACAAAGAAAAATTTGTACTCAATAAAGAGAACCAGAAGCTGAAAACTGAAAATCAACATCTGATGGATAACCAGCGTCTGGCTGCTAACAAGCAACCAGGTAGTGAGAGCTCTCAGTGAAAGCTCTAAAGTTACAGGCAACCTTAAATGCAAATCAAATGATTATGAATATGCATTTCAAAAGTTTCTTGCAGAGAGTGTAACTCGAAGCAAGCAAGCTTCAATGATTTGGGGTGTCAGTAAAACGACAACTCATGGTCTTGGTTATATATTAGATGAACCTCTTTTAGAAAATGATTCAGCATCTGATAAATCTAATAATCATAATAAATGCTTGCATTGTACTTACTGCAATAAACCTGGTCATTTGAAAAGTGCATGTACTGTTTTTAAAACTGTGAAGGACAAGCTTCCTTCAAGAACTAACAAGAAATGACCCAAAAAGATATGTGTACCTAAAGATAAAATAGTCTATGTTGCAGACATGCTTAGCAACAAAGTCAACACACCTATCTTGGTACTTAGACAGTGGATGCTCACATCACATGACAGGAGAAAAGCATATGTTCCAAGAACTAAGGCCTAAAAAAGCTGGATTCGTTGGTTTCGGAGGAAACCAGAAAGGTAAAATAGTTGGAATTGGTCGCATTGGTAAAGGCTCTCTTCCCTCTATTGATAATGTACTTTATGTTGAAGGACTTAAACATAACTTACTGAGCATAAGTCAATTATGTGACAATGGTTATGAAGTCATCTTTACAAAAACTGGATGTCTAGTAAAAAGCAAAAAAGATGGCTCTATTTTTTTCATTGCTAAGAGGAAACAAAATATTTACAAAATTGATCTCTTTGAACTTGCAAAACAAGATGTCAAGTATCTCATGTCTGTTGACGAAGAACAATGGATTTGGCACAAGAGATTGGTCATGCCAATTTGAGATTAATCTCAAAATTAAACAAGCACAGTCTTGTCAGAGGCTTACCAAATCTTAAGTATCAATCTTATGCTCTCTGTGAGGCGTGTCAAAGAGGAAAACAAGTTAAAACTTCTTTTCATTCAACCTCTAGACCACTTGAGCTTTTGCATCTTGATCTTTTTGGTCCAACAAGGACAACCTCTTTAACTGGAAAGAAATATGGGTTAGTCATTGTTGATGATTTTACTAGATGGACATGGGTTAGATTCCTTGCTCACAAAGATGAGTCATACAAGGTATTTACTGTATTTTATAAAACAGTTCAAAATGAAAAAAGAATTTGTATTTCTTCTATTAGAAGTGATCATGGGGGAGAATTTGAAAATGAAAGCTTTCAAAATTTTTGTGATGATAATGACATCTCCCACAATTTCTCCTCTCCAAGAACACCTCAACAAAATGGTGTTGTAGAAAGGAAAAATAGGTCCCTCCAAGAAATGGCCAGGACCATGATCAATGAAGCTAATATTGTAAAACATTTTTGGGCCGAAGCAGTAAACACAGCTTGTTATATTCAATATAGAATTCTTATTAGACCTATTTTGAAGAAGACTCCATATAAACTATGGAAAGGTAGAAAACCAAACATATCATATTTTCATTCATTTGGTTGTACTTGTTATATTTTGATTACTAAGGATCAGCTTGGTAAATTTGATTCAAAAGCTGACAAAGGAATCTTTTTGGGATATTCTGAAAGATCTAAAGCTTTTAGAATATACAATAAAGAAACTATGACAGTGGAAGAATCCATTCATGTCAAATTTGATGACAAGAAGCTTGACACAGCCATGTCAGAGCTAGATGAATTATTTTCAGAATTAAATATAGGTGATATTACAAATAGTGAACCTATATCTTCATCGTCCGGTGGTGACCAGACGCAAGAATCTTCGGAAGCTGAAGCCAGAAAGAGCTGGAAGTACAAAACCAATCATCCTAAAGATCAAATCATAGGAGAACCTGGAGATAGAGTAAGAACAAGATCCTCTTTTAAAGAGCATGCAGATATGACACTACTCTCAGAAATGGAACCTAAAACGATTGGTCAAGCATTGGAAGATGAAGGTTGGATTCTGGCCATGCAAGAAGAGTTGAATCAGTTCCAAAGAAATGATGTATGGAAGCTAGTTACTCTACCAGAAGATAAGCAAGCTATTAGTACTAAATGGTTATTTAGAAACAAGCTTGATGAAGATGGAAAGGTTGTGAGAAACAAGGCAAGATTGGTTGCTCAAGGTTACTCACAGTAAGAAGGTATTGATTTTACTGAAACATTTGCACCTGTTGCAAGGTTAGAAGCTATACGCATTTTACTTTCATTTGCTGCACACCATGATATAATTCTTTATCAAATGGATGTGAAAAGTGCTTTCTTGAATGGTTTTATAACTGAGGAAGTCTTTGTAAAACAACCTCCTGGATTCGAAGACATTGAATTTCCAGAACATGTCTTCAAGCTTAAAAAGGCCCTGTATGGTCTTAAGCAAGCTCCCAAAGCTTGGTATGAAAGACTGAGTACATTTTTGATGAAAAATGGTTTTACCAGAGGTCTAATAGACACTACTCTTTTTAGAAAAACATCAAAGAAGCATTTTATAATTGTTCAAATATATGTTGATGACATTATTTTTGGAGCTACTAATGAAAGCCTTTGCAAAGAATTTTCTAAGCTAATGCAGGCTGAATTCGAGATGAGCATGATGGGTGAACTAAAGTTTTTCCTTGGAATTCAAATCAAACAATGCAATGATGGTATCTATATACATCAAAGCAAATATGTGCACTCCTATGCATCCCACGTGCATTCTTGGTAAAGATGAAACTGATAAAAAGGTAGATCAGAAAATGTACAGAGGTATGATTAAGTCTCTACTATATCTTACAGCTTCAAGACCTGATATTATGTTCAGCGTCTGTCTGTGTGCTAGATTTCAATCAGATCCTAGAGAATCACACTTGAGTGCTGTTAAAAGAATTTTTAGATATTTACAAGGATCTACTAATCTTGGTTTGCTTTATAAGAAATCAAAAGATTACAAGTTAGTAGGTTTCTGTGATGCTGACTTTGCTGGAGACCGAATTGAAAGAAAAAGCACAAGTGGAGGCTACTAATTCCTTGGAGCAAATCTTGTGTCTTGCTCAAGCAAAAGGCAAATCACGATTGCACTCTCAACAGCAGAAGTTGAATATATTTCAGCAGCAAGTTGCAGCTCTCAACTTCTGTGGATGAAATATCAACTTGAAGATTATCTGATAAAAGAGAGTAACATTCCTATCTTTTGTGATAATACTTCTGCAATCTGTCTTACTAAAAATCCCATATTGCATTCACGAGCCAAACACATTGAGATTAAACATCATTTTATAAGAGACTATGTTCAGAAGGGTATTCTCGAAATAAAATTTGTAGACACTGATCATCAGTGAGCTGACATATTTACAAAACCCCTTGCTGAAAATAGATTCAATTTTATAAGAAGAAATTTAAATTTTCATCTTATAGAAGAATGATTAATCTCAACGTCAGATGATATGCATCATCTCAGCATCTGGTATGACATAAGCATGTATACGTGTAAGCATTTTATTTGTCATGTGCATCATAACTCAGCGTCTGGTGAATCGGTTGTGTGCATCCGAGCGCGCACACACGTGTCACACGTGTAAAGGACTTAAGCGTCTCATCACATCTCACTGAGTCATGATTATTTATGTTTTTCCGTAAAATCTTTTTACTTGATTTTACTTTTCTTTTGGCGTCTTCATTTAATGAAAAGGGGAATCTTCATTTTCTTTTCTTTTTGATTTAAATTTTTTTTAGAAATGCAAAGCGGTTTTTGAAAAAAGACTGTACCATTTTCTATCAACTTTCCCACTACTCCACATTTTTCGCTCCATCACTTCACTCTGTTTCTACTTGCAAAAATTATTTTCTCTCTCTCTCTGTGTGTGATTTCAAACTCTAACACCTCCATTACCCACTCTGCAACTGCTACCATGGCCGATAAAAAGGTTGGACAATATACTGCTGCCTACGATGTCTTCTTAGAAGCAAAACTTATGAATGAAAACAGAATTGATTTGAGAATTTCAAGCTCTATGGTTTTGATTTTGAAGAAGGTTTGAAGAAACTGGGTTGGAAAAGTTATTTTATCTGGGAACCAGTTGATGTGTTGAGCTATGCTATAAAGGAATTCTGGGGGAACGCTCATCTACTTCCGGGTGAAATTATTGAAGGACATACCAGAGGTTTCAAGTTACGTTTCACTATAAACTCTATCGCTTAGACCATCAAGTGCCCTTGTGAAGGAATCAGTTACTATGCTAACTGGGTTGACGCTTACAGAGGTTTGGAAAACGTCAACGAAGCTCTGTTTGAAAATTATCGTGAGTTGAAGAAGAAGAAGAAGAAGATAACTCTCACTGCCAAAGATTTGAAAAGCCACTACAGATTATTGCACAAAATCATCGCTAAGAGCATGATTCTAAATGCTGGTTCAAGCGACATAGTGAACTATGAGCAAAAGTTCATTATGAGAAACTATATGGATGGAAAGAAAATCAACCTGCCAAGGTTGATTATCAAGAATCTTGTTAATGCTCTTGTCTTTTCAAGGAAAAGTGTTGATAAAAAGAATATTGTCAAGGTTATACCTTATGGAGTTCTTCTTTCCATAATGATGATAAAAGATGGTATTGTGAGAAAGCTTGGTGATCTGACAAACAAAGAAGAAAGAGATAAATACTTTGGTGTTGGTCTTTGTTGTTAGATCACGAGGTTTTTGGAGTCAACAGCCTGGTAAGAATGCAATTGATAACTGGTACTATGATCAAGAAGGTAAAACTAGAGCAACAAGAAGGAGAAACTGTTGCAAATGTTAGTGAAGCTGAAAAGAAAACCACCAGAAGCTCAATTGCTGGTGTAAAGAGACCTGCTGAATCTCCTGCAAGGAAGACAAGAAGAATGAAATTGAAGGTGGCTCCTGCACCTACTGTTGATGAACCAGAAGATGAGGACAGAATCCCCATCAGGAAGATCTTGGAGAAGAAGAAAAAGTCAACAGCTGAAAAGGATGTTTCAGCGTCTGATCAAGGGAAGCAAGTTCCTCCTCCACCTCCTACCGTTGTTGCCTTTAAAGGAACAAAGAGAAGGTTGGTTAGGTCTTCTGAGCTTAACCCAAAGGTACTTGACTTTACTATTGATGAGTCAGTATCTATTTTTGATTCTCATGATGTTATTCCTGGACCTTTATTGTCTGTTTCACAACCACAATCCCAAACACAAACCCAAACACAAACCAAGAAAACCAGAATGAGCCTACAACAAACCTCTACCCTTATCCCCACAAAACCGACCCAAACACAATCCAATACACTCAACTTAGACCTACCACAAATCTCCTCAGATACCTCACTTACTACATACATTTCTAAACATCACTCTCATCCCTTCAACCTGTTATTCAAAGTACCTCCCATCAATCCATTCAAACCCTACACACATAGAAACTATACAATCACTAAAACCACTCTCACCCCACTCACCCTCACCTACAAACCTACAGATTTCAGTGGAAGGAAGAATGTCTCACGCATTAACAAACCTCGGTTTGTTAAGTATGAGTCATACCACAGCATCTACAATCGTCCTTTTACTTGGCATTTGAAAACCTTCACCTGCAGGTTGCCAGGCGGAGATTGCCTCTCCAATGAATCTGCTTTCAAAGATGGAGAAGACCATTTTGAGACGACTTTCAAAGGAAGATTAAGACCAGGAACACAGTAGCGAGCAATTCCTTTCTCTGTTGACCTTCCTAAGTTCCTGCCTCAGATTGAACCTCTCACATTGGAAGAGTGTGGAAGGTGGATTACGGATGAAGAAGCTGCCTTCATGGCACACTGTCTTGAAATGAAAAAGCTCGAAGTTATTAGATAGTTCAGAGATCCTTCTTCTGTATCCGTAAAGATTGTTCCAGATTGGTCTATTCCTGGGAAGAGGAAAGAACCTGCACCTAGCAAGTTGCCATACAGCAAGATCGAACTCAAAGAATATGAGAAGGCTCCTCAGAAGTTTAATCTTAAAGAATTCTCTGAGCTTCCGATTGACAAGATTACCGAAGACCATGCCAGAAGGTTTTACCTCAGTTCTCTGAAGGAAGACGAATGGAGAACTGGCTCCTCAAATTGTTGCAATGCTGAGAAAGCAAAAATTCCCACGGTTAGCCTTTGTCGGAAAAGTTCGACACAAATCTTGGAACGGCATATTTTGATGACACGTTTATGTGTTCGATGATCGAGCCTCTAGGCGCATGAAGATATATGTCCAATGGGCTGCTTTGTGACTAAGCACTTTGACATTGGATTTATCTGGAATCAATGGCGCAGTCTTGGAAAGACAAAGCTCTGTTGCCATGCCTTGTCCCCTTGGTGCTTGATGAAGATGACAGGGAAAATCTGCGAAGAGTATACCTGGTAGAAAATGAAGGACTCTCTTTCGCTTTTGGAGCATTGAGCGTCTTTATCAGAAGAGTATGGGGAGAAGATGCTGGAAACAAGTTTGACTCTTTTACTGCTGATGTGTTTCTGCACAGAGACATTATCTTTATGGATTTGCTGTATCCAGAAGATGTGAAGAAAAGAAAGGAAATTCAGGTAGAATCTGAGCAAAGAAAACTTGGGAATCTCATCAAATGGTATATACCAAATGATGCATTCTTTCAAAGAGCTCAACAGAAGAAGGAACTGAGACTGAAGCTGTCTAATTTGGTGCTAGCAGAGCATCAGAAGATGAAACCTGCACCAGTATCAGAAGCTGAACCTTCCACTTCTACTTCTACTCCTGCAGTTGAGATGGTCACTATTCATAAAGAAGAGTTTGAAGAAATGAAGGCCACAAACCTGAAGGTTGCTCAATTGGAGAATGCTTTGAAATTACTCTATGAACGTCTTAACATTCTTCCACCACCTTCACCAAATCTTTGAATTTATTTTTTTGTGATATAAAGTATTTTTTTTGGGTACTCTTATATATATATATATATATATATACACACACACACACACTTTTGACTATGATATTCAAATTTTTCTAAGTCTTATTTTGACTATGATGTGCTTTACACTCTTTTTGTCTGACGACAAAAGGGGGAGTAAAATAAAGGTTTGATGAACACGTGAAAGTCTGATTGACTAATTCACCGTCCAATGTTCAAAGTCCGATGGATACGCTGAAACTAAAGTATCATGCATAGCATTTCATACATAGCATTTGTGTTGGTTATTTATTGCTCTAATACCTATAATGCTTTGATATTCATTGATCCAGTACTCTGATAATGATCAATAACTTTGGTACAATGAAAATCTTTTTGATAAAATGAAATCAGCATCCGATCTCACTTTGTTAAATGAATATATGCTCTAATACATCTACGTATTTTTGCGATCACACAAATGAATTTGTGTATCAATAATCGCTCTAATACCTGAATTGTTCATATATATCTAAATTGTTGAATTCAGGGGGAGACCCTTGATATTATTTTGAAATTAAATTGTTCATCAACCTTGGATATTTGTCATCATCAAAAAAGGAGAGATTGTTGGAACCTAAACGATTGAGAAGTTTAGACCCTCATTAATTTTGATGATAACAAAGTATTTTCAAGAGAACAATTTATCTTCTAACATATCTTTGAGTGTACAGGTATCAAAGCTTCATATATTTGTACAAAACACTCAAGAAAGAAGAAGAAATTTACAAGAGAATTGAATACACTCCACTGATGTCAGCGTCCGAACTCACTCCAGCGTCTTGCTAACAGCGAGCGTCCAGTAGTGTTACTCTTTAACACGTGGAATACTCAATTACTGCGAGCGTCCGTCCTCTGTTCTAAGCGAGCGTCTGATCTCTTTAATGAAGCACGCGATGATCACGTTTTTGCTCTTAACATCAGAATGTTCTGGAACGAAATTTGAATTTGATTTTGTGCGCTCATTTTGATGTACGAGGAAGCAAAGGTGACACCTTTAGCATAAGACAAAAATCGTACAAGGCAATTGTGAAAAGCAGATAGTACGAAAACAGTAATATGTACTATTCTGGTATTCTCTGGAAAGGAAGAAAATGACTACATTTCAAATTACCTCACTCAATGAAAAGGAGCTATTTTTTTTTACTGCAAACGGTAATATCCCTGAAGTCTCCTATAAATACCCCAAGGTATTCATTGAAGAACAAGGCCAGAACTAAGACTGAAATTGCTAGAACAAATTCTGAGAAAGAAAGAAACTTTATTTTGGAAGCATCATCACCCTGAGTGAGCAATCAAATTTCGTGCCAAGTCTCTGGTCTACAAAGAACTGAACTCAGCGTCTTATACTTTCTTTTAGAAAGCTACTCTGTTTTGAGCTTAATCTTTTCATCCTCTCTGTGAGAGTTATTTTGATTGTATTCAAAAGAATATTCTTTTTTGTAAACAGTATTTGGCCTAGTTAAGGCTTTGTTCCTCAAAGGCTCGATCGTACTGAGTCGTTTTGGGAAGGTTAGAGTATGGTCAAGTTTGTGATGAGAATACTCTTGAGGAAAATTGTAATCAGTTTATTATAGTGAAAAATCCTTCAGGATCGAAGGGACTAGACGTAGCTACCAGTTGGTGGTGAACTAGTATAAATCTCTGTGTCTCTTACTTTACTGCTTTACATTTATCTTTACCTTGCTCAGTGAAACAAGTTTTCATAACGACTTTATTTTCTGCATCCGGTTAGTCTCTCATTATCCGGTTAGTTTCTCAGCGTCCGATAAACAAACAGTTTTGAAAAATCTGTGTTCTTAGTGCTTTTAACTTAAAGTTTGCGAAAAGTTTTTGAACACAATTCAACCCCCTTCTTGTGTTCACGTTCACCACACACCTCAACCAAACCCACCGTTCCTTTAGCAAAATAGAAGGGGACCAGTTGAAAAACGATTGGAACCAATTGGCCCACCACATCCGGTTGCCGTGTACCGCCTCGTGCAGCATCCCTGGTTTGGAGGGCCAAACAAGGACCATATAACCTCCCATTGAAATTGCTTTAATGGAGAAATACCCCTCCAAATACGAATGATCTTGAATCTGAAATGCCCCCACATCATGTTGGAGTATACCCACCAAGCAGTTTGCGAGTTGATTCATCCTCTCAGTTGGGACTTCATAATCCAGGAACATAGTCGTCCCTCTGCTATGGTTCTGGTTTCTATTGGGTAATTTTTGTCCATTTCTCTACTGACTGTTTGTATTATAGAGCTTAGGCCTAAGGTTTTGCTGAGCTTTCCAGTAACGATCCAAAATTTTAGGAGCCGCCACCAATTTTATTTAATTTAGGAAAAATTGAAAAACCTCGAAAGTAGTGATCTTCGAAAACCATATTGTGTTCGGGAATCCTTTACGCGTAGGGAAGGGTGGAGAATAAACCTCACAACACCCCTAATACGCCTATCCTAAGATGGTTACCCAAATTGATTGTGCAAACTATTATAAGTTCTAAAATATTTGTTTTACCCCACAATTAAATAAAGTAATATTAAGTAAGAAAATGTTGAATATTTTAAAAAAAGAAACTAAATTAGAAAAATTTAGTTTTGACTTGACGGGGTTTGACCCGCTCCTACGTATCCTCTGGTGCAATGAGGAACTCAAAAGTCACGTAGTTCTTCTAGAAAATATTTGTGTGTTGATTGGTTTTAATTATTTATTTTTTTGAAAGTAAAACTTGATAGGAGAAAGTTTAGGATCACCAAGTTGTCTCAACTCAGGCATCTTAAACAGAGATTAATTAGATGTCACATCTCATCTAATCTCCTCCCTTTTTATGGAAAAAGAAAATATTAAATAATCATAAAGTTCAAAGTCGGGTCAAGGTAAATGATTTTTCATTTTTCCCCTTTTGTAAAACAACAAAAGAAAAGAACACTACCTAGAGTGTTATGTAATTCAAACAAGCCAAAAAGTGTTATGTTTTTTTTATATTTATATTAGTTAAAAAGGACTGAATATGTCTTTCACAAAGGAAATTTGAAATTAATAAAAAAAACCTTTTCAAAATTATCAACGTGCAACATAAAGTTCAGAGGCAATTAATAATACTAGCGCAAGACAGTCAAGGCAAGGTTCCAATTTGATGCATACATGGACTTTGCAACTAGTAAAACAAATTGATTAATTGAAAATTGAGATCACCTTCGTATTGGCCCTGATAACAGGAAGAATATTAACGAAGTTGCTTGCTAAGCTTTTCTTTCATCTTGCATCTGATCACTCTTGCTTCTATTCTCTCTTCCTCCAACATTCTCTATTTTTATTTGTCAATCTGGTTACCACTCTGATTAACCGTCCCCCTTCACGTTCACCCTTATTGGGTATTTAAAGAGATTGTTCAGCCCCCATCCCTCTCAAGAATTACGCCCTTCTTAATGGCAATTGTAGAGTAGGTGATATGGTGTGATCCCCCACGAGCAAGACTTACCAATTTTAATCAAATTGAGATCTGGTGATTTGGCTAGGATGGAGGGGATAATTATGAGTGATGAAATAAGTATTACTTAAGTGAGATTCACGCTCTCTGAAGCAGGAGGCAGCATGCCCTTCTTTCAGCTTTTTTTCCCCCTTCTTTGGGCCCAAACCAGCTGATACTTTTGAGCTTGAATTAAAGCGCATGCGTCACTTACTTGGACATCTCTTCCACTCCTTTTATTGGATTGGGCTTGCATCGCAGACCCAATTTGATTGAAAGAAACACAAGATAGATTTAAAGTCCAATTAAGGCTCTCATCTTCTTAATTCTTCCTTTAGACCAGCTTGATGACTCGTGAAGAAGCAAATACAACAGTAAAAAGTATCATAATAAATTTTTTGATTTTTTGATTTATTCGTTTTTATAACTAAAGACGGACTAAAAAAGATCATTATTATTTTTTGACTTTTTCTATTTTGGTATTTTAGTTTTATTTTGTCCTTTTTTAGCAAAATAAAATAAAACAAGAGTAAAACAATGCACACAAACAAAGGTTAAAAGAACAAAATATTTTTGTGTTTTTTCTAAATTTTTTTGATAACATCGGTCAAAATTGGGTGTTCATATCTCCCATTAGATTGCAAGGCATTTGCATAGGACACTGGATTCCACCCATTTCTTCCTTCCAGGCCCCCATCAAGGAGTTTATCTTTGTTTACTTTCCTAGCATTAGGAATCCCAACATTAACCTCCTTATTTAGACTATTCTTCCTCCCCAAGTTAGCATTATTCACCTTTTGTACCCATTTTGCCTACAAATCCCTTGAGAATCTAGTTAAGTTAACCCACAACTTCTGATCACCAATCATAATATTATCTAGTCTGGTCTCCAATCTCTTCCGATCAGCTACTCCTTTGAACCGAACTAAGCCAAACTCGCGGCCAAATTTATTCGGCATTTTAGGAAGGAACACATCCCTAACCTTACCATAATGCCCAAATATTTTCCAGAGTCTGAACAAAGTACACCCGCTGGGAAATTAGTAAAATAGTATGAGACCGAAGTGTTGCTTATTTGATTCTGTGTTTCATTCCACTGCCTTCTGTCACGACCGTACTGAACCTCCCCCCACTCACCCTCTTCCCTCTCATCCCACTCTCCCTTCTTCCTGTCGTGCTCCCTCCCCTCTCTCACACCTTCTCTCTCTTCTTTCTCTCACATGGCATACAGGTCGTGGAGACCCCTTTCACATACCTTAAAAAAAATAATCCAATATCTATTATATGGGTGCAATTTACCTAATAAGTGAAATCACTTCGGTAGTTGTGTTTATGTGCTGATAGAGGGATTCTTCAATCTATTATATACTTGAATAATAGATAAATATAATTATGTTGTAAAGTTTGTTAAACAAATGAGAACAAATTGGGTTCCCTCGAAAAAACAAAAAATAAATTGGGTCATTGGCTAGTAATTTCATGCACGCACACAAAAGTTGGTGAATATTCCTACATGCATAACGTGCGGAATCTCGCTGCTTATTCTCTGCATATTTTCTGCACAAATGGCATGCTTATACCTAACTCCTTGCTGACAAGAAAATAAATAGAGAGATGCCAACTGCCAAATAACACCTTTTAAAGAGTGAATTTAACAAATGGTCCAGACCAATAGTTACATTTAAACATTGACGTCGTCCCGAAAATGATGCTCCATTTATTCCTTTAAGTTTCCTCCCACAATGACTCCCTGTAATTTTTATAAATCTATGTGAAGCAGAGAAGACGTCCTTCATCATTAAACTCTTGTGCCCCTTAAAGTGACCCATTGGTGCTCGGCGACCTTTCTTCTTTTTACCCCGTCTGTTACAATCCTCCCATCGCAATTCTTTCACCTGCACAGCTTGAGAGCCATTTCCTTTTCCAAGATAATCAAGAGAGCTGATAGAAGGAGAGGGGCGATCACGAAGCCATTGTGGCCGAAGGGAAAGGTGCGTGCAAGATTTTTGAAACCGAAAACTAAGGCTATGTTGGTCATTGGGTGAGAATAGCGAGTCACCCAAAACGTTTTGAGCATGCCCACGTTCAGGCATCAGTTCCTGATCCAAGCTCCCCTCAATGTGTTCATGCGTGTCTCCTACAGGAGTATCCACTTGGGCCGTTTCATTCACCACACAGTTCATGCACCCCTCCAGTTCACATACCACCCCTTGACTCTAGCCCAAACCTTGGGATACCCCGACCCATTCCAAAAAGTCCAAAGACAGAAAACACGGAACTTGGACTTGCACCACATCATTGAGACCCCGCCCAACCTCAACAGGGTCCCGCTCCCCCACATTAATACCCAGTCCCTTCTCACCTTTGCTTCCTCGCTGGATAACCCTATTATACTGTACCTCCTTTCTATTCACTGTGGAGGAACCGTCACCCACCCTAGAACCTGCCTCCATACCACCAACTCCTGACCCTTTCTCAGAGGCCTACATCATCTGTTTTTGAGAGATCCGTTGACCTTGTAAGGTGGGATCATTCCCGTTCTGGAAAGCTGGTTTGCCTTGGCTAAGCCATCCACCAACCCTTTCCCCAACAGTGATCGTCCTTAGAGCCCTGTCATGATCTCAACAGCGATAGGCAAATTGTAGCCTGCGCTACTCTACTGCTGTGCTAAAAGTTGGTGCACTCCCTGACAAACCTCGATCACATCATCATCCCCACCACAATCCGAGAAGCCACGGTGCGCCGCCTCCCCTACGCTCCCCACGGCGGAGCGCGACGAAGAGGAGCCGGATGCCATACACGATTTCAACTTCGGTGGTGAAAAAGGTAACCCTTCCTCCCCAAATCTCTCCTCCATGACCTGAATAGGGTAGACCCAGTGACCTGCACCTGAACCGTGACGTCCACCGTAGTACTCGCCGAGACCACAACCTATAGTCTTGCTACATCCACCCTTTTCATCTTGGTTATGGCCCCATCAATAGAGACAAGCTTCCCGAATTTACAGGCCAGAGCCGAGATGGGCTACGGAAAGGGCTACCTATAGGCTGGATTAAGGTATATTACCGAATACTGATAGATGAGTGAAGCCGCCAAAGGGGAAAAGGCTACCACAGGGTCAGTGTCGATAGATTGAAAGCCGTCGTGGACGTCGGCTCTTAAAGGGTGTGACAATGTTATGAGTCCCACATTAGGGAGCCTCACCTACCAAGTGGGGTTTATAAGCTTTGGGGTTCTCCCACCTAATGTCTTTTGGGATGGGTTTTCCCTTGGGCTTATGGCTTATGCTTATAACAGTGACAAAAGCCGATCAGACTTCCAACCACCATCGTCCATGCCAAGGATGGATGACAAGTGCTATATACAATTTTATAGGAATGAATCCATAATCTCTCGAACCTTGATTTTATAGGAATAATGATATTCACAATTCAGGCATACTCATGATGAGTCAAGGCACCGGTGCATAATATATATGTTTTTTTATAGTGGTTTATTAATTCAAATAACCTAAAATTTCCTTTGGATGCTGATGATTAAAATAGTATTTCATTATTCTGTTTTGTTCTTTAGTTAATGATACTGAATATGATTTTGAACCGAGTGACAAGGGAGTGGAAACCGAAATGGTAGCTCAAGTAAGTCTGGGTGACGGTGGAGTTTCCGTACATCGTTGCTCCACCGATTTAGGTTTCATGGGGATAGGGAAGAATGAGGAACGGAAAAGACGAAAAGCAATCATGTGCCTCTCTTGATTTTTTATTTTTATTTTAATTGATCGAATATTGTGAGCCACGAGATTAATTAGTTTTAACGGTTCGGATCAACGGATCTTATCTCATATATATATATATATATATATATATATATATATATATATATATATATATATATAAAATGTGTTCACCTATTTTAAGGGGGAAGGATTATTTTTAAAAACGTCTGTGAACTTGGTCCGAAAACACTTTGCAAGGTAATGCATTTTCTAAAAACAAAAATGTGTACAGATACTTGCCATAAAGAACCTTCTAAAAGTGGAAACGTGGGTGTGTACCGTGTGTGTGGTTCAGCCTATTACGCACAAATCAGTGGGGGCATTTTGAGAAACGTTCAGCATGTTACAAAGGTTCAAGGTGTTATTATATACTATTTTAGAAAAATAGAAATTGTAGTGGGGGCATTTGCCCACAAAGTGTGCCAAGTAGGTTCGTCCTTGACCGCAGCTATTATCTCACACAACTCTCACCCCCCCTTTTTTTCTATTACCACCCCCAAAAAAACTATGAACAACAACAACAGCAATAGCTGCATCACAAGTTCACAACAACAACGACAAGATCATCAAGTGTTAACAGCAGCACCACCCAGGCTTGCGCTGCATGTAAGAACCAACGTAGAAAGTGCGCACCCGACTGCATTCTCGCTCCTTATTTTCCTCATGATCGCCAACGCCAATTCCTCAATGCTCATAAATTATTTGGTGTTAGCATCATCACAAAAATCATTAAGTTTCTTGACCCTCCTCTTAAGGATCAAGCCATGCGCACTATCATTTTCCAATCTGATATGCGTGCTAGTGACCCTATTGGTGGTTGTTACAAATACATTCAAGATCTTCAAACACGGATTGAATATTACAAAGCAGAACTTGATCTTGTCCTTCAACAACTCGCAATTTTCAGAGCACACAAGCTCACAACAACAACTACAACAAGAAGAAGTTTATGTTGGTGATCAAGTTATGATTAATAATGCAGGTTCATTATTGAGTCTCTGTAACCCGGTTTCTGCTATTCCACATTGTCATTACAATATGTTGGTGTTGGGACTTTTAGTCCCACATCGGGTAAAATAGTAAAGAGGAGTGAACCTCTTTGTTATAAAAGGAGGCTTGGGCCTTGGTTTTATGTCGCATTCAAAAAGGCATGCAGCAACTTTTGTCTCTAGATAAATTCTTACCTGCTTTTGTTTTAGAATTTAATAGAATTCTTAGTATGCTCTGTGGTTGCGGCTTGAAATTTGACCATCAGCATCGAGAAAAGAATTTATTAGGAATATTTCTTGTAAAAGGAGAGGTGTGAGGAATAAGTTTTGCTAGTGGGGAAGCTTTGTGGGTGTCTTGAGAGTGCGAGAGAGAAAATTGTGTAGTTGTAATAATTTTCTACATAGTGAATTTTCTCTACAGTCTTTGGTGGTTTTTCTCCTGGTTTGGGAGTTTTCCACGTTAAATACTTGTGTTGTTATTATTTCTCTATTTTGTTTTTCCAATTTTCCTGAAATCACGAGTTTACGGGAAGAGAATTTGAAGAGTCAAATTCCCAACAAGTGGTATCGAGCAGGAGTTACGCTAAAAAGAGGATGTCGGAGACGAGTTTCAAATGCGATCGGTTGATGTAGAAATTTGGCGGAAAGATCAACTTTGGCTTGTGGCAAATACAAGTCAGGATGTGTTGATTGATCTGGTTTACACAAGGCTTTGAAGGGCGGGTTACTCCTGAAAGTAAGCGGTGATCTTTGGTAAAACTTCTGAACAAAGTGATGATGATTGGGAGGATCTGGATTTGAAGCGTGCAAGTGCGATTAAATGCATGCACGACCAAAATGTTCTTGCGAAGCGTGAAGGAGCATCACGGCAAAGGGACTGCAGGAAAAACTTCGAGAGTTGTATGTCGGACAAAGAGGCGTCTCAGAATCGGTTGTATCTGAAAGAGAAGTTTCATACGTTGCAAATGGATGAAGGTACTACTATTCGGATCATTTAAGTATTCTCGATGGCATTGTTTCTGAGCTTGAATCTATTGGAGTTAAAATTGATGATGAGGATCGGGCACTTAAATTTGTCGTGTCTCTTCACGGTCTATGAGCACATGAAGCGCTATTAATTCATGGGCATGGTAAGGAGAAAATAATTTTCTCGGAGGTTACTAGTAAACTTCTTTACGAAGAAGAGAGACTTGGTGGGAGTAATGCAATCGCATGAAAGTTACGCATTGGTAGCTCATGGCTGGAAGAAGAAGAACTCATAAAGAATATGCGGTTGGGGATGTGGGCGATGCAGCATTATCAAGAAGAATTGTAAAGGTAAGCGAGTTAGGCAAAAACTGCGTAGCCGGCAGTGGAGATCTTGATAATGGGGCTAACATTATCTCACGATCTTGATGTCCTTTGAAAGAAGGACGTGTATCACTTATGGCATGGGTCCGAGTTGCAGCGATAAAGGATATTAAATGTTAAGCGGAGATACATTTTGCACACGGGCGTTGGTTGGCGTTGATCGAGGGTGTGTGGTGAAATTTATGTCGATGGTGATTAACTTCCATGAGAGTCAAATATGGGAGTTGCACATGTAGTTTTTCGTGAGGTTATATTTCGACATGTGCGAGTTTAAATGCTTGGGATGGCTAGTTACGGTGATTATCTTTTATGGTGGAGCGTATTGCGTTGCGGTGATAGCGAAAAGTATGAGAATCTTAAATCGAGGTGGGCGTTGTGGGACCTTGAGAAGTCGCGAGGTGGAGATTGTTGGTGTTGGGACTTTTAGTCCCGTCGGAGTAAAATAGTAAAGAGGAGTGAACCTCTTTGTTATAAAAGGAGGCTTGGGCGCTTGGTTTTATGTACACCATTCAAAAGCTTGTCTATGCAACTTTTGTCTCTAGATAAATTCTTCTCTTTGTTTTAGAATTTAATAGAATTCTTAGTATGCTCTGTGGTTGCGGCTTGAATTTGAACCTCCACATCAGAAAAAGAATTTATTAGGAATATTTCTTGTAAAAGGAGAGGTGTGAGGGAATAAGTTTTGCTAGTGGGGAAGCTTTGTGGGTGTCTTGAGGGTCTGAGAGAGAAAATTGTGTAGTTGTAATAATTTTTCCTACGTAGTAGATTTTCTCTGCAGTCTTTGGTGGTTTTTCTCCTGGTTTGGGAGTTTTCCACGTTAAATACTTGTGTTGTTATTATTTCTCTATTTTGTTTTTCCAATTTTCCACAAATGCAGTTTCTGGGGAAGAGAATTTGAAGAGTCAAATTCCCAACACAATAGTAATGCTCAACAACAAGTGCCACAACAACAGGAACAGGAACAACAATACAATATTATGATGCACAAAAGTAATGAAGGTAACAGCAGTAATAACAACTCTCCTTTGCAGCAACATATTAATACGTGCGCCAAGCAATGCAAAACTCCATTTCCCTTTCATCTTTGTCATTACATGAACAGAGTAGTAATGCTACCGATGAGTGTGATCATAAGCCAATGCTTGATTTACCTTCTGATGACAGAAATGAGTTAGTATTCGAATCTGAAGAAATAATCCATCGCAGGTTTGTTTTGTTGTGATTTTTTTTGTTTTGTTATAACATTGTGCTCATATTGCATTTTGGAAATGAAGTGAAATTACTTTTTGTAATGATTGCTTCCACATTGGATAATTTTACTAGAGGTTAATGAGATCTAGGTTTTAAATCGTGGTAAGGGTAGCTATGGCATCTTGATTTTTAGTATTGCAGATAATAGCAATCAAATTCAGCTGATGTGGCCTTAATTGCGTCCGCAAAGCTTTTTTAAAACATTGAATAAGATAGGATATACAAAACAAATAAATAAGCATATGATTATTATGTGGAAAAAACTCTGTTTTTTAATAAGAGGAATGCTACGGACATTCTCTCTGACACTCTCTTTTAAACACTCTCTCTGTAACACCCTCAAAATTTAATTCTTGAGATCTTATAAGTTGTGTGTTTATATTGGTGATTTTGATAACAAATTGTGTGTGTTTGACTTAATGATTAATATATTTTAATGATATTATTTTATTTTAATTTTTATTAAATACTAGTCTTGAATTTATTATATATATTTTAGGTTAATTGTTTTATTTTAAATATTAGTATAGAAATGATGTTTTTTTTTCTTTTTGAAGTGAAAATTGTTTTATATTATATGTATAAGAGCAGCGCTGATTCATTGCGTTTTTTTAAAAACAATTTATGTATGTATTAAAGGGCTTAGCCTTCACGCTGAGGCCTTTCTTTTTAATAAACTTTTGCTTGTTGCACCCCTTCTTTTCACGCATACACTCCCAATCACATGACTTTCTCCTTCGTAACTTCCCTGCACCATGAACAGTCACGAGATGAAATGCAAGAAGTGCAGCACCGCGAACCACACCCATTTTCCATTTTCTCTCTCTTCATTTCTCTCCCACTAAGCCACGAAAAATTACAAAACTTCATATTCTTATACAAAATCATCTTCTGGATTCAATTTTGGCATTATCTCGGTCATCCGAAACAGAAAACCGCACCATATTTTCCCCTGGGGTGGACAGTAATTTCACTTTTCCGGACACCACAGTTTTCGGTTCGAAAAACGGACGTCATTTTCGGATTCCTCGCGTCGAAACCTTCAGAAAACAATACTCCTTTGCTCGATTCGGTGAAGTTGATGTCGGACCCTTTGTAACCCCTTTGTCTCGGTACGGCGTTATCCGGTTACTCTTTTTACTTCCTTTTAATTTCGTTTCAGCCATAAAAATTCTGAAAAAAATTATATTCTACTGATTGTTATTTTTTTTTAGCCGCGTTTCACCTTCCGTGAATTTGATCATGTGCTCGGTTGGTGCTCAAATTATCGTTGTAGGCAATTTTCTTCGGCTTGGAATACTTCAAACTTTTTTATTGAGATAAGGGGGTAGATGGATACAAGATTAGTGGGCTTATGGATATAATTAGGCATTAGGGACGTCCCATGGTCCCTAGACTTGGCGCGGTTGTGCAAAATAAGTACCATTGCCATTGTGATGGGAAAATTTGATATTAAATTATGCCATGATGTTAATGTTAATTGAAATTGTCTTATAAGGTGTTGTTTGAATTGATGTGTTATGATGAAATGTCATGTATGGATCATATGATGATTTGGTTGTCTTGGCTTGTTATTGATAAATGTATGTAGGGGTAAATGTGTTTAAATGAGATTGCTTGTTGCTATTTGATGTTCTGGATTTGTTGTGTTGAATGAGAGCTAGATTATCATAGGGTGTGGTTTGTTACACTTAGATTCTCTAGGTGGTATATCATGGTTATGTGAAAGGATAAAGTATGGATGATGGGTGTGATTGTTAGGAGTTAACTAAGGTATAATGATATTTTTAGCGTTTAAGTTATGATACAAGCAAGTCTTAGGACTAGGATATGATGGTGATATTGTGGTGTCGATGGTTTAAATGCTTTAGAAGCAAGATTTGGTGTTATGAGTATTTCAGCCTAGTTGACAACTGAGAGTAATAGTTATACAGAAAAAATTATGCAGAAAGATGACTAAGTTTAGAATTATTTTAGCAAAGTCTCACTAATTGAATTTTTAAATTCAGGTTATAATAAGTATTGAACCAAACTCTCTTGGATAGTGTCCTATAATTTTAGGGGAGTAGTACGGTACGTCCGGTCAAATAAGTAAGTTGAAACACTTGAGTTAAGAGTTGGAAATTTAGTTAAGCTAGCTTAGACTTAGTGTGGTGAGGTAGGTTGATAACTTGGACTTGTTCCAAGATTGCGGGAAATTTGTCAGTTTACTGACGAGTAGTACCTTGTTATTGTTGTTATAGCCGGCCGCTTGATGAGATGGTTGGTGAGTTGTTGTTGTTAGACACTTGTTTGGTTTGTGTTCATGCATCATATCTGTCTTGTTAAGTTAACGTTATTGGGGGTGAGCAACGATGATGCGATATAGTATCGGCCATGATGGGCAAGGTACCCGGCCTTGGGGGTCAATCGGGTAGGAGCGTCTTATATAAAGGCGGTGGATAGCTACCACAGCTGGGGCGTGGCCAATAAATATACCGGTTACCCTGACTAGACACTGTTCGTACTCAAGAGTGATGATGTTTTCTCACTCGCTCATCTGAGTTGGTTTGGATCCACATGTTCGGTGAAGTAGACGTTGTCTAGGATTGCATAAGTACCCGTTGAGTCAAGCATTCATGTTATGTGTTGATTAAGTTAACGTGTTGTATGCGCATTGCTTAAGCTATGTCCTTTGCCGTTTTGTGCAATGATTGTATATGATGTCTAACCCTTTTTGTTGCGGGCTACTCATACACCATTGTGTATGTTTAGACGATGAGACTGCAGGTGACGATAACGACGTGGCTGAGGAGTGATCTATGGGCGCGGTCACCGTAGATTAGGATTTTCGATGGTTTGGTTATTATCGATGTTGTTATTTTCGAAGTAAATGTTTAGGGTCAGCTCTGAGACGTTGTGAGAACGGGCGGTTTGTATCATGTGAAGTTTATTCAGAATCAGTCATTTGATTATTTCCGCAAGTTTATGAGAGTGTGACGACTCTACCTTTATTTATGAAAATTTTATTTGACTGTATTTTTCAGCAGTTACATTTTTTCTTAATTTATTTTCGTAACGATAACATGCGGGGTAGAGGGTGTCACAATTAGTGGTATCAGAGCAGTTCGGTTCTAACCGGGCTTTGTGTGTGGTCTATTGTGTTTCGGTGCGTGAACTCTGAGTTGAGTTACATGCATTACTTGTTTAATTTTGTTTGTACTAGTACACGAACAATTCTCAGTGGGCTAAGTTCACAGGAGTATATGATAGATAGAGCTAAGATAGTAGGTACCTGAACCATTAGCTATGAATCTTGGGTTAGCAATTTCCTAAGTTGTTAATTTCTTAGTATCTTGTTTAAAATTACGCTTAGTGAATTGAGAAGGATCAACCCAAAACTGAGAGATGCAGGTTAACCCTTAGTTGTTGCACTTAAGGTGCAAGACTTTTATCCATTACCTTAAAGGAATTCTAGTAAGTACAATGGGCTAGTAGCTTAACTAGAGAGGATAAGCTGACCTTATTTTAGATTTACAGCATTGTTAGCTGGGAAATATGTTATCAGAGTAGCGCAGCGGAATCGTGGCTATGCTATAGGAAGGATCTTTTGTAGAGCTTGAGGGTAATCATGTGGCGTCGACATATTTACGATTAAGCCCCATCCAATGAGGCTCGTGGTGATCGATTGATGAGATAACATGCCATACTGATTGCCTCCGCCCAGAACCCCTTTGAAAGTCCAGCATTCAATCGCAGACATCTGGCCCTTTCTGTGAGAGACCTATTTATCCTTTCTGCAATACCATTCTGGTGTGGTGTTTTCTCCACTTAGAAGTGCCTCTGAATACCGTGTTCTGCACAAAATTTTTGAAATTGCTTATCGATATACTCGATGCCATTATCTGATCTCAGGTACTTGATTTTTCTACCTGTCTGATTCTCTACCTCTGCCTTCAATAACTTGAAGTTGGCAAAGACCTCTGATTTCTGTTTTAAAAAATACACCCAAACCTTGTGAGAAAAATCACCAATAAATGTGATAAATTACCGATATCATCCCATGGAGGGCTCACATAGGCCCCCATACATCAAAATGAACATAGTCTAAGACACCCTCGGTTTTGTGCTTTCTAGGTTTAAAACGAACTCGAGTTTGCTTTCCAAGCACACAATACTCACACAAACCCAACGTGCAGCTTCGAACACCCTTCATTCCTCTTATGAAGCTATGTCATCCCATGTTGACTGAGATGACCCAAATGCATATGCCACAGTCTAGTAGCATCATCATCCGACTCAACAGATGCAACTCCACCTACAACTGTACTGCCCAACAGTGTGTATGTGTTCCTTGCAGTCCTCTTACCTTTCATCACAGTCATAGCGACCTTAGCCACCCTGAGAATATCCTTATCTCCATCTGCTCTATAGCTGAAGCCATTTGCTTGCAAAGTGCCCAAGGAAATTTGATTCGTTCTCAGGCCAGGAATATGCCTAACCTCACACTATGTTTTGACACCATCATCATCCATTGCAATTTGGATCTGTCCCATGCCAACAATAGCATAAGCTTTATCATCGCCCAAATAAACAAAACTGAAATTACCCGACTTGTAAGTGGTGAACCACTTTCCTGTTTAGCATCATGTGATAAGAGCATCCTGAATCAAGTATCCACGCATCTGTGCACTGAGTAGAGGAGACTGAGAGCATGTCGCTGTCACTGAAATCCGAGTCATCTGACTGGACCACATTCGCAGAATTGGTTATGCCCTTCCTCTAGTTTGGACAGTCCTTCCTCCAATGCCTGATCTGCTTGCAATTAAAACACTGTGCTGTTTTCTTGCTTTTGGTTTTCGATCTCTTCTTCTTCGAGCCATCTCTGCCTTGTTGCCTCCCACGATCCTGACTCCTTTTCATATACAGACTCTCACCTTGAAATGATCTGTCCCCTGTGTTCTATTTCCTCTGACTGTGAGACATAATTGCAGTGGTAATATCCTCCAGTTTAATAGCGTCTGCTTGAGATACAGCTTGTTTGTCAAGGTCTTGGACATATATTGACCCTCCAATTTCTTCCAGACTTCTAACGGACATGTCAAATCCATGACGTGATACATCACCTCATCCACTAGACAAAGACGAATAGTATCCCCGCAGCCCTCTCCTTCATCTCCGCCAGATCCAATTCCTCCATTATAGAAGGTTTCACCTCGCGCAGTGACTTTAGCAAAGCTTGATGTGCCACCAAACCCTTAGCTCGCCTCTGCCATAGCCCAAAATTACCAGATCCATCAAACTTTCCCACTTCAAACTTTGCACTGGAATTAAGACTCATCTGATACCAATTGTTAGAACATATGCACCAGGAATCTAAAGAGAAATCGAGACGCGAACACACGCACACACGCAGAGAAAAATAGGATACAAGATTTAACGAGGTTCGGCAAAGTATGCCTACGTCCTTGGGAGCTATAGTGGCTGTGTTTCTTATTATTCAAATAGGGCTACAAAGCACAGTTTAAATACTGCTCAACACTACGATACAAATCACAATAATAACCCTGTACCGCTCGAGCGTCACCTTTTAATAACATTATGAGCCATACACAACAAAATATATAATTAATTTACCAAACAATTCAACTTTATTAAAATATATGAGTATTAAATCTAGTCACCTTGGATGATGGGAGTCGATCCATAGAGTGCTCTATTTGGTTGATTTCTTTAAAGTTTTTTAGGTTTAAATTCTTAAACCATTTCGGGTGATCTTCCTTTTATCAATTTTGGGTTATCCATTGAGGCAAATCCTAGAAGGCGATATACATTCTATCCTATATTGATGTTTTCAAAAGAAGATTGGTTGCATGGAAGGGTAGACATATGTCCTTCCTTGGCCGCATTATACTGTTAAACTTGGTATTGTCTAGTTTGTCGTTGTATTATTTTTCTTTTCCTAGAACCTTGAAAATGTCTTAAAGATTTTTATTAGGATCCGACATTGTTTCCTGCGGGGTGGTTCATATGAGAGAAAAAATTGCATGGGTTAACTGAAATCTTGTATGCAAGCCAAAATCTATAGGTGGTTTAGGGTTAAAACATTTGTATTTATTCAACTTAAGCCTCCTTGGAAAATAGAAGTGGAAACTATTCGACAAATAAAGTGGTTAAAACATTTTTTTAAGTTAATCAAGTCTCTCCTTAAAATTGTCTATGATGCTTAGCACAACTGACAAAATATTTGTCGCTTGGACGCGGGTTCGAACCCGCTACACCCCCTTTCAGCACTCTTAGGAGTGTGTAGTAGGCCGTTGGGCCATCAGACAAAAAAAAATCTCTCCTTAAAATTAAGCAAATTTGATCTTGTTATCAATATTTTTTAACAAAAACATTTAAAATTCTCATTTTCAAAACTAGATATATCCTTGAAAGTTTATGATGGAACACACACGAACAGGATTCTAAAGAAAAACCGAGAACGAACACACGCACACACGAGATGAAATAAAGGAGACATGATTTACGTGGTTCGGCATGTTGTGCCTACGTCCACGGAGCTGTTGCGGTTGTTTTCTATTATATCATAATAGGGTTACATAAGCGCAGCATTTATACTGTTTACCACTACGATAGAAATTATATTAATAACCCTGTACCATACCGCGGGGGGCTTCGCTCTGCTCGTTGTGCTCACGCTCCGCTCGAGCGTCAGCCGAATTTCTAGCAACAATATGAGCCATACTCAACAATCTCCACTTTAGAGAATATCAAGCCCTTTAGAAGATAACAGCTCCTGCCGGGTTGGGGGGGTCAGCTCCTGCTTAGCACTGAGAAACATGTAACAAGTCCAAGCAATGCTTGAAATTGTCAACAGTGACTAGCTTTGTAAACATGTCAGCTACATTCTCAGAAGTGTGAATCTTTTCAAGTAATATCTGTCCACATGTCTGCAACTCCCTGATCTTGTGGAATCTCACATCAATGTGCTTGGTTCTGGCATGATACACATGATTCTTTGCCAAGAAAATGGCACTCTGACTATCACAATGCAACCAAACTCCACCTTGCTCAATGCACAACTCCTTCACTAGCCCTGTAAGCCACAAGGCTTCCTTGGATGCTTCAGCTACTGCCATATACTCAGCTTCAGTTGCGGACATTGCCACTATAGTCTGAACTGTCAATTTCCAACATATTGGCCCACCTGCAAGGGTGAAAACATACCCAGTCGTATACCTTCTGTTATCCAAATCACCACCGCTCCGCTCGAGTGTCAGCCCAACTTCCAGCAACAATATGAGCCATACTCAACAGTTTATGATAAAGTTACGATGTCAATTAATTTTAAAAGATTAGAAGTCAAAAACTTAGTAAAAATTTAAAGATTTTAAAAGTAGCAGAAAAAAACGGGTTTTTTGGGGGGCGGCTTAGAAACACTGGGAGTGTCAAGAACTTTTATGATTTGCACTTGTTAGGTAAATTTTGGTATACTGGATGAATGACACCTAAAGAATGGGACAAGTCTTCATCTTATCCTATTGAAGATGATAGCTCGAATGAGACATGAATCCCTAAGACAACTCGAATGAGACATGAATCCCTGTTTACACCCAAAATATTCCCAAGTATTAGCCGAATCCAACAGTAGCTGAAGCAAGGAAATTAGTCGATTGGATGTTGGCCGAATCACAAGCTAGTCGAATATGCAACTGACATAACCATAAGCAGGAAACTAAGAGCTAGACATGGGCCTTGGGTTTACTGGGTTGAATTGAAGATATTGGGCCCATTGGGCTAGCATGAAGTCACTTATTGGGTCAGGTTCTTGAAATTGCTCCATGAGCCGAATGAGGTGGAGGTTAATTTTGAATTAATTTAAATTCAAAATTAATTAAAGTCAAGATGATCTCCAAGTTTTTAGGAGCTGAGCGAGAGAACCAAGGATAAGATCCACGCTGAGAAGACCGTTGGTTGAAAACGTGGCCATGACGTGTTAGTGCGCCTAGATTTTAAGATCGTGGTTAGTGGAGCATGGCACTACTCAGCCGATTAACTGCCAACTAGGAGTTTGTCATTGTTAGCAAACTGAACGTGGCAAATAGGGGTAGTTCTTAGTTGTCACTATAAATACCCAAGTTGTACATAATTTTAGAGACATCAATAAATAAAAACAACTTATTTTCGCTCAAGTTTATTCAGTCGCACTTTATGTTTATCTTTGTGTTCTCGTTTTTATATTAGTGCACTTACTTAATCCTTTCTGGAGTGAGTTAAGGGACCCATAGCTGAGGAACAGAGTTCTTTCCTTGGCGTAATCGCTTGAAGAAGAAGGAATCACTGTTGTGGTGTTTAGCCGATTTGCGGCTAAGTTACATTCCAGTCAACAAAATTGGCACGCCCAGTGGGACCAAAGGTGAACGAATCAACACATTTGAGTCCCCAGGTCAGGACTACCATTGACGTATGCACTTGCGTTCTGGAAAGAGCTTGAGCAGTATGAAGAACAATCCTAGGAAGCCAGTTGAAGGGAACCCCTCTCACGAAGGACGTGCTCCAACAGCAGAGCCAGTGCACGAAGAGGCAGAGCCTGAAATTCAACCCAATGAGCCCAATGATCCACCATTGGTGTTGTCCACTTCATTTATATGCCAATAACTCGATTTGGGAATCAATGATATCGTGTACCAAGTGTCACAACAGTTGGCTGATATTGTAAAGCCCATGGTACACAATGAAGTGCAGCAAGCCAGGGAGATAGAGGCTGATAGGGCTCATTCAGGTGAGAGCTCCATCAATTTTACTATTCCAACGCAAGTGGGGTACACTACCCAGGCATGATCTGTGACCCAGTCGAATGCAACTCCAGTAGGACTAACTCAGGTTCAGCCGAGCACGATTCCAATAGGGATACAACAAGTTCAGCCTACCTATGTACTGGCAGGGCCTACTCAGGTTCAGCCGAATATAGGACAGGTACCTTTTAATCCAATTAATTCCCAGCCTTGTACTTTTGCCACCTTGAACAATGGACGTCAACAAGTGGTGAATGATACCACTAACCAAGCTAACCTTCATTTTGGATAGGTGTAGATGGCTAGGAGGCCGCCAGATGCAGTGGGACCAATTGGTATGCCACAACTAATGCCATATGTGTAGCCCTATGGCGCTGCTATGCAGGCGACTAACCCATAGTCTACTGGGGGGCAAGCTCTTGGTGCAGGAGGGAGTGGAGCAAGACCACCTGGGGGTTATGCTGGACAACAACCATGGAATAATATTCCACCTGTATCGGCTAATCTTCCAATCTATCCACCCTATCCTGAAGTGTCTGCAGGCGCTCAAATGGGGTCAACTCCTCCAAGGGCACTTGGTTTAATGATGGAGCAGTCATGGGGATAGATCCCACCTCTACCATTTAACACAAGTGTTCCTGGAACTCAATACAAAGTATTAAGTGAAGGAAGCATGGAGCAGCCATAGGGGGTTCACCATCTCCATTGCCAAATCAACCAGGTTACCCCAATCCTCCATAGCAAATATCCCATGTACATCCCCCAACATGGAGACCGCAACCACATGCAACTACTCCTAAATTGGGAGAAGTGAGGCCAGGGGGTTCACAGCTGCTAGACCCAACAGTCATTGCAGATACCATCAAGAAATACTTTGGTGTGCAGCTGAAGCCTTTGGATAGGCCAATCTACAGGAAGCCATACCCTGAATGAGTAGATAGAGTGGTACATCTGCCTAGGGGATACAAGACTTCAGATTTTGTCACTTTCTCTGGAGAAGATGGAAAATCGACTATGGAGCACATAGGCAGGTTTACTGCTCAGTGTGGTGAAGGAAATCAGAATGAGTACCACAAATTGCAGTTGTCCTCCTTGTCACTGACAGGGACAGCATTTACATGGTATTCCTCTTTACCACCTAACTCTATACAAACATGGGCAGATATGGAGAGGTGCTTCTATGATAGATTCTACTGGTCCCAACCTGAGTCACTGCGGCTGACCTCATGAACCTAAGACAGCAGGTAGATGAGTCGGCTATTGATTTTGTGGAAAGGTTCAGAAAGATGGCTGGAAAATGCTCTGTGCAGTTTCCTGAGACAGAATATACAGCCATGGCCATTAGTAGCATGCACCCTCAACTTAAGGAGAAACTAGTTGGCCAATCTTGCACTGACTTGAACCAGTTAGTCTCAAGGGCAATACACATTGAACAGTTCATCCAGGAGAAAAAAAAGAGGCGAGCCAGTAGAGGGAGAGGTCCTCAGTTGGTATCCATTATAGAAACTGAAGACTCTGATGATGATTCAGCCGATTCCACGACAGACATTATGGCAGCTGAGATAGTAAAGGGTGAAGGCTACTCTTCCCCTGCCCTGAGGGCTGCCAAAGGAAAAGAGTCAAAGTCAGGGGATAGCAAGGTGGGATACTCCTTTGATATTTCCAAGACAGACCAAATCTTTGACCACTTGCTTAAAGATAAGCAAATTCGATGCTGGATGGGCACAAGATCCCACCTGCTGAGGAGTTAAAAGATAAGAAATACTGCAAGTGGCATAACTCCTATAATCATGCAACTGTAAATTGCATGGTTTTCATGAAGGCCATTCAGAAAGCAATAAAAGAAGGAAGGTTCAAACTTGCAGACAAAGGAATTGCTGAGATGACAGTGGATACTGACCCATTCCCTGCTTTGGGGTTAAACATGGTTTCATTCTCAAAATTTGATGATGCAGAACCTAGCCACAGGCGGAGGATATCTGTTTAGCAAGTTTGGGGGCCCAAGAAGGGGTTAGCCGACTCAAACCATAATGATCGGCTAAAACCTGAGGCTGCTAGGACTTCTATTTTTGACAGATTAGGAAACCCTCAGCCAGTTGTTGAGCACAGGCAGGGGCATGCCACCCAAGCCAGGGAGGCTCACCCAAGAGTTAGTCAAACAATATGTTAAACATGGCTAAACTTCAACAGAAAGACCTAACAAGGGGAAAGGAAAGGCACCTAATACTGAAACTGGGGGGCAAGATCGGCTAACCATTTGAGATAGTGGTAGGCTATCTTTGCCCAAGGTGGATGAGGAGCCTATTCCCAAAGACAAAAGAAGGGTGACTGAGTTTACCATGGAATGAGGCATGTCTTCTCTAAAGATAACAACAAGAAATGACGAGAAGCTAAAGCCCCAGAGAATGTTGAAGCCTCCTGCTAATGTGACAGAAGGGCACTGGTTCTTGAACAAGTATGCCAAAGATAAGAAGGCAATACCAGTAGTACTATCAAGAACCCAAAAGAGGAGAATGCAGAGAATGAGGTCTGTTCAGAAAATAAAACAAACTTTGCAAATGCTAGCAGATGCCAAGAATAGGGAGAAGAGGGAGATTCCTTTAGAGGCTGTAAGTGACATGCTAGATAAAGCTTTTCCAAAGTTAGATACTGGAGAAGCTAAGAAAGATAAAGCGCCCAAAAGCATAGAGCTGGTCAGTGAACATGATCCTGTTCCTGAAGCTGATGGTCTAATTGCCTCAGTCGATGTGGATGAGGAAGCAATCACCATAGAGGGTTCAGTGTTCCCAGAAATGCATTGGGAACAAGATGATGCAATGGAGGACTCCTTGCTAGATCTCCTGTTCAATGAAGAAGCTGATGGCCTGTTAGCTGATATAGAGGCTATTAGCTTGTTCCCTGAGGAATTTTGGGTAGGTAACCCCTAACTTGGAAGCTTGGAGGGTGATGTATTTGCTGAAGAGACAGAATGGGCCACGTTAGCTGATACATCGACTGATGAGGTCACCAAGATGGTTTTTGAGAAGCCTACTGAGGAAATGGTAAAACACCTAAAACCTCTTTACATCAAGGCTTACATTAATGGAAAGATATTTGGAAGAGTCTTTGTAGATGGTGGGGCTGTTCTGAATGTTATGCCCGTTGCAACCATGAGGAAACTTGGGAAAAGTCTTGAAGACTTAGTCCCTACCAACATGAAAATGTCCAATTTCATGGGGGAACCATCTACAGCTCTTGGAGTCTTGATAGCCAAAGTCACTGTAGGCCCCAGAATCATCAAGTTAGCTTTTTTTGTGGTTGATGGTAAGCCTTCATACAGTGTGATCCTGGGAAGAGATTGGATCCACACCAGTCAATGTGTGCCTTCTACACTTCACCAAAAGCTTATGTTTTGGGTTGGAGACAATGCTTAGACAGTCGAAGCTGACAAAAACCCCTTCTCAGCTGACGTAAAGATGTTGGAGGCCGTGTTCTATTCTCCCCACCTAGGACCTATTGTTGTTCCAGAAGATTATGAGGAAGGTGTGTGGAAGGTATGCAATCTTACCAATGAAGAATTCAAGTTAAGGTCTCAGGCCGAATCATGGTCTAACACACAAGTGATTAATGAATAAAGAATCACAAATGCTTGAAGACCTATTGGGTCGGCTAGAGATCTTTAAGGCCGAGTCCAAGGTGATAAATGCCATGATGGAAAAAACACTGAGAGTGAAGATGGAGAAGAGGACTTGCTCTTTAGAAGAGAAGGTACGGCAGCTAAGCCTGATAAGGCATGTGCAGCCAAACCCATGGAATTGGATTCTCCTCTTCACAAAATTGCACCTACTTTTGAGGCAGAGGACCCTTTGATTGAAATCAACTTGGGTACACCAGAGGAATCCAGAACTGTAAAGGTGAGTGGGTTACTTGAGAAGGATAAACGAGGCAAAATAGTCGAACTAATCCAGTAGTACAAAGATTGCTTTGCCTGGAACTACTATGAGATGCCTGGTTTGGCAAGAGAACTGGTGGAACATAGGTTGCCCATTAAGGAAGGATACAAGCCTTTCAAGCAGGCTCCTCGTAGGATCAACCCCCAATTGATGCCTCAAATCAAAGCTGAGATTGAGAGGCTATTGAAGGCAGGCTTCATAAGGACGGCTAGGTATGTTGAGTGGTTGTCCAATATAGTCCCTGTGATCAAGAAGAATGGCCAGATAAGAGTGTGCATTGACTACAGAAACTTGAATTTGGCAACACCTAAAGATAAGTATGCTATGCCTGTGGCTGACATGTTAGTCGATGCGGCAACCACTCATGGTATTCTCACCTTTATGGATGGATGCTCAGGGTACAACCAGATATTTCTGGCAAAAGAAAAAACTCACAAAATAGCCTTCAGGTGTCCAAGAGTGTTGGGGATATATGAATGGGTAGTCATGTCTTTTGGGCTCAAGAATGCATGAGCTACTTATCAAAGGGCCATGAACTTCATTTTTCATGACTTGATTGGTAAGACCATGGAAGTATACATTGATGATGTGGTTGTCAAATCTGAAGGCTTTGAAAGCTAGCAGGCTCTAAAAAGGATGCGAGCCCATGGGTTAAAAATGAATCCTGCCAAATGTGCCTTTAGAGTTGCAGCTGGCAACTTCTTAGGATTCCTGGTCCACCATCAAGGAATTGAAGTAGACAAGAATAAGGTGAAAGCTATCCTGAAAGCCAGGCCTCCTAGGAATAAGTAAGAACTTCAAAGTTTGATTGGCAAGATCAATTTCCTAAGGAGGTTCATAGCTAATTCAGCTGGAAAAATGAAGGCTTTTTTCCCTTTGTTGAAACTAAAGGATACTGATGTCATGACAAGGGGGAAAGAACAACAACAAGCCTTTGAGCAGATCAAACAAGCGTTGGCCAAACCTCCTGTGCTAACGCCTCCAGTATCAGGAAGGCCACTCAAATTATACATAGCTGTAGAAGAAGAGTCAATCGGCTGCTTGCTAGCGCAGGATGCAGATAATGGAACTGAAAGAGCTGTATACTATCTTAACTGCACCTCAAATGATGCAGAAACTAGATATACCCCTATTGAGAAATTATGTTTATCATTGTTCTATGCTTGTATAAAACTAGAATATTATTTGTTGCCTAAAGAAATATTGGTTTTGTGCAAAATTGATATTGTTAGGTATTTACTTAATAGGCCTGTCTTACAGGGTCGACTGATGAAGTGGGCCATTAAGTTAAATGCTTTTACGTTAAAATACGTTCCATTAAGAGTAACGAAAGGGCAGGTGGTAGCTGACTTCTTAACTCAACACCCTTGTGTAGAAGTCAATGACCTTTAGTCGATCAAGTTGCATGCATCAACTTGAAGCCTTGGGTGTTGATGTTTGATGGGTCAAGAACTTAAAAAGGGGTAGGTGCTGGCATCACCATTACTAGTCCAATAGGCAAGAGTTGGAGATTCATGTGTCAGCTAGATCTTGGTTGTTCTAATAATCAGGCAGAGTATGAAGCCTTGATTGTGGGACTTAAGATCCTGGCAACCATGAAAGCAAACTATGTTCAAGCCATGGGAGATTCGCAGTTAGTCATGAAGCAGCTAACTGGAGAATATAGGTGCAATAATCCCAACTTGAAAGAATGCTATGAAACGGCTAGCAGGTTGTTGCGCCTGTTTGCTGATGCTATGGTATTCCACATTCCCAGAGAGGAAAATGAAGAGGCTAATGATTTAGCTCAGCAAGCCTCAAGGTACAAAGATATGATAGTTGAAGTAAAACATGAAGGGTACCCAGTATGGGAATATGCCTCTGTAGGAATGATCGACTCTTGGAAACAAGAGTTAATCGACTACCTTAAAAATCCTTCAAGTAGTACTGACTTCAAGCTCAAGCAGAGAGCACTTAAGTATGTATTAGTAGATGATGAACTCTATAGGAGGGCTATCAATGGAGTATTACTTAAGTGCATAGACAAAGATGAATCCATGAAGGTTATAGGGGAGGTACATGAAGGAATCTGTGGTTCTCATAGGGCTGGACCAACAATGAAATGGCTAATATGCAGGCATGGGTATTATTGGCCTACCATCACAGCTAATTGTTATCAATATGCCAAAGGGTGTGAGGCTTGTCAGCTGCATGGTCCAATACAAAGGGGATGGGCAACCTTGGCCAGCCGAAAACCTTGGCCATTCAGGGGATGGGCAATGGATTTGATAGGCAAAATCTATCCACCTTTATCTAAGAGGCATGTGTTTATCATAGTTGCAATTGACTACTTCACCAAGTGGGTAAAGGCACAGCCGATGGTGAACGTGACTCAAGAGGAGGTGATTAGGTTTATATAATGCCAAATCATTTATAGGTTTGGTATCCCTAAGACCATCACCACAGATCAAGGTACTATGTTCACTAGGGAGAAAATGGTGGCCTTTGCACAACAATTTGGGGTTAAGTTGATTCATTCATCCCCTTATTATGCTCAAGCCAATGGGTTAGCAGAGGCTACTAACAAAATTCTTATTGATTTAATCGAGAAGAATATTGAAGATATGCCCAGGAAGTGGCATGAAGCACTAAATGAGGTATTGTGGGCCGTGAGGAATTCCAAATGTAATGCAACTGGATTTACTCCTTATCGGCTAACATATGGTCAAGATACAGTGTTGCCATTAGAGATAAATATGACTTCATTAAGAGTAGCAAAGCAAAACCTGCTAAGTCTAGATGAATATCAACAAGCCATGTTAATGGAATTAGATTCTGTTGATGAAGATTGACTAATGGCTTTAAACAGAATTGAACGCAGTAAGCAAAAAATGGCTAGAGCCTACAACAAACATGTAAAACCAAAGAAGTTTGTTGGAGGGGACCTTGTTTGGAAAACCATATTACCTATTGGGATTAAAAATCCTGGGCCATTTGTTTTTAGTAAAGCCTATCATGGTGGTGCTTATCGGCTAGTTAACATGCAAGGCAAAGAATTAAATAGGAGCATCAATGGAAAATCCCTCAAGAGATACTACCCTACCATATGGGAAGGCATACTAGAGGAATAAAGAAAATTGCATTTAACAAAGAAAAGATATTGTCTTTGGTGACCACAGGCCGGCCACCTAGCCCAAAATACTTGAATTAAAATGAAAAAAGCAAGAAAATGCTAAAAAGGGTTAGGTAGCTGCAGCACCAGGCATATCACTTGCGTGATCTTCAGCATGCTCAGAACCTGGTTCAGCTGAAGATGCAGAGGCATCCTTTGCAGCCGAAGCCACAATAGCTTCAGAGGTAGGCTCAGTCGATGCCTCCACTATAGGGACAATGGGGTCCGCAGAATTGCCTTATTGGGTGGCTGAGGTACCGGCTACCACATGGACTTCTTTCCTTTTGGCCTCTTCCAATAATAACAATCATACTCGAAGACACTTAGCATATACATTTAGCACACCGAAAAGTAAGCGCAGTTAGTGAACGAAGAAATCCTCACGATTGACTGACGCTTCGTTCCAGAGCCACGATCTCTGCCCATTCATGATCACGAATACGAACGCGAACACATACTCGACTACAGCTACACGCCTTTACTACAAAAATAATACTATCCTATTCACATCCAGCCACGGTTACACACTTCAAGAACATAATAAGGATGTAAAAGTCACTTAAAACCTTCAAAAGATTAAAATTCTCTTTTCCAACCAACACTTTTTCTAAAAGAAAATATCAATTTCTTTGGAATACCCTAATACAAGAAACTAATAAAACACAATTTCATTTTCTCAAGACTCAACCATTCTCATAGACACAGAGGTTCCTTTGAGATTAGGTTCTCATTAGCTCAAATTTATTAATCAAACTTGAGTTCAAAGATTAAAACCAGATTAATAACTCACTTTTTATAAACAAATTTTCATACATCATTAACTAAGTGCTCTAAACTCGAAATCATTTTTCTCTTCTCAAAGAACTATAAAAATTTACACACTTGCTCAAAACTTTTATACTTAAGCTTTTAGCTTTAAAACACTAGAAAATCATTTTCTTCCGAACTCAAAACAACTACTAAACTTCTAAAAGGTCTAATTAACAAACATTATCAGTTAATCAAGTAAATACCAAGATAGCAAGTACTCCGTGGGTATTAAAATAGTAATTAGTACCCAAGGAATTCTCTTCGTTCAAAGTTTTTGCAATCATAACACTTATACTAAAACAAATCAAAGATTTTAAATGCTTAATTCCCTAAGACTCCACCTTGTTTAGGAATACAAGGATTCCTTTAAACATTAGATGTTTCATTGTCTTGAAATACTAAAATAATAATTTACAAAATTCTAACTCAATCAAACTTTTTTTTTCAAAACTCCTAAACTATGACACTAACTAAACTATGAAAGAAGTAAGTTGGAAATCACTTTCCTTGGAGCTCACAGCTTCAACAACAAGATTAGGGGAAATATTTAATTTTCTTTCCACAAAGCATTAATAACGATATACTAAAACCACTTATAAGATTCTAAGAAAACAAGTAAGGACCTAAAGAAAATTAAGGTTTTTCTAAAACTCTTCTCCAAAAACCTTTCTTACTCATACATAGACTTACAGTTCAAAAGATTAACACCAAAACTATTACCTTTTTCTACAAGAGAAAACACAACTATTTTTAAACTTTTACTACTAAATCATGATTTAACAGGATCATCTAAAACTTGGAACTTTTTCACAAAATCAATAACAAACAATACCAGATAAAAATAAAATAATAATTTAACAAAAATCATTTTAAAATTAAAACCGTCTTTAACGAGATTATTAACAACAATACAGAACCCGAAGGCAAGAGATTCAAAATATTCGCCAAGAGCTCCTCCAAGAACTCGCGGTGTTAATACATCAAAGGAAAGAAGGAACCCTACAATCACTAACCACAGAATCACAAACAACATCGCTCACCACTGGCAAGGATAGCATGAATTCTCATATAGCCTCATCTCAAACTTACGGATTGGTCTAGGGAAATAGTAGGGAAAGTAACTCTCCAGACTCTCCAAGTTTCTTAAGATTCCTCACACATTCAAGTCACCACTCGATTTGTTATCACCTAAGGAAGGAGAATGGGGACACTAAAGCAGAACTCGTCCTCGACGTGTAACAGGAGGAAGAGGAAGGAAACTAGGTTCTCTCAACACTAATACCAATAATACACTTATTTTCTCCCACTTTCTTTTTAAGGTGATCGGCCAAGGAGAAGGAAAGGAGGGCATTGATTCCTCCAAGTTTTGTCTGACTAGTTCTCAATTCAAGGGAAAAGGTTATTCTGTAAGGTAAGGTGAAGATAAGATTTGGTAAAATCTTAAGTACTACCCCGTAATAGTTAGACAACTCGTCACACACTAAAACTATTACCTTACCCCACTAAACCTCTAAATTCCATTCAACTAAGTCAAATGGATCTCGCGTGAGTTAAATTGTCACGAGACATTTAATTAACGCTTGCCAGAACTAATCGCGTATAATATTTTTGTTGGGAAAATATGAATACGCTCATGATAAATAAACATTCACGCAATCAATCACACATATTCACAGTAGTATAAAGGTAAACTACTGCAAAACACAGATGTTAGTGGCAAACATGTCACATTCACAAAATTATAAAATCCATTTTAGTCTTTAAATGTACTACATACCAAAATACTTCAATCATCAAACACTTAGGTGATCTATATTCAGGATCACTAATATGCCAAAGATCGGACTAATATTAATTATAACAACGTCTCCTACAGACAATCCTTTTTCCCAATTTTCGTCCAAGCATAACTCTTTATTGTTGCGTTTCTCGAGATGAAGTCCTCGGACAAGGAGCTCTCTCCTCTGCTCAATGAGTAGATACGTTCTTCCGGAGTTGAATGTTGAACCTCCATTGCATTTGCAGTCGTTTCCATCTTTGATTCTCGGCAATTCTTGGCATAATGCCCAGGCTTCTTGCAATTAAAACACAACTTCTTCTTGAGTGAGCATTTACTAGCATAGTGTCCCATACCTCCACAGCGGAAATAAAGTATTCCTACTTTGGCCTGTTTCCCTTTTTCTCCAATTCCTTCGTTCTGAACAACAGTACGGTGATCGCCTCGATTGTTCTCCTGCGGACGTTGGTATGGCTTCTTCTGCTGTCGTCTCCCACGTCCGTGATTCTGGGGGTTATGCCTGGTCGGCCCTGCAATCCCAATGTTGTTGCCAGCAGACTTGGGCTTGGGTACCTAGCAGTACTTAGCAATATGTCCTGGTTCATAGCAGTTGAAGCATAACTTATAGCTCCTTGCAGGACAATTAATGGTAGTATGTCCTGACTTCCCACAACGGTAGCAGACTTGCTCTCCTTTGTTCTGATTTTCTCCGCCTGAATTTTGGGCATTCTAAATCCTCTGATCCATCTCTGACTTGTCTGCTTTATCAAAAACAATTATTCGTTTCGGAGATATTGGATTTCCACGAGGTCTTACAACCTAGTCAAAACCCAAAAAAAAAAATTTGTATGTCTCAACACACATTGTTTCAATTAAAAAACAATTCCAAACAAGTACAAGTAGGGCTACTCCACTTGAGGAACAACTATCACACAAACATAAATTGATTCACAACAAGACACAGTTTGACCCCTAACAATTTGTTCCCTACACAACTTGACACTTGACCAACTATAGTTTCCTAACTCACAGTCCGATTAGAACCGAACTGTTCTGATACCACTATTGTAACACCCCGTTTTCAGAGCGCTACTAAACTAGTATTATGACAAAAGTTGACATATTTCTGAAAGGCGGAATACTCTGCATTGCACGTTTTTCAAAAATGTGGTTCTATATTTTTTTTAAAAAAAATAAACTTCTTTAAGAAAGAGCGGTCAGAGTACTACAACGATTTTAGAAACATGGCGGTCAATGAATAAAGACGCCAATTTAAACCACATTCACCATATTCATTTATTCCATCAAGTTATATAAGACAATACATGTTTGGAACCATAATAGGCATTTTATTACAACACTGAAATGAACTACAAATATCCTATAGCTGGTCGTCACGCTACATCCCTTACTAAACTCCTAGTAAGTTGCAAACATAACCCAAGTAGGAAGCCGGATAGGTTTTCCTCGGCTGCGCTTCTCCGCAGTCCCGAACACTCCGCTTTCTTCGTCATCTCGGTTACAATCATTGATTGAAAAAACCACGGGCAAGGGTCAACTTTTCAAATAAGCATAAAAACAACAAACATAATTCAAGAGACAAGAATATGCATAAATGCCCATAATGCAACTCCCGACACACTCTCTCAAGACACTTTCGACAAATTTCCGGAAGTAACGCCGAACAAGCTGCTGAAATCCAGCCATGGGCTTCTGGCTCCACGACAACCCTCGCATATTAAATAAATATTCACGCAAAGCTTAATACAAGACAACCCAATGAATAAATCGATGCATACGATGAATAAGCTGCCGAAAAACAAGGGGGTCCTACGCTACGATGACACTTTCTCCACCCCAATGAATAAATCGACGCATACGATGATTCAAGGAAGCATAATGAATAAATTAACTCATATGATAATTCAAGAAAGCAAACTCGAATAAGTATTCAATCGCATATTAAATAAATATTCACGCAAAGCTCAATACAAGACAACCCAATTCAACAGTATCAAGCAATCAAGTCATATCACAACAGTTAGAATACAATTCATCCCTCTGCAGCTCAGTGGAGTTGACAGAGAGGAAATCAAGCAAGTGTGGGGGGTTGAGGACAGCTACTAACCACTTGCAGACAAGCCCACTAAATAATCATAATTAAAGTTTTAAGAACTAAAAATCGAAAGGGTACGAGACCCTCACTTCGAACCCTGAGGTTCTCAGACTTCTTCGCTTTATAACAGGAATTTAAAATCTATCCATATCTACAAGTTGCCCTTACCGAGGGTCCACAGCCCACGTGTTTATCACGTCGTAATCCTAGTCAGCACGAACTCGTACCTCAACTCCTATCATCACAAGCAAACTTAGCACAATCCTAGGCATAAAGTAACTCTAATACCTAGGCTCTCAAAACCCATAAACCTCTTCGATAACCAAAACATTTACATTTGAGTGCCCAAATTTGTAATACTTGTTTTTAAATAATCACATACACTTGAAATTTGACAAACAATTAAAAGGATAAGGTTTTAAAGACCAAGTCTTATTTTCTTTCTAACTTAGAACATAAGACAACCCCATAATAAATTTCATAATATTTATTATTGACCAACACACTTGCTTGGAACTAATTCCCAAGGTAAGAGAAACAATGACAAACATTTTAAAACCAAAACACCTTTTCTTTAAAAACTTGAATCTTGAAATCATCACTTAAAAATCCAATCCTATTAGTGACAACATTGGATTCAAGGCTCTACTAGGTTTTAGGATTTAACATCCCTTGCACCTTAATGTATCATAGCCTTACATTTCCATTTTTTTTTGAACACAATGCTATACAATCAATTTAAATGCTAGTTTCCGAATAATCACATACACATTGGAAAATTATTAACTAATTAAAGAAGTAAACCTTAAAGACTAGAAAATCTTTTCTTGAAAGCTAAGACATGAAAACATCATTATTTTTCAACTCTTTTCTTCAAATACTAGCATCAAGGCTCCACTTGGTACCTTGGGTCTCAAGGAACCCAATTACCTTATGTGCTTCATTGCCTTACAATCTCAAAACAATTCCAAATGAAATCAAACCTTTTCCATAATTTTCCAAAACCAAAACATACACCAATTCCATCATTATAATCAAGATTGCAAAACAATTTTCTTCCCCTTCAACTCCTAGGGCTCGTGGCCAACACAAAGAAAATAGGAGATAAATTGCAAAACTTCCAACTAACTTAACAATACCATTTCATATGAAATTACTTTCACAAACAACAAACTATTATACAAACGAAGGGTTAATCAAGACCCACAACCATTTTTTTTCAAATCCTTCGAGAACAAGGTTTTTCAACAAAATTACTCAATCAAAGCTCTAGTTCCAAAACTACCAACTAAAACAACAACAACAACAACAAATAAGCTCAAACCACTAATTAATTTCTTGATTCCCTCAAGATCACACATTTCCAGGGTTTTCACCCAGGGTTCCAAGAATTTGGGAATATGATGCTCATTTTTGTCATAGTTCACAATCAAGCATTTAAATGACACAAAATTAAGAATCAAAACAAGAACAAGACTACCTCCTCCCTCCTATGTTGCTTGCAGCCAAGGGGGCTGTTTAGGGGGGAAGATTTGTGCTCTCAATCTTGCTTTCAAGGTGGAATAGGTGATAACAAAATGAAGATGAAACTAGGAGCAAAAGAGGTGAAGAAATGGAGATGAAACAAGTCAAAAATGGTGGAGCATGGAGGCCATGGAGGTCACGATTTTTGGGGATGTTTGGTGAAGGAAAATGTGCCTCTTCAACTTGCTCACATGATGTGGAAGAGGTATTCATGTTGAAGAAGTAGTTAGAAACAAGTTTGGTGAAGGATTGGAGTTGAGATCATGCAAGGAAAATGATGGAAGGTGGAAGCCATGGATGGAGCTTCACTTTCTCTCTCAAGAAGATGAAGATGAAATAAAAATAGAGAGTAAGGGTGGGGTTTGGGTCGCTGCCATCAGCCCCTAAAATGGGAGGATTAAAAATTAATTTTTTTAATTAAAGCAACACTTGGTTAAAACAAGTTTAAAAGTAAGTGTATAATACTAATCACCCCACAAGTGACACCTATAACTAAAGTAATATGCTAATCCCATCAATGAATCTATCCCAATCTAATCTTACATCTCTCATGATTACCCTCTAATCATAGAGTCTAGAGTGCCCCTAAAAGTAACACGGCGTCAAATAATCGCGTTACCGATTTATTCTTTGCCGATAAATTCGCGAAAATTAATTTACCAAGAAATCAATTCATCGTGTGATAATACTTTATCATAAATATTAAAAACAACTTAAATCACTCAAAAATAGTCACAACAAGTTACGATTCGATTTTCATCGAAATCGGAGTTCATTTAAAATTTTATGCGGATAAAATTTACCCGGTGATTCAAAACGCGACGAAACTTCGTTAGAGTTTTTCGACGATTTTTGAACCATGAGTTAATATGAAATATTAAATCTTAAATTTAATTTCATCTTGATTTAATTCAATCATTTTCTTAGTCAACAAAAATACGCGTTACCACGTCACGCAGAAAACTTGTAATAAGTATAATTGATGAATTCACCTTAAAAGCAGCATACGTCTACGCTGTCTATTAATTTGAATTGACATCATGAATAATAATTATTTGTAATAATTGAATTATTCAAAATAAATCAAAATAATTTTTCGTACTCTCAGTAATTCAATTAGGTGATCAATATCTATGACTTATCTTCAAGTATTCAGGATTTTATCGCTAAAATAATTTTTTCTTAAAAATTAGGATGTTACAATCTCTCCATTCAATGCTGCATTTACTCTCTCCAAGTGATTGGAAATGGGAGAGGAAACTAATGGGAGAGGATCAGCTGGGGTGAAATATTTTGTCAGTTCCTCTTCAGAAATTGTCACCATCGGAGCTTTTGGGGGAGAAGGCATGAGGGGAGCTTCATGGATGGGTTCTTCAAACAGAGGTGGAACAGTGAAAGTTTGAGGCGCCTGTATCATTCAATGGATAGCAGATGAAACAGATAAACAAAAATACATAAAGAAAAGTAAGAATCGGCTGTACCATTGTAGGAACTTGTGAACCGGTGCCTTGAACAGGCTCTTGAACATATGGAGCTGGTATCTCCACACGTGGCTTCTAAGAATAAAGAGAAGTTAGATTCAGGATGATAAAGAAGTTTTGAGAAGAAAACTTGGGTAAAACATTTACATTCACTTTTGGCTGCTTCCCTTTGCCAGCCGATGGAGCCTTTTCTTTAGGCCTGGTTTGAGTTTGAGGAGGTTCCTATATTACAATACCAGTGCCCCTGACCCTTTTCTTGTAGGGGGAGTGACAGGGTCATCTTCAACAAGAATGACCTTTGGAGTTGTTGTGGCTGCCACAAAACAAAAACAGTGAGGAACAACCTTGAGAAAAGATAAGTGTAATGGAAGAGTCGAATCAAGAGGCACTTACTTGGTTAGATTACTGGAGTCTTCATTCTAGTAGAAGTCCTCTTTGAAACCTGAACCTGAACCTGAGGCTTGGCCTTAATTGGAGTGCTCTTTGGTTGAGTTGCTGGCCTTGTTGCTTCTCTAGCTGGTTCACTAATATCAGTAATAACCAATCTGGTGACATATTTTTCCAGCTGATCAGGAAACAACTGAGTCTTCACTGATGGCCACCAGTTGGCAAAAGCAGAGGTTTCACCAGAAGCAGGGCTGAAAGAAATCCACTGGAAGGCCTTGATTTTCTTGAAGTTGGTGGTGGCCACCTCCGTCACATCATTGGCAGAAAATGCCAGTCGGCCAAGGCTCCCAACCTTGGAGTCATACGGCAAGGGTACATGCTGAAGAAGTACAAACTGCCTTGCCATGCAGTTAGGGTAGTAGAACTCAGCCAATGACTT